>CM042149.1:41585879-41655879 GCA_023376005.1 Doryteuthis pealeii | reverse complement strand
CCATGTTTGACATACCGTAAACACCAACAAACTAACCAACCAACATATAAAACGGTAAAACATTAACTAGATGGAGTTAGCATTGTCATTTGCCTACCTTCATTTGAACCACCCAGGTGACAGCTTGAAATGTGGGAGGTATTTCTGCCGCATCCTGTACAATGGATATTTTTCTCTATGTTACTTTTTATCACTTTTCCTGTGTAATTTAAAAGATATAATTGTTTTTCCGTCAGCGGAACTTACTGTCTTTTGAGATTATAAAGTAAAGTTATTCTAAGACGTCATCACTTTTGACTCATGGCAATAAAACCTGTGACAACAGTAATAACACAGCCCATTATTGTTTGGAAATTGCCAGGTAAGACATTAAAATATGATAAACGACCCACATGTTGGATGGTTGGCTGGTTGGTTGGTTGGTTGGTTGGTTGGATTTTTTGGCATGTCAACCCATTGGGTTATTTTATATCGAAGACGTTTTTGTTTTAATCATGTTTTATGGGTGCTCAATTTTTTCACATTTTTTCTGAGATGAGGCTTGATAATTTGTATTATTTGGATTTTTCTGATATAAGGGTTAACTTAAATTAATTACCTCATGTAGGTAGTGTCGCTGGTCTGCGTACATAGAAAATGCTTGACGCTTATTACTGATGTTATCATGTTTATATAATAAGATAATTTTGATGACATCAGTCTAAAGCATCCAGCGTATTCTTTGTACGCAGACTAGCAGCAATTACACTTACGTCAATCATTGTAAATACAAAGACTGAGTTCAACAATACTTTGTACATATCAAAATGATTTTGTGCTGTCCGTTTACAAATGGTTTTGGTATTATTGGGAAAATTCAACTTCAACTATGAAAGAAAATTGTGGTGAAAAGTGATTCTAGCACTCGAAAACCCATAAAGGAAATAGGCCCAGCTTCGTTTCGCAGGGCTGGGTCTGTGTTTTCGTAGATCCCTTTTACGTTGATGTCGCGCACGCGCTCAGAAAGCGGAAGTGAGCGAGCAGAAAGGTAAACAAGCAGCGGCGAGACGAAAAGGCGAAACAGGGGAGTCCGAACGAGTGAACGGAAACGAAGTGAATAAGAGTGAAGGAGCGATAAAAGAGAAAACCGAAAAAGGATAACGAAGAGAAGAAGGAGACAAACGAACGAGAGAAAGAACACATACAGAAGCTCAGAAGAAGGAATACAAGGATAAAAGAGACAGACGCAGGTTGTAACGAATTCTTTGTTTTACTGTATTTTAACTTGTCATTTGCTGTTTTATTTTTGGCAAAATAAATCAGTGACTCTTAGTAACTGTTAAGTTTTTTGTTCGGGCTAACTTCAAGGCACAAGCTAATTCGGCAATTAAACCATGGAGGAAAAAAGAATTCGATCCTGCGGTGATGTAATTCGTCCCTTTAGTGGACAAGGCGACGTAGTGGCATGGCTCACTAAGGTGAAGCTGGTTGCTGAGTTACAGGGTGTGACCGACCTGTCGAAGCTGATACCACTATATCTTGAGGGTGACGCACTGGCTCTTTATTTAGAAATGAGTGCGACGGACAGAAGGGACCATAAGATAATAGAGTCCAAGTTAGTCAAAGCGTTCACTGAAGGAGTGTTCATCGCCTATGGTAAATTAGCCAAGGTGAAATGGACAGGCGAATCCGTTGATGCCTATGCAAACAATATTAGGCGATTGGCAGGGTTAGCAGGATTGGTGGGAGTGGGTGCCGAGAGTGTTGTGAGACTGGCTTTCGTGCATGGATTTCCTGAACGAATTTCAATTGCACTTCAACAAATGCCCCGCGTAGAAACCCAGGAAATGAGTGAATTGATTACTGCTGCCAGGGTACTGACTGTCAACAGGACGGATGAATCTCGAGTCATAGGTGCTGTGGCTCAAAGTCAAGGTGCCAGTAGACCAGAAGATAGAAGAAATGGGAAATTTGTCGGACAATGTTTTCGGTGCCGTGTGCCACACATGTTGAGGGACTGCAGGGAACGACCGAAACCACCTGTGACTTGCTATGGATGCGGGGAGAAGGGACACATTGTTAGATTTTGTCCCCAGGGAAACGAGCAATGGGGAGTTACTGCGCCAATAGCTACCTCGTCAGATCAACATCGGCGCGACATCGAAACTTGCCAGTTGTAGATGCAAAGGTGGGAGGAGTAAAGGCAAGAGCCCTGGTGGATACAGGATGCAATACGACCCTGGTAACTCCCTCGTTGGTGAGAAGTTGGAGTGGAAGGACACTCATAAAAGCGGTTGATGGGAGATCGGTCACTTGCAGGGGGTCTACCACTGTGACGTTATCAGTGAAAGAGGTGCAGTTCAACATCAGGGTGCTTGCGCTGGAACGCATCATCGATGACATCGACGTCGTTCTTGGCATGGATGCTATCGACGAGTTGGGAGGTGTCACTGTTGTCGGGAATGATGTTCAATTTGGAAGAGCACAGTGTGCAGCGACCCTACAGACACAAGGAAGTGGACTGAAGGGCATGAAGGTAAAAGACAAGGACTTTTGCGCTGAATTTGATGGGGAAAAATGGACGGTTGAATGGTACTGGAAAAATGAGCCACCCGCACTGAAGAACAGGGTAGGCATGTATAAAAGAACTATGCAGGATGAGGAGAGAGTGGCATTTGAGAATGAAGTAGACAGGTGGATTGAGGAAGGCATCTTGGTGCCTTGGAAGGGAAAAGTTCAAAGTGGAGTATTGCCACTGATGGCAGTGACCCAACCCACGAAGCACAAAGTCAGACCAGTGCTAGATTTTAGGGAGCTGAACGCGCATGTAGTATGTCACACGGGAGGAGATGCTATCGATGTGTGTGGCGAAACCATTCGAGAGTGGAGACAGATGAAGGGTGCTGCTGCAATAATAGATCTAAAGTCAGCGTACCTGCAATTACATGTAGCAGAGAGGCTGTGGCAGTACCAGCTCGTGGCATACAAGGGGAAAACGTATTGCCTTACCAGGTTGGGTTTTGGGTTGAATGTCGCACCGAAAATCATGGCAGCAGTGCTCAAGACGGTATTGAATCAAGATGAGAGAATAGCGAAGGCCACAAATTCATATATCGATGACATCCTGGTGGATGAGTCAGTTGTGCAAGCGGAAGGAGTGGGATATCACCTGGAAAAGCATGGATTGATAGCAAAGCCTTCAGAGTCCCTTGACGGAGGTGCAGCACTTGGGCTCAAGTTGAAGAAGGAGAAGGAGACTGGAGAGTTGGTTTTCCGGAGAAGTAATCAAATTCCTCTAGTGGTGGACAGGATGACTAAGCGGGAGTTGTTCTCGATCTGCAGGAAATTGGTGGGTCACTACCCCGTGGCTGGATGGTTGAGGGTTGCCTGCAGCTATGTAAAGAGACAGGCAGAGGAGATAATGTGGGATGACTGTGGGAGTGACAGGACACTCAAGATGATAAGGGATATCATCAAGGAAGTGGAGAGAGAGGACCCTGTGAGAGGAAGGTGGCATGTACCAAAAGTTGATGGCGGCATTGTTTGGTGTGATGCCAGCAGTATAGCAATGGGTGTGATATTGGAAGTAGGAGGTGTCAGGGCAGAGGACGCTGCTTGGCTGAGGAAGAAGACAGATGCTCATCATATAAATGTTGCAGAGTTAGAGGCATTGATAAAGGGTGTCAACTTGGCAATAAAGTGGAAGCTGAGGAATATAGAGGTGAAGACTGACTCGGCAACTGTGCTGGCCTGGGTTGAGTCTGTAATAAATAAGGAGAGCAGAATACGGACTAAGGGAGCAGCAGAGATGCTCATAAAGCGACGGCTGGGAGTTTTGGAGGACGTGATACAAGAGTTTGACTTACAGGTCAGGGTTAACCTTGTGACCTCGGAAGCTAATAAAGCTGATGCTCTCACAAGGGTGAGGAAAGCCTGGTTGAAAGTGCCCATTGATGCAAACGTCGGATATGTCATGTGCAGCATTGAGGATGAGTTCGTCAAGAAACTGCATGAAAGTCACCACATGGGTGTGGAGAGGACACTATTTTGGCAAAGAAGGTAGACCCAGCGATTTCTAGAGAAGTTGTGCGCAAAGTAGTGCGAGCATGCCAGCGATGCCAATCAATAGATCCTGCGCCAAGTAAGCATGAGGCTGGTGAAATCCATGTCTCGAAGAATTGGGCAAGACTGGCAATTGACGTTACGCATTATCATAATAGCGCATATCTGTCAATGGTGGATTGTGGACCTTGTAGAATTGCTGTATGGCGAGAGCTGAGGGAGAGACGGGAATGTCGATTGCAGCTATGCTGGATGAGTTGTTTCTGGAGAGAGGTCCAGTGGAGGAGATCCTGATGGACAATGGCACTGTCTTCAAATCAGGACCGGTCAAGGCAGTCCTGGAAAAGTGGAATGTACGAGCGTACTACAGGGCTGCATACCGACCAAGTGGGAACGGCATTGTGGAGAGGCATCACAGGACTGTGAAGGCAATAGCCGAAAGGGGCCAAATATCACCGCTCGAGGCAGTTTACTGGTACAACATATCCCCTCGGGTAGGTCAGGAAGAGGATTCTGTGCCTCAGCGTGCGATATTTTCGTATGAGTGGAGACATCCGTTGGTTGTACCCAAAAGGGAGACAGAGGTGAGGCAAACTGACTCAGTTCATATTGGAGAAGAGGTTTGGATAAAGCCGCCTGATGCTCGTTGTACCACGCAGTGGGGACGAGGAATAGTGACTGGAGCGCAATCACGAAATAACATCTCTGTGAATGGAACCCCACGGCATATCCTCGATATTCGACGAGTGATAGGCTCCCTGAATGAAAGTGAAAGCGAAGGTGCTGTGAGGCAAGAGGAGAGCAGCGAAGTCGTTCCAGTTCGTACGTCGAGTAGAACCGTACGTCCACCTTATTGGTCACGGGACTACGAGATGTGAAGATGATTTTGAGATCAAGGGGGCGTGTGGTGAAAAGTGATTCTAGCATTCGAAAACCCATAAAGGAAAAGGCCCAGCTTCGTTTCGCAGGTCTGGGTCTGTGTTTTCGTAGATCCCTTTTACGTTGATGTCGCGCACGCGCTCAGAAAGCGGAAGTGAGCGAGCAGAAAGGTAAACAAGCAGCGGCGAGACGAAAAGGCGAAACAGGAGAGTGCGAACGAGTGAACGGAGACGAAGTGAATAAGAGTGAAGGAGCGATAAAAGAGAAAACCGAAAAAGGATAACGAAGAGAAGAAGGAGACAAACGAATGAGAGAAAGAACACATACAGAAGCTCAGAAGAAGGAATACAAGGATAAAAGAGACAGACGCAGGTTGTAACGAATTCTTTGTTTTACTGTATTTTACTTGTCATTTGCTGTTTTATTTTTGGCAAAATAAATCAGTGACTCTTAGTAACTGTTAAGTTTTTTGTTCGGGCTAACTTCAAGGCACAAACATTTACGAATACAAACAAATAGACAAGCAATTTGTCCAAATTTCTGAGATGAGGCTTGATAATTTGTATTACTTGAATTTTTTTTATTTTTTTTATTTTTTTAGATATAACGGTAGAGTTAATACAATTCTAAGTGACAATTATCTGTAGGTTAGGGGTTCAATCCTGGTTCAATTTTTCGACATAAAGAAACCCAATGGGTTGACATGTCGAAAAATCAACCAACCAACCAACCAACCAACCAGGATTGAACCTCCAACTTACAAATGATTGTCACTTAGAACTGGATTAACTCAACCGTTATATCTAAAAAAAAAAAAAATATCCAAATGATACAAATTATCAAGCCTCATCTCAGAAATTTAGACAAATTTCTTGTCTATTTGTTAGTTTATTTGGTTGTTTGTATTCGTAAATATTCTTTCATACAATTCAACAGAAGTTGAATTTTCCGAATAATACCAAAACCATTTGTAAACGGACAGCACAAAATCATTTTGATATGTACAAAGTATTGTTGAACTCAGTCTTTGTGTTACAATGATTGACGTAAGTGTAAAACCAAAACCAACCAACCAACCAATCCTTGTATCAGGAAACTCCTTTGTATAGTCATAAATAAAATTATTATCTCAATGTGTCGCATTTTAATCACAACTGTACGTTGATGTTTTAAGACATTTATTAATTAAGGAAGACAGAAAGTGTAATATAAATTTTATTGGATGTTATATTACCATGTCTGAGTTTTTTTAGATGAGACGTTCTCATTAATTCATAGCTGAAAAATAGTTTTAAAAAATGGGCTGGATTTTAAAAAATAGTTTTAAAAAATGGGCTGGATTTTAAAAAATAGTTTTAAAAAATGGGCTGGATTTAAAAAAAATAGTTTTTAAAAAGTGGCTACAAACAACAAACGGTAGACTGTGAATTTAGAGGCATAGATTTTTTTTACCATAGTCTATCGGACAGATGTTAGTGGAATATGAAATGAAGTTCAATAATTATAGTTTTTAATTTCTGAACTGGGATTAATACTTTTAATAAAAATACTTTTAATAAAAATACTTTTAATAAAAATGAAAACATAGCTTAATACGTAAATTCATTTATAAGTTTATTAAAAAAATAAAGGACAGAATTAATTGATGTTGTATAGGTTTAAGTTTTGCGTAGAGATTTAGTTATACACTTTTTTGACCTCTGAACTGCAAAAGACAGACATATCTCGTACACTGCTTTTGTGGTGGGGGAGCTACTCATGTAAAGTGCCTTGAAATATCTTGGCAGAGCCCATTCATCTCCAGGTTTACAACTGGTTTGAATTTTCCTTCTCCTAGACTGGTTGCCATACCATTATTTAGATTATTAGCCTCAGCTCTTATCGAGTGAATGAGATATGATACCTCCTCCCCTAAAAGGGACAGGACCGGGTTTATTGCCTGGGCGCCCCGAAACGGAAATGCAGACGGAGCCACGAACATATTTGTACTGGCCATCGAATGAGTTTTGGTTAATGAAAAATAACTTGATTCGGCATTAAATGACCCGAAAAGGGTTGATATACCGTTAAAAAATAAACAAAAATAAGAAACAATTATACAAAAATGCAAATATAAACGTACAATGAACGTGATTCTCTAACTTTTGAGCATAAAATAACCCTCGACGATTTGACATACCGTTGAAATCAATCAATTAAGATACCCAGCTACACTGAGTTCAAACTCGCTTACAACAAGGCTGCAGTCCAGCACGTTAGCCTTTAAAAAAGTTTTCAAAGTGTTTGACAAGCCACACAAAAAAAATGTACTGTTAAACATGACAAGTACATTTAATTACTGAAAACCATTTTCTGGTTAAATTAACTTTGATTGTTTATTTATTATTATAGTATTAATCGATTATTTTCGGTTGGTACGACCCTCTTGGTCTTTTCTTTTTTTCCCCCAGGTGAAGTTTGGTAGTATATTTTTACTATCAAACTATTTGCCGGTTTTTTTCTTGCCGCAAGAGTTTACTAATAAGTTTTGTGTATATATATATATATATATATATATATATATATATATATATATATATATATATATATATATCTGTGTGTGTGTGTGTGTAGATATAAATGTATACGTATAAATATCTATCTATCTATCTATCTATCTATCTATCTATCTATATATATATATATATATATATATATATATATATATATATATATATATATATATATATATCAACAGATTGGAATAAATAATTAACTTTTAATAAAAATTTTATTTATCTATGTGCGACAGTGTAATATTTAATAATGTCCGTTTTTATAGTATATTGTTCCTCTAGAAATGATTAAATTAATGATTAAAATTGTATAAAATCCTGGATAAAAATTGTATATTGTTTCACTAGAAATTATAATATCCTGTTATATTTCATTGAGAAGAAAAGTAACTTTTTATGTTAAAAAATTGTAAGGTTTGTTCTTATTTATATACATATAGTATTATTCTTATTTATGATATATTATATTGTATATAAAAAGTATATGGTATAATATACATATAGTAATATATATATCGTATAATATACATATAGTTAAAAAAAAAAACGAAGAAAAAAGAACAAGAACAGAAAACAAATAAACATTAACTTAAAATACTTCCATTAAGTGGGTTATTTGGAGGAGTTAAATATGAAGTACTTACACGTAAGTGGTCAAACAAAAGGCTGTTTGTTTTAACATCAACGGTAGACACACCTCGAATCATGAGAGGAAAATCCTAAAATGTTTTTTTTACAGATAATCAACGAAAGGACGCAGCTCAGCTGGTAGAGATGTCGACAGTAGCCATCTCTAGTTCAGAAAACAAATCTTTTTCGAACCGTATCGTTTGTGGATATTTTTTTTTAATCCAAAAATGTTGTTTTTGTTTTTTGTTTGTTTGTTGTTTTTTTTTTTACTGAAAAACAACAAAAGGGCGCGGCTCAGCTGGTAGAGACGTCGACAGTAACCATTCACAATCCAGAAAAACAATTTTTTTCGATCTCCACATCATTTGATGATAATTTTTTTTTTTAGATGTTTATATCCTGGTAAAAGAATGAGGTATCGATATATATATTTCGAATAACAAATAAACACGAGTTTTCATTTTTTTTTAGTTATTTTTGTTTTAAATATGTTAAATAAGAATGAATTGAAATTAGTTGTATATACTTTTCCTTATTAATATTATTCTTTTTCATCTAATTCCACGTGTTTTAAATGGTTACGTTTCATACCACTAAAAAAAAACTTGTCATTCGTCCGATATTTTATTTATACATATTTAAGTCAGAACATCCGGTTCAGTGGCAAATACCATAAACGAAGTATCAAATACCATAAAGGAACTTGTTCATATAGTTCGTCAATGAATGAAAAGTCAATTCATGGAAACCTTCTTCGTTTCGTTTTTTAAAAGAATAGGTACTGCTGATTTTGAATTCATAGACGTATTTTATTGGTACTGCCAAAATCTTATTTCATTTTCATTTTAAAAACAAATTAAGATTAATTAAATCGATTATTTAAGGTCAAATTTTTGTTTTAGTGGAAAAGTAGTAACATAATGATCATCAGTAAAAATAAATAAATAAATAAATAAAAATAAAAAAATTTTTTTGGAGAAAACTCAGTTGAAAAGTTAAGCCCTACCCTTTTAGACAGAGCAAATATCGAAGTATAATTTTTCACTGATAATCTAAAAGTCAATTATATACATAAACAACAGAGTAAAAAAAATTTTTCCAAAACTTTTTTTTATTTCATTTTTTTTTTACATTCAATTTTCAGATTTTCGGTACTTATTTTCTATTCATTCAATTCAAACCTTAATTAGTTTCAAAATTATATAACCGCACAGATATTTTGCGCCCCAAAAATAAGGGGGTTTCAAAATTAACTGACCTAAAAAAATCAGAAAGTTTTTAAATAAAATAACTAATGCATTAGAAAATGCATTCATTGATAAATCAACACTGAAAATTTAATTAAAATTGGATAATTCCCTGATTTTTGGTATTTTTTTTTTTTAATCAGGGGTGTTAAATCTATTTCGTAAAATACATCTGTGACGTCACCATCTGCGACGTCATAACTTTGCTCGTTTCGTTTTTTAAAAGAAAACTACAACATTGCGAAAAAGACTTTCGGGGGGGGGGAGGGGCTCTCCTACCGCCCGTCTAACCTAAATAAGGGCCAAAGTGGAATGTTGCATGTCATGGACTGCCCAGCCAACAGGGTTCCGTCCTTAAGCATCGTGGGTCGCTACCCACGGACAACAGGTGTCTTGCTCCTCTGTAGAGGTGCAGTCGGTGTATTCTAAAACCCCAGCTGACATGGTTGTGTGTGTGTGTGTGTGTGTGGCACTATGATGCAGCACCAACAGAGCTATTGTGACATGCAGGTGTGTGTGTGTGTGTGTGTGTATATATAAAGGTGTAGTAGTTAGTATATGGGTAAGTGGTATGTGGGATTAAGGCCTCATATGGGTACATGTGTGTACATGTATATCTGTGGGTGTATAAATATGTGTGTGTGTAGATTGGAGATAGTAGATCATATATATATATATATATATATATATATATATATATGTACATATACATACATATGTGTGTGTGTGTGTGTGTGTGTGTGTGTGTGTGTGTGCATATATTATAAGTGTATTGTGTGTAGGTGTCAATGGTAAGTCAGAGGAGCCAATAAAGTGAGATAGAGACCGAAAGTCTGACTTGGGCAAGTTTGATGGTAGGCTAGGGGTCAAGATGGCCATAAATCTCATCAATACCATGGTGGTTTCTATTAGACAAAAGGAATTGAAATCTCGGGGGTGAGACTTGAATGAGATTTGGGAGTTACTGGGAAATTTGAAAGTCAGTCAGTTAGTGGAGAGCCAGCGCTTGACAAGGACAGATCACCCTTAAACTTAGAGCAGAGAAGACAACCTAAGCAGAGGTGCTGACCGGATAGAGAGGGGGTGCCCCCCCTCTCTGTCGATAAAGATAATGATAGAAATGAAAAGAAAGAATGAATGCAAATACCATGTGCCTCTCTGACCATTTTGTATGTTCATCTGAATTTGTCTTCTCTTTGTTGTTGATTGTTAAACCTCTTAGATGGGGCCCTGAGGCAGTATTAAAGGACACAAGTGAGGGTCAAGCGAGCAGACGATCACAAGACGACGGCCAGTAAAGTTGAAAGTTGAAAAGTGCAACAAATGCAAGAAAGATGTGCAGCAAGGTGTTTGGAGACGCCTCAGTCCCCGGGGGGGGGGGTAACATGTAATATTAGTCATGGGCACTTTTTGACAAGGTAGGTAAAAAATAAGATTTTAAAACAATTACCGAAAATTAGGGAATCCTCCGATTTTAATGAAATTTTTAGCACTTTATTCATTAATGACTTAATTTTATAATAAATAACTTAATTTATTTAAACATAATTTGAAAAATATTTTTTATCAATTCAGATTGTAAGGGGGTTCAATCTTTGGTCATTTGAATAAAAAAAATCCAATATCGAATATTTACTATTTCTCTGAATTTTTTTTAGATGAGGCTTGATGATTAGTACTATTTGTATTATTCAGACTATTGTCCTCATCTTCATTGTTATATGTACATCGTTTCGGCCGATATGCCCTCCAGCCTTCTTCAGGTATTTCTTGTCGGACTCGGCAACCATCTCGGACTCGGGAACCTTCTTGTCGTAATCGGGAACCATCACGGAACTTTGAACCCAACGCTTTATTCCATCCACAGGGGTATCCTGTTCTCATTCTGCTAACCATAGCTGAGATAGAGGCGTTAAACTGTGTTAATTATTATTCTATGTTACTGCTGCTCCTGACCAGGATTGAACCTGCAGTGGATAATGGAGTTAGGTTAAAACAGTTCTGAGTGACAGTTATCTGCAGGTTTTTACATTCAATTTTCGGATTTTCGGTACTTATTTTCTACCAGAAGCTCTCCTTTAATTTTTATTCATTCTATTCAAACCTTCGGTCTTTTGTTGTTGTTTTTTAAATTTATACTGTAATTAGTTTCTAAATTATATAACCGCACTAATCGAATGTTTACATTTCTACAAAGATCAAATCCTGATGTCCACATAAGAAAGAATAAAATAAAATAAAAATTCAGGACCTCAAAAAGTTATTGGAAAATTTAAGTTATTTTCTTAAAACTGAAAATATAATTCTTGTAACATTTTTTGTAGTTTTAAAAACAATATTTTCATTGCAAAAAAGTATTTTCTCTGATTCAATTGGCCTATTTTTATTCACTTGAAAATTTAGTGAATTTTAAACTTCTGGAAGGTGGCATGTTTCACTTAATATTTTCCCCATAAATCAAGCTTTGTTTAATCTATCTAAAAATATAAGGGTTATTTCCGATAAGTCTAACATAAACAAATCACTCTTGACTGATAAATCATTTATTGATCTACTAGGAAAAATATAAAAATTAAGTGACAAGGTGGGGTGAGCAGAAGAGAAAAGGCGGAAAGACATTAAGGGACGAGAGTACAACGAAATGAAAATGCAACAGGTTTAATATATAAATGCACATAAAAAGGTACAACAAAAGAAGAAGAAAGTGTTCTGGTTAATTCGGACTAGCTTCGCGAGGTTTAATAACTTCTTTCAGAAGCTAGCGGCACCTCCTCGTTTAGGTATAAGCCGTAGTGTTATTGTGGGTTTGTTTAGGGTATTTTAAGGTGTTTAAGGGTAATTTAAGGGGCTGCAAAAGTTTATTCTGCTAGCAGCCTATTGACTGCAAATGTATCAAAGTGTGAAGCTTGTCCGTTGTTGCAAATTAGTTCGTCGGCTCCCTCAGTTGCTATCCTGGTGACATTGGTAATTGGCTGTCAGCCGTCATGGGTCCCAAAAGACAGCAATCTCTCTTTAGAAGCCGGGTTTGGTAAGTCCGTCGTGGGTTTTTCTATCAGAACCTAGTTCGTATGGAGAGATAGAGCAAAGCTCTTACCTGTAGTAGTCAGAAGGATTCGCCAAGGGGAGAGAGAGGGACGCGTGAGTGCCGGTCCCCGAACTGACCCTCAGGAGGGTTACAACTAGAAAGAGGAAGAATTACTAATGGTCAGGGCTATTTATAGAGATCACCCCTGACGGTGATGATGATGGCTGCTGCTGCTGCTGCTGACAGTCCCCTAGGGACAAGAGCAAGGCCCTCTAAGATATCTTAGAAGGCACTGGCATAAGTCCGTAGTAGTAATATAAAATTTCAATAAAAAAGAAGACGGGTTAGGGTTAGGGTTAGGGTTTAGGGTTAGTTTAATGGGAAAATAAACAAATAATTTATCAGTCAAGAGTGGTTCCCCATTGTTTTTGTTTGTTTTGTTTTGTTTTACGGCATATCAACATCAGTGGGTCATTTAATGCCGATAAAGTTTTGAAATAAATCAATTCTTAATGGATAATACAAATTTTTTATAAATACATTTTTCTATTTAACCCATAGATGGGACCCTAATAGGTACTACCACTCCGGGTCAGAGTGGACCAGGGAGCAATGGTGGTAAAGGTATGCTCCACATTCTCCAAACCTCCAAAACTGGAACCTCACCATCAGATAGAGTTTAACGTCATTCCCAGGACATGTAGACCCGCAGCCACCGCCTTCTAGCACCCATATGATAAAAAGGGGTGGGACTTGCCATAAGGGCAATAGGGTTGGGAAAATCATATAGGTGCTAGGGCTTGACGTCACCAGCCAATTGATTGGAGGGGGCCTCTCCGACCGCCCATCTAGCCCAAGATAGGGCCAAAGTGGAGTATTGCATGTCATGAACAGCTCATCCACTTGGGCTCTATCCTTAAGCATCACGGGTCGCCACACACGGCCAACAGGTGGCCCCATTGGGGGAGTCTTACCCCTCTGCAGAGGTGCAGTCGGTGCATTCTAACGCCCCAGCCGACAGGGCGGGTTCCCCATTGTTTATGTTAGACTTATAGGAAATAACTAATATAAGTTTAAAAATGCGCAATTTTTTCCAAGATTTTTATATATTTAAAAATGTATAACAAATGATAGTTTTTTTGTTTCTTTCTTTTTTTTTTCTTTTTTTTTCATAGATCACCAAACGTATTGAAAAAAGTTATCTCCCATATGAGCCGGACTAACAATAAGCAGTATAATTTTACCGAATGTGCTACCATAGATTTTTTACTTATTTACACCCAAAAATCTAGTTAATTTTTACTTCATGTACACGCATTTATCACCCTTTCAAGTTATGAGTGTCCATGCCTGGTAATATTCTTCGTCAACAACAACAACAACAATAATAATAATAATAATAATAATAATAATAATAATAATAATAATAATAATAATAATAATAATGTCGCGCTGACAGCATGGATTCTCATGAATCTCTCTCGCTACCCATCCCTATCGGTCATTGCTCCTTGTAAGTCTTTCAGAATCTGCACAGAGCTGGATATGCCACAGTATGATAATTTAACTATTACATCGTTTGATATGTTTACTTAAGAGCTATTGCGAAATAGTTCAATATGTAAAAACTATGATAATCATGATTGAACACACACACACACACACTCTCTCTCTCTCTCTCTCTCTTCTTTCCTTCTTTTCATTTTTCGATTGAAACAGATTTACGTTCTCACTTCTGCGCGCTCATCCCCTTTCTATATTTTCCCAACTTTATTTATCTATTTATTTATTTCAAAATTTTTTTTCTGTATCGCATGTCATTTTCCTTCCCTTTCTTTCTTCATGATAAAAACGGAATGATCCATTATTTAGCGGAGGTGATGGGACTCATGAGAAATAAGAATTCAGCGGATAAGCAACACCAGATAATCAGTATTTAGATTTTTGCATTTTATCTTGGACGATGATAACGGTTGGAAGATTAGATTTGTTTGCTCAATTGATTTCAAGTATGGTTGGCGAGGGTTGGCATTTTTTTGGTCTTTGTCTTTCATGTTTCCATCACATATGCTAATCCAATATTTCATATAACTATTAATAATATTGTCATATATATTCAATTTATGAGTAAATGTAATAAGGTTTGAAGTGGAAAAAAATGTTTAAAAAAAACAAAAAAAAACGAACTTTTGTTACACCCTCAAATCTCAATTTTTTCCTAATTACGATATCATATTCAAGGGAGACAAATCCCTCATAATGCTGTTTATTACTCGGAAGTTATTTCCCTTTACCTTATTTACCTCATATTCGGTGAATAAAATATATTTTGGAAACCCTTCGTCACAACAGAGTTAACAATTACACAAATAATTGTTATATTGCGTTAATCAATAATTAATATAATTATATTAATTTATCAATCAATTGATTAATTATCAACAGTGAAATTAATCTATCAGTAATACTTTGATTATATTCTTGTTTATAATTTTGATTTTTCGGACTGTTTTCTCATCTTTATTGTGGTATGTAAAATCATAATGTTTCGACTGCTGTATCCTCCTACCTTCCGCGGGTGTTTCCTGTGTATCGGAGTATAGCGATGACGTAATCTGGAAAATCTATCTATCCATGAGGGTCATTCAATAAGTAAGGTATTTATGTTGTTCTTGAACAGTGGGCCGTGGAGGACCCTCGGTCGCAAGGTAGACTCGTCACTGTTTCCCAATCAATGATTTATTCCTGATATTGAACCAACTGTGTGATGTCACCGCGTCCCAAGGAAGAGAATTATTGTAAGAACTTCTGAATCGTTTGGTAGGGGTGGTTAAAAATTCCCCTGTGTTTTAGTGGGGGTGGGGCGAAGTCCTGGAGGTTAATTGGAAAAGTCCTCTTGAGTAATGTAAGAGGGTGGTTAAAATCCCTTTGTTCAGTGGGGGATGGGATGAAATATTGGAGTTGTGCTAAGAAAAATGCCCTCCTGGTTTGTTAAGTAAGAAGTTCCCCCAAAAGATTGTCTCTAGGGAAGCAGGGTTGAAGAATCAAACTGGCAGAAGATTTTTTTTTCTGTGTGATGTTATGTAAGGGGTGTGGAAAAATACTGATACTATTACTGGAGCACCCGAAACACGGAGTGGTTATCAATTTAAAGCTCTGAAACGACGCTTGAAGGTGGGAAATCGATCTGATGAGACGGATTGGAAATCAACACTTAACAACGTATTATATTTTTTTTACATTCCAAATTTAAGAAAAATCCTAGGAGGATACGATTCAGAATAATAACATAAGAATTTGTACGTTTCCTGTAGAATTTTTCCCATAAAAAAATAAAGCCTATCATCAGTTAACTATTTGCATATTTTTATCTTTGTTTCCAAAAGGAATAAGTTCAAGGTAAACACTTGGGATAACAAATTCAAATTATGTAATACATCTATAATAAATACTTATATATATAATTAATTCTTAAAATGTCATGCCCTCTAACAATTACGGTCAATCTAGTATTATTGATAAAGGAAAATAACTTATTACCTTCTATAGTTTAAATATTTCATTTTATTTTATTCTATTAGATCTATTTTAAAATTAAAATATCACAAACAGACCCTATCACTAGTTAACTATTTACATATATTTTTTACTTTGCTCTCTAAAGGAATAAGTTCAAAGTGAACACTTAAGGTAACAAATTCAAATTATGTAATACATCTATAACAATAAGTATTTATCTTTATATAGAATTAATTCTTAAAATTCCATGTCCTCTTAAAATTACGGTCAATCTAAAATTATTGAAACTATTTTATTTTATTTCATCTATTTTAAATTTAAAATATCACAAAGTATTCAGAAAGAAGTTGTCATTTTTTATGGTAAAGTCGACGTTTAAACGTTTCGGTTTATATTAAGCCTTCGTCAGGACAATACAAAAGAAAATGAAAAAAATATTGTTTAAACAGTAGTAGATGTTTTTAAAATGACGGGATTTAGGAAATGTATTTAGAAAGAAGGCTAATAACCGTATTTTGGCAAGCGCTAATTTAAAAAGTTCAAGACGTGATTGGTACATGCGAAGTCGAAAGTCAAGACGTGATTAGTTCACGTGGAAACATCCAAGATATGAGACATCATTGATTAAAAGACGAGAAAAGTATTAATTGTTTTAATTTTTTCTTTTCACCTTTCCTTCTAATTTTCTCAAAAATTCAGACAAAATTATTGTTGGGATATTTTGTAATACAAGGTGTGTTGAAGTCCACCACTTAAACATATAGACTCTGCGTGGGCGCGTGGATTAAAGCCAGTCAATCAACATGCTCGAATATGTGGTTAGTTAACTACTTAATAAAACGGATCAGCAACCAAGGAACAACCAAAGGATTCTATCCAACACTAAGGAACACCGAGGAAAGACCAAATGATTCTATCCAACACTAAGGAACACCGAGGAAAGACCAAATGATTCTACCTAACACTAAGGAACAACCAAAACAACCAAAGGATTCTATCCAACACTAAGGAACACCGAGGAACAACCAAAGGATTCTACCAACACTAAGGAACACCGAGGAACAACCAAAGGATTCTACCCAACACTAAGGAACACCGAGGAACAACCAAAGGATTCTATCCAACACTAAGGAACAACCAAAGGATTCTACCCAACACTAAGGAACACCGAGGAAAGACCAAAGGATTCTATCCAACACTAAGGAACACCGAGAAACAACCAAAGGATTCTACCCAACACTAAGGAATACCGATGAACCTTTCAGGTGCGTTCCTGCAAGTGGTATTGTGGGCGTATTTCATATCAGATTCATAATTTACATATATTTTTTATTTCTCGCAAGAAAAACAAAATATCTATGTTAACATTTTCGAACAAATCTTTCATGTTATTTGCGTTGAAAAATCTTTTTTTCTGGTAGGATCATAAACTTCCTATTCTATGAGGAAGTGTTTAACAGTACACGGTGTTTGACATGTTACCCATCGTGGTTGACAGAAGAGGATATTCAGATAGACAAAGTACACCTGAATGCGGCCAAAACGTTGTGTTTTTATAAGAGTACAACAGTCCTGTAGCAATTGTTTTCCCTTGTTGGGATGTGGTTGATTTTGGAAAAGGGTTATCTTCCCTTGACGCCATGGTTTGCCACTAGAGAGTGTACACACCCTGGCTATTTAAACATAGCCCGGGAGAAAATAACTCCTTCTGATCTGGGATCTCCAGATATGCACTAGTGGTGTCTCTGTCCGTTTGGACTTGAGTGGGGGTCGACAACCCATCTAAGACGATGAAAAGTCCGATACAAAACCTCTGCTGCCAAGTGGCTTTACTTCCTCCCAATGAAGGGCTAGGGGAGTAAATCCCGAAAACAAATCCGGAGCCGGAGTCCCTAAGGTTGTGTAATGCTGAAATCCAGTGCAACTCTTGCGACACTACCACTGCATTGGTTCCTTACCTTTCCTTTGGATCACAGCAGCAGTGCGGAGAGGGAGGATTTGCTGATTGGGCAACAACTCATCCTCCATATGAACCCACCCAGGTTATGTAGTTCCGGAAAAAAAATTTGTACACTACGCCATCGTCTCTCGTAGATGGAAGGATGCCAACAACAGAACATGACAGATCTTCTATGGAATCTAAATCAATGATTTTTATAATCACTCCACTTAATAAAACTTAATAAAACTTTAAACAAATTATTTAAAATTAGTACTAGACACATTCATGAGAGGAACACACATATACACAGCAATTGAATTGAGTGTGTATGGATGGAGAAGACTATAAACTGTTCAAATCTGTGAATATACTGTTACGATTTGTGTAGCCATTTTAGGGCTGTAATTGAAAGCAGATTTACAGATCCCTTGTGGCATAAAGTTTGATCCTTTAAGTAGAAAGATGTATCAGTTTTAATCCTTGTCCACTGATCCGTCCTTAGAGAGTTGTATAATCCTCGTCTATTGGTCTGTCCTTCTCTAGCGAGTAATTCTAGGACAATTTATCAACACCTTTAGATAATATATTAAGTGTTTGGGCGTTTTTGATTGGCTAATTCAGTCAACACTGTTTTGGAACAGTCTATAAATATAAGTCTTGGTCATTAACACACCTTATACCACAAATAATGTTTTAAAATTTTTTACTTTAAACCAATTTCATATAAACATCATTCACGATAGCCAAACAGGTTACTAAACATATTCAATCTTTATAGAGTACGCCAATTCTCTGACCTCATAGAATAGTGGTTCTCAATTATTTTTTTTTTTAAAACCTATGGAGCCCTTTGATTTATATTTTACTTTATATACCCCTCCCCAAAGACATTTGATGTTCAAAAGTGCTATTATAATTAAAATATTTTTTGCTTCCCTGGATTAAAAAAAGTTTATATATATACATATATATTTACCAATCCCTCCATACGAGCAGGATGCAACACAAGGTCAATTTCTTACACAGAGTTTAACAGGTTTGAATTCAGGGTTTTCCTTCTAGACTGGTTACCTAGCCATGGTTAAGTGTTCAGTCTGCCCTGCTATTTACACATAGCTGGAGGGAGAGTAATTGGATCCATACTTTTCCCAAGGGTATTAGCGCTATGTGAAACAGCTTCGTCAAGGATTTGAACTCGGGAAGACGAGTCCATTTTCTACAACTAACCATTATACTCCACACATCCACAAAAAAAAAAAAAAAACTATATGGGCCCCCAGTTTAGAACCACTGTTGTGGAAGATAAACCTGAAGTAAATAGTGCAAAGATAGGTTTGGTTTAATGGCATATCAACCTTGTGGGTGATTTAATGCCACCTCTTTATAATTTTTATCAAATATACAACATAATACAATATATATAATTTGGTTGATTGTTTGGCTTTTATGGCATATCAATCCATTTTATGCTGATGACATTTTTGTTTTAAACAAATTTGTTCTAGTTAACCCATAAATGGGACCCTAACAGGTACTACCACTCTGGGACAGAGTGGACCATAGAGCAATGGTGATAAAGGTGTGCTCCACATTCCCCAGACCTCCAGAACTGGAACTCACCATTAGATAGAGTTTAACATCATACCCAGAATATGAAGACCCTCAGCCACCGCCTTCTAGCATATATATGATAAAAAGAGTTGGAGGTCTGGCATAACAGCAATAAGGTTGGGACAATCATATAGGTGCTAGGGCTTGATGGGACCAACTGATTGATCAGAGTGGACCTCTCTGACCACCCATCTCGCTTAAGTGGAGTGTTGCACGTCATGGACAGCTTAGCTACCAGGACTCCATCTTTGATAAAAATGGGGGCAGATAAAGAAAAAAAAAAAGAAAACAAAAATTCACACGAACAGCAACCTTTATTTCACAAAAACAATTTCTGTTTCACAGTAAAGTTTGTTTTTTTTTCTTTTTTAAACTCCAGCATTGTTGGGTTTCAAATCAGATACAAGAAAAAAAGTAAATCAAAATAATAACAATATTGATAGTTCATACTTCCCTTTAATAGATTTCAATAAAATGTTCCCAGCAGTGGTTCATTATCTTCAAATTATATTTCTTATACAGTGCCAATTATAGAGATGGCTAATCTTTTTTTCATTAAGGTTGTTGGATAAAACTAATGGGGAAAAAAAAAACAAAAAAAACTTGCCAACTTCACATGTACAAAGAGATCTGACTTATTCTCTCAAGTGAATTGAGGAAGAACTTAACTTTTTGATCACTCAACCAAAATTCTATCAAACAAATTGACATTATGCAAGACACTTTTAAAGTGTTTTATGTCCAAGAATTTGGTGGCTATTCAAAAAATTAAGCAAATTGTGAAAAGAAAAGAAAAAAAATGTATATATACATACAAATCAATAATGAATTTTAAGTCCTGAAGAACTTGCTTAAGCCCACTGCTAAGTGGACACTTTAAAACAGTTGACTAATAGATTTAGGTAAATATTTTCCTGACCTCCCACCAGGCCGGATTAACACAAGATCTTTTTAACGTGGGGAACCATGCACAAAAAGCTCATGCAGCGACCAGTGCAAAAAATATGCGAGTCCCTTCAACATTTCCCCTTTTGGGGCACTTCAGACACTGGGCAATAAACCCGACCACACCCTTTTAGATGAGGGGTTGCCTGGGGAGGATGGCCTCTGGGATCACACTGTTTAATTAATATCTTACCAGTACAGAGGCCAAAGCCACCTGAACACAGGGCCCAAAGGCCATGGTTTGACAATCAAGAAAACATTTGTAATTTAGTGAAGATATTATTTTTCAAATTTACATTTGGTGCTCAAACAGTAGCTAAATTAATCTTTACATAAGCAAGTTCTTTTCCAGACTATGCACCAGTCCCACCATGCAGACCAAAACAATGGTCTTGGAAAGATTTGCTGAAGGCTGAGATAGTTGCTCTTAAACTGGAGTTTATAATGAAAGACGCAGATTTTTGGCATCATAAATTTAAAAAAAAAAACAAAAAAAAAAAAAAAAAACACAGGGCTTTGGTAATCTGCCATTAAACGAGCAGATCTTAACGGCCCATGAACTTGAAGTGTTTACTGAAAGACGACTGAAAAATTAACAGAGCAACAGTAACCTCAGCAAGGCAATGGGCGAAAGAAAAAAAAATTCCTTGAAGATAATTATACATGACAGAAATGAATTTAGTGCAACTTTTTCTGGCATGAAAACAATTCTAGCCATTACAGATCATTTCAGGGATGGAGATGAGGACTTAGAAAATAAAAAATCTTTTCACCTGACAGTATTCTGCATCTGAATACTTTGGCTAAACATTTTACTAATTTCTACAACTATTTTCAACTCCAACTGAAAATTTTTGGAGAAAAAAAAGAAAAAAAGAAGCTATTTTTATCATTTATATTGATGAGAGCCATTCAATAAATAAGGTGAATTTTGCAGTAAGACGACACATTTCATACAGGAAAATATTTTTTGCTTTATTTTTCAATATAATCTCCATTCTTTAAAACATTTTCCCCCCATCGAAAAAACAAGCTTCAGCATAGAAATCTTTGGACTAAGTTTTTAGCTATTTGGTCATAGTGCTCTTCACTTCATCGCTTGAAAACTTTGTTCCATGCAGAAATTCTTTGAGGGGGTCAAACAAATGGAAATCATAGGGGACCGGAACTAGACCATAAGGAGGATGTGGCAGCTGTTTCCACTGTTTTTGTGCTTTGGCATCAACATTTTGGAAACCCAATGACAACTAACCTTAGAAAAGGCAAAATCATGATGCACAATTTTGTATGCTGAAACAACAGAAATTCCCACGTTGTTCAGAAATGTCCTCCTCTCTTCTGTCAGCTAAAATAAGTGCATTAACTGAATACACCATTTCAGGTGTGCTTGCCATGTGTTCATCTTAAATACTATTTCAAACTACTTTAAACAATTTAGCCCATTTGTAAACATTTTTTGGACTTTGAAAAAAAAAATTTAAATAAATTCTAACAGGTACACATCACAAATTTTGTTAAATTTTATAGTTTGCATTTCTCAGCCACCAAAAATTTGATGATCCTGTTCAAGCTGGGAGCACTTTGATTTGCTATCTTTTTGAATAGCTTCAAAACAAATATTTCTGCAAGATAAATTAACCTTTACTATAAAGCAATTCCAAATAAGGTAGATTTTACATTAACAGAAAAAGAAAAAAAAATGTGCTTTTCAAAATGATTCATCTAGAATATTTGATTTTCTACACTAAGCAAACAAAACAAAACTTTTTTATGTGTACTACTAAGGCATGTGGCAATATTATTTCTTTACATATCCACAAACAAACAAACAAAAAAAAAACCAAATTTCTAAACAAAATAGCTCTCTGGATTTTATGGATTCCCTTTGGTAAGGAATAAGTCCAAGCACCCAAATGACGAAAGATCAATATTTCCAAAGATAAAAGAACAAGAAGCTTTTTTTAATTTAAATAGAACAATAATTCTTTTGAGGCATTGAAAAAGTGCAAATGGAATTTTTTTGGAATGTTATTCTTGTAGGATTTGATTCTAAAAAGATTCTGAATGTTGGCCTATATAACATCAGAATTCATGACAAGTTTGGTTTCCAAACATAAAATAACAATGAAAAAAAATAAATCAAACAATTTACACTTAAGGAAAGAAAAAAAAATCAATTCCTTTGAACAAGTTTTGTCATTAACCAAATAGATTTCCATCTATATTTGTTTGAAAATAACATTGTTACAATTCTTTAGAGTGAAGAAAACACATTCAGCAATAAGAAATGATTCAAACACGTCAAAATCTTTTTTACATTTCCTATTACACAGTAAATTTTACCTTTAAGTAGTTTATCTGAATCCATTGATTTGACAGATGTGTCTGGTAAAAGATCAGGTGTTAACCACATTATAAACTTCAATAAAGGAATTTTCTAACCTCAAGTTAAGATAGTGAGTTTGTTGATGACAACATTTAACTAAATATCCACCAGAATCAGTCAAGGCAAACATTTTTAACTTTTCTTTGATAATTGGGGACCTTACAAAAATAATATATACACAATTTAAGATAGGAATATTTATTAGTATTATTAGGATTTTTCAGACTGTTGTCTTCATCTTTGAGTTAATACAATTCTAAGTGACAATCATCTGTAGGTTTTAGGTTCAATCCTAACTACAGGTGGTAATAACATAGAATACTTAACATAGCTTAACACTTGTATCCAGTCATGATTAGTGGAGTGAAAACAGTCTAACCTGATGGATTGAATAAAGGGTTCAGTTAAAAGTTCCATGAAGTCTCTAGAGTTCAACATTAAGGTTCCAGAGTCCAACAAGAAACACCTGAAGAAGGTCGGAGGGCATATTGGCCGAAATGTGTATATAACAAAGATGAGGACAACAATCCGAAAAACACAAATAATACAAATTATCAAACCTCATCTCAAAAATTCATATAAAGAATATTTATCATATATATATATATATATATATATATATATATATATATATATATAAAGTTTTGTCACATTTATGGAATATTAATGGGATCTAAAAATATAAATATAGCAATTTTTGTAAATGTCACATAAATGGGAATATGGCATCTATTAAGTTAAACCTGAGCCAACATTCAAATTTCTTAGGAAATAAATTGACTAAAATTGATCTGATTGGTTTCACTAATGGTTTATCTGTGTCAAAAATAGTTGCAGTCATTTAGTGTATAAGACCAGCAAGAGAAGCTGGTTAAACTTGACAAGGTGCTCAACCAAATTGGCTTTGCTTACTTACAAAGCTTGGGTTATGAGAAAAAGGAAAGTGGGAAAAGGTGCATCAAGGAAGGTGGTTACTAAATCAGCCAAACACTGTTAAACCCTGCAGGGAAGAGGGCGGTTAGGGTTGTATTGTATGGAAGTTGCAGTGACATCTTAACAAAACAAAATTAAAAACAAAAAATAAAAACAAAAACAATAATGCTGGCAGTCAAAATTAAGTTTCAGTTTCAACTCCACACAATCTGCCCTGCTAGTCAGGCCACAACAACAGGAACAGAAAAAAAAAAAAAAGTTAGGACAACAATAATAGTAATAATTGCATTTGTTATTCACAGCTGTGCCCATATCAGACCAAACCAACAGCATATGTCTATGTGCAGGTTTGTTTTGTTTTATGGCATATAAACCTTGATGAATCATTTAATGCAGACAAGTTTTAGAATAAATTCATTCTTAATGGATACTCAATTTTTTTTTATAAACACATTTTTCTATTTAACCCATAGATGGAACCCTAAGATATACTACCACTTCGGGTCAGAGTGGACCAGGGAGCATTGGTGATGAAGGGGTGCTCCACATTCCCCTGACCTCTAGAACTGGAACCTCACCATCAAATAGTTTAACATTATTCCCAGGACATGAAGACCCTCAGCCGCCTTCTAGCACATATCTGATAAAAAGGGTTGGGGCTTGCCATAAGGGCAATTGAGTTGGGACAATCATATCGGTGCTAAGGCTTGATGTGACCAGCTGTTTGATCGGAGGGGGCCTCTCCAACTGCCTAAGTGCATGTAAAATATACATTAAATATTGTGTGCATATGTGTGTTTTATCAGCTGAGGTAGAACTAGACTCTTTGTACAGAAGCAATTGCTTAACATCACTAAAGATGTGTCAATACTTTCTATCTGATGATGGGTTTCAAACTATTAGTAGCATAGAAAACAGTTGTCTCAGCTGCTAGCATTCTGTTATCACTTTAAATTGGAAGGAAAAAAAAAAAAATTAAAGAATTATGAAGAAAAAAATCATTTTACAAATATGTATGCTGGCCATTTTAAAATTATATACATTATATAAAAACGAAACAAAGCCAAAACAAGAATATTAAGTTATATTAAATATTAAGTGTATATAATTTTACATAGCTCTATCAAGATACAGTTGTTTGTGAAAGTATTCATTCTTTAAGTGTTTTTCCTATTTTGTTTGTGATTCCTTTTTTTTGTTGGGTGGATTGGTATCATTTGATTTACACACCTACTGCTTAAGATAGTATTTCTGAATGCAAAACAAAAAAAAAAAAAAACTTCAGTATGTATAACTATTCATCCCCACAAACAATACTTTGTAGATCCCCTGCTCTTTAGAACTTAATGTAAATGGTTGCACAAGATCTTATTTTGGAGTCCATTGAAATCTTTTTTTTTTCTTAAAAATTTTTTGAACTTAGTTTTTAATTTTCACTTCAATTATTTCATGTAGGTCTATTACAAAAAATCCATTTAAATTACAGATTGTGATGTGTCAAAACAGGAAAAATACCAAGGTCTGCTGAACACTCTCACAAGCAACAGTACATATGGCAAATTAGTTATGGTCTAAATGGACACACCTACATCATATATGTAGACTTCAAAAAAAAAAAAAAAAAAAAAAAAAAAAATCATGCACAAATATTTATATAAGTCATACATTACTACCACTAAAACAGCAGCAGTACCTCCAACAAAGCCTTTATCAGTTGATGATCCTGGGGTCAGGTATGGTTTCGGGGACCAAAGTATCATTACCATTAACTTAGGGCTTAATAACAATTTTCAACATACAAATAAAGGTACATACTATGTACTTTGTTATTTTGGCAGGTAAGAGTTCAAAGGGATACAAATTCAATTTGAGAAGGGAGAAATTATACAAGTCATCAATTGTTGTCAAATATTTTCAGATAAATCAAACTATACAGTTATCAAGTGAAAACACTTAGTGGCATTAATTTGAAACCTGACTGCCTAATTAAGATTTTTTTTTAAAGTCCCCTAATGCTGAAGTCTTTTTTTTTTCCAAGTCAAAGCCATGAGGACCATTAATTATACCTTACAGATGTAAACAGAATTAGTTCAGTGCTAACAGCATCAGATTGCTTGTTAAAAGGTTCATGATTTGATCCCTTATTCTGCTTAAGAGAAATATTTGACATAACTCACCAAGAAGGAAACCTTTGGAGAAGGTAGAATCTATTTTATTATATTAGCTATTGCTAATGTCCATTTAGCTTTAAATGCAATCAAATATGAAGAAAAAAAATGCTTAGATGATATTTGTTTGCTAGTTCTTAAGGATATGGATCATATGAATGAGTGTATTTATGTGTGCATGTATGTGTATATAAAGTTGGTTGTCTGTCCACATGTGTGTGCAGATATTACATAAAATTGGGTCATCAAAATAACTGCCAAATATGTCCAAGTTGTCAGTTTTGACACTACGTATTTGTGTCTACCAGCATGCCTCCTAGATGGTGGCCCACTTAGCATTTCTCACTTAATACCTAATTCAAATATTCAACTATCTACATTTCTCCACCAGTTCTTTTGCAAGTTTTATCAAATGATAATTGTTTTGCTCAGATTGATTTTGTTCAAAAGTCAGCCAGCCTTGACTTTTTATTTTTACAGCAAAGTTGAGACTTTAGTTTTAGTATATTTTCAAATTGTTAAATTTGAAATTTCATTTCTAAAATATTTTTTAAAAATAGTAATCAAAGTTAATTTGTGAAAAAAAAAAAAAAAAAAAAAAAAAAAGTAAACATCTTACTGATATTAACAATGAGATGTTTCAGTGCATAACAAAATAATTTCCTAGGCTTTATTTAATATTTTAATCTTTTTTTTTTTTCAAAATCTAACTAAATAAAAACAATATAGAAATATATAATTTACAGTTTTCTTACCTATTAATGTAATTTCTTTTAAATGTTTTAATTTCTTGACCTTTTTATGAATTATAAAAAGTGAGTAAAACAAATAAGCCCAGTAGCATTTTAACTTGTCCTGGGGAATCCCCTGCTGAATACTAGCCAAAACATTCATTCCAGCGAGGTGGGATTAAAGCAAAAATATTTTTAAAAATCAAATTTGGAGATATATTTTGTTTTCTATCCTAAATAAAATTGTAAATGAGGGATATTTTTAAAAATTCCAAAACATTGACCGTTTAAAAAAAAGAAAAAAAAAAAAAAAAAGAAGCCTTTTATTTAAACATTAGAAGCCTAAACCAAACCCAATGTAATTAAAAAGCTTTAAGTCACAAAACTAAATTAATTTTTTGCAAAAAAAAAAATAAAATAAATAAAAATTTTCCTACTTGTATATCTTTGAGAAAATTTTTTTTAATGCTCTTGATTCAGGTTTAATTCAGCTCAGAAAAATTTTTTTTTTTTTTTTAAAGAAAGGAATTGATTTCTCGTTTTGACATTAATATTCATAATCAACTAGTAGAGTAGTTCTATTATAATCTATGGTATGGTAATGTTAAAACAAGTTTCTAATCTTTAGTCAAACTGACAAGCTGAAAACTTTTTGCCTCCCATTAGATTCTTTTCTCAAAAACAAAACAATTTAAAAAACTCCAACACCTCTTTTTGTTTCGAAAATGTATATAAACTATCACCATTCTTACTCAGACCAAATGCAAACCGAATATGAGGGAAATTATGTTTGTATGTATATGATCAGTATACTACAGTTAACCATAGAAACTTCTGTTTATATATATATATATATATATATAATATATATATATATTACATACACAGAGGGGTTGGTAAATACCTATACACAGACACTTTAGTTACTGTGAAGAGGATTGTAAAAGAAAAGCATTTCCTCACAACTTTACAGGTCAGAAATTAGAGACATAAAGCAATTGCATTTTGAGTTTTTAGGTGGAGTCAAAAGTATAAAACTTTGGAACTATTCACAGATGAAAGGCTGACTGCATAACTGGAGCTTGGAGCATTTAAAAACAAAAAAAAAACCCTACTGAAATGGGGTGAGATGAGCAAGTGCAGTTGAGAAAAGAGACATGCAGGTAAACACAGGCTATGTTCAAAGTAGCAGTAATTGTGGAGGGAAAAGGTGCTAGCAGTTTAGAGATGGTCAGTAATAACAAACACATGATCCAGCAGAGTTGTAGTCAAAGACATGACTCTTCTTGAGCATGGGAAGGGTCATCAGGAATCTTAATTCCCAAAGCTCTCTGATGCCAATCATATTGAAAAAAAAATCTGCTCGTACTACTGCCATGGGGTGCTGGCATTAACTGGCTTGTATATGTATCAGAAACACTCATGCACATCTATGTATTCAATTCTGTACATATGTCCAACACAGTCAAATTAGTGCAAAGCTGAATAAAATGTTCCATTTAAAATCAAAATATGTCAACTTTTGTTACATGATCAGATTCTTTTTTAGTCCTGCTAAAAATGAAGCTTTTTATGAAAGAGAAACATTTTGGATTATCAAAAAGATTTTTTTAAATTTTTAAATTAAAAATTTAAAAGAAAAAAAAAATTGGCCTTCCAATTCAAATGATAGTTTGACAAGCTTAAAAGTTTTTTCAAGTGTCATATAGTATCTAAATAATGAGAATGGAATCATCTATTTTTCCTATAAATAATGTCTGACAAAACCACGGAAGAAAAAAATGACGTCTCACTGGACTGGTTAATTTAACTTAGCAATTACTAATTACTGTTCAACTTGTATCTTTGCTTAGTAAACCTTTTCCTCTATCCTTAATACTTGTTATGGTTCTTCCTATTATTTCTCTGTTAACCTTAAGAAAGGCCAATTTTAATAAATCAGACAAGAAATTGAGAAAGTATAAAAAGCCAATAAGAAAGGAAAGAAATTCATTTTATGATAGATTTAGAGTATGAGACTGGAAATTTATGATTTGATACTTAATGCTGAGTAGGAAAATAAAATTGATGAAATCCCAATATTAGGAAGTAGTTTCATATCAAGCAGTCATTTAAGAATTAAAATACTCACACTTGAAAATAAGGTAGATTTTTAAAACCATTTTAAGTGGAGAGAACCAAAGATCTATCAAAAGTTTTCCATACTCCACTCAAATATTAGATTGTATTTACTTATACCATGCCAGTGACAAAACTACTATGATGACTGCATTCATATCTTTCCCTAACACCAACAGAGGAGGTGAAGTTTTACTATTTTTAATTTCCTAGTCAGGAGACAATTTTGTATTTCAACATTATAAAAATCAATTAAAATCTAATCAAGACTAATAGGCAATAACTAGTAAAATTCATTGCTATCTGTGATATGCTGCAATTGCAACATAAAGATAGCAAAAATGTTTACCTCAATATGATTATACCAGGCTTTTATCTGCTATCATAACAGATAAAGCCTGGTAGGATCAAATTGTGAGTAAAATTCTATAGCAGTTTGCCAGTGAATTTTTTTTTTGTTCCATCATTTCTATTTTATTATTATTATTATTAGTGAATATAATGGAAGTCATTAACTTTATGACATCAGATCAGACTTAACATATTCACTTGAACTTCATGCACATTTTTGCAATTATATAAATATACCCTGCAAATTCACTCAAAACACTGAAAACTGCAATAGACAATTGGTTTATCCTATCCTATAGTTGGTCAGTTTATAAAAATAACCATTCATTTTGGCTAAAAGCTTTTTTAATTAAATTGTTATAAAAAAAAAAAAAAAATAAAAAAAAAAAAAAAAAAACAACAAAAAGTAATTTTAGCTTATACAAAGTTACATGGAATTGAAGAGAGCCAACTTGAAACAAAGTTAATCAGTGTTTAAAAGTTTGTGTGTTGAGTAATAAGGAATTTTCTCAAATAGGAAATTCACTTCCTACTAGAATAGAAAACTTGCTCCATGATTATCCAGTCCAGACGGAAATGAGGTTTGTAAAGTTTCACCAGTGGAATTTATAGTGAAAAATCATGAAACACACTCAAATTAATCCAGAAAGTGACACCTGACAAGATAGAACTTACAAATAAATTAATAAAACTAATGAAAATCTTAAAATTTTGAATATTTGCAGAAAGGAAATTCTTGTGTTTATTAACAGATCTTCTTTCTTTAAATTCTATTTTAGGAGATTGGACTGCAAAAAGGCAAAAGTATAGAGCAAAGAAGGCAGGACAATAAAATTTGACTGTGTATCAAAAATTGAACGCTGTTGCTTCATATTTAAAAGTATATTATATGCATATTTATATATTTATAGGTATGCGCGTGTTTGTACAAGTATCAATCAGCATAAGTGGGTCTTTGGCCTATGTTACCGACATGTGTTATATGAGCCGCAATCAGGACACTTCAACCCTAGAAAATGCAGAGGCACCACATTCTCCTGCAAATAAAAATGAAAGAAACAGAATTAATGAAGGCAGAGACAGAACAGGAAATGAAAAATTTAGTATAAAAAACATGTACAGAGCGATTAAAAAAGATGCAACTGTCTTTTTGCTAACATATTTAAACTTATAACTTTTCTGCTGCCCTGAAAACAATGGTTGTAGAAAAACCAATTTATGAAGATTGATTCTCAAGAGATTTTCTGAGAGAGTAAGTTAAACATTCAAACATATCAAGACCTCTGACAATCAACAAAAGGTGCCGTTATAGTATGTGGCCTACCTTTTTGATTCTGTTGTTTGAATGTGTCCTACCTCAGTAAGAGTATATTTATAGATATAAGTAGTAGGCAATTTATTGAAACTAATTATTTTTCACATATATTCAATTTTAAGAAATGCAATTCAGTCATAAGCTGTATATAATAGTTAAGAATAATTAAAAAAGAATTTATCCATAATTTACATGCATCAGAGCTCTATTTAATTGTAAAATTCTGAAATAGGGTTAGGGTTAGCAGTTATTATTATAACCTTATAATATTCTTTTTATGGTAGGCCACATTCAAAAGGTAGGCCACATACTATAATGGGGCCCAATAATATCCTGATTTCTATACAGTAAAATACATTGGATTGCTGGTTTATACAGAATAATGGCATTACAATGATCATTTACTAATATATAAAACACAATGTGACAGATCATACAACCAGGTCTTAGTAATGAGAAATTATAATAGGAGTCATTACTGAAAGAATATGCCCCATGTTAATAAAAGGAAATTTAAAAAAAAAACAACATTTCTCAGCAGAGAAAAATAAATTGCTAATATTTCAAAAATGCTGCTTATACAGATTTAAAACTGACACAATTTGGACCAAAGATCAACACAACATATACAAAAATGAGAAATCTTATTGCAATATTTATTTGATGTGTTCTATTATTATTGATAATGGAGATTCGGTCTATTTGTCTGTAACCAAAACTATGTCACTTCTTACATCACAATTACCAAAATCATCCATACATAGAATAGAGAACAATTAATATTAACAGAATAAATGAAAGCTGTTCTATATAATTCAACATTTGAATCCTTTCCATTGTAATAAGAAACTATATATTATTTGAATAAATAGACTATATAAACTATGAAGTTAATAAAAAATGGTATTACTTTAAATGCAAAAATTGGCGAAATTTGTAATCAATTTTTTTAAATTATTTTTTTTACTCAAGTTTTTTCCCTAAAAGTTTACAAATAAATAAATACTTATGATTTTGTGTAAAATTCATGTGTAAAATATTCAAAATAATTATTTAATTAATAGATGCGTGCAACATTTTATTTAAGGGGGACAGAAGTAAGTTTCATTTCAATTTTTTTTTACTCCTTTAATAAATTTGATGATTAAAAACCCTCTGACACTGAATTTTTAACTCCATCCCACTCAGATAATATCTTTCAAAAATAAATTTTTACACCACCCGGAGGCCGTTTTTTTTCTTTTTCTTTTTTGCTAATTATTAATTGTTGGTTAAATTGTCCATTAAAAATTGTATAATTATTTCTCTGAATTTTTGATTTTTGTATAATTATGTTAAAATAATAATTTTTTTCTTTTACTTTTATACATATCAAATAATATAAAAAAAAATATAAATATGTTATAAACAGTATATTTTGTTCTTTAGATGAAGATATTATCTATTTTGACAAGCATCTTATCACAACTTACTCAGACTTATTTCTATAATGAAAGAGAATATTAGTCAAAATTAATAAAAACAATTGGCAATACTTCATTTAAAAAATTCTATTACCATTATTATTGTGTAAAAACAATAACAAATATGGCACTGACAAAATCAAAGACAACATTACAACAATCATAATTTAACAAAACGAGTCAGTTATGTGCCCTTTTAGAGCCAACAAACTTCTGGGTAAATAGAATTATATTGTCCCAAGAGTCTTTTTTTAAAGACCTCTTTCTGCTTTTTTTTTTAGTTCTTGGTTTTGTTTCTTCCCTAAGAAAAAAAGGAAAATATCGGCAATATTTATGGAGAACTTTGGTTCTTTGGTATAAATGAATTACAGATTAAACACAGAAGTATAGTGAAAAGTATAACATATTAAGCTAGTCATATTTATTGATCCAGACAAGATTATGGGTCGACAGAGATTATCAGCATTTTACAAATATTAGAAAGAAAACAAAAAAGTCTAATTAGATTTTTAACTTTTAAGATAATTCTAAATTTAGATGCATATAGGAGATTCAAAAATTATACGCACTTTTATTTGATGTAACCGAGTAAATCTTGAGTGATAGGCAGAAGCTACCTCATCGATGATAACTCGCCAATACCATCTCTCAAGCTTACAGAATCTTATTAGTGAAGGTTGATAGGTATCCTGCTCTCTCTTTGTGTGTCATGTTTGTCTGGCCACTTTTAAGCTTCTCTATCCACTCAAACGCTTCTATGTGGTAGTGCTTTGTCCCTGTATTGTACTAAAACCCTCTGATGAATTTCCTACCCTAACACTCCTTCTGGCCAGAGAAACCAGCTCACTTTCTTGGTACATACTGCTAGTGGAGCGGCCATGTTTACACTGTAAAGCCAGCAAGTTAAATGGCACTATCAGGCTCAAACTTCAATCATGTGACCACAACAGTGCCAACGATAAGCATGCAAGCTCAGAACACAGTGTGATAATAAAAAAGATCATGTCATGGTGAAAATGTGGATAATTTTGAACTCCTTCATGTTAACTAGGGTAAGAAGACTGAATTATTCAGATTTAGGCTTCTTCAATATCTGAATGTTTTCATAGCTTTAGTTGATAGAACAGTTTGTAGAGATAATCAAACTTCAAAGAGAAAAAAAAAAAGACAAAATGAGAATCTCATCAAAAAATAATCCTTTGTCTCCAATAGTTTCTCACTGTCATAGGAATAATAGAGCAAGTTGTAATAAAACCAACTAAAAAAAAAAAAAAAAAAAAAAAGATGAATGAAAATACTAGTCAAAATTAACAATAATAATAATAGACATTTAATTTCTAGAGGTTTAGTTAATCTCAGGACATTGACTACCTAAGTTTGTTTAATGTCACTGCTATTTCTAATGTGATTACTTACCTTGTGACAATCTCGACACAGAATCTTTGTAGTAACATTTTTGTATTCATCTGGCATTTGTGTCTGCATAACTTCCTCGTCTCTCATCTTCCAAATGTTATTCATGTTCACCATTGACTTGCCACAAACAGGACAAGCATAATGCCTGAAAAATTGAAATCACCAATATCGATCAATATTCAAGTCAACAAGGCAGATAATAAAATGTATAAAAAATATATAAAATAAAGTATGTGGGGCATATGGGAAAGTAATAAAATATTCAGGTACTGACATTTTTTTTAAAGATATCAAAAAATTTAGAACAGGCTGCAAAGAAACATTTCTATGTTTTTACTGCCAAGTGATTTTGTCATAATAAAGAGGATTTGTATTTCTTTGAATTTTTGAGATGAGGCTTGATAATTAGTATTATTTGTATTATTGTCCGAATAATACAAATAATACTAATTATCAAGCCTCATCTCAAAAATTCAAAGAAATTGTACTCATCTTCATTGTTATCTGTACAACGTTTTCGGTCAATGTGCCTTCTGGCCTTCTTCAGGTATTTCTTGTCGGACTCAGGAAGAAGGTTCAGAGTCCAAAAAGAAATACCTGAAGAAAGCCAGAGGGCACATCGTCCGAAATGTTGTACAGATAACAATGAAGATGAGGACAATAGTCCGAATAATACAAATAATACTAAGATGATTTGTATATGCGTGTGTGGGTGTAGATCATTATTTTATATCCAATACAGCCTAAAATACTTTTCCTAGTTCATTTTTTTTTTATAAACCTGTTAAGATAAAATTAATAACTATCAAGAACCATCTAATTATTTGATTTTAATGAAATTTTCAGAACTTTTTCAGTAAGGTAAGTATTTGTTTTGAAATAACATTTTTAAATAAAACTTTGCAAACATATTTTAAAAGTCAGTCACCCACTCAACCCCATCCTTCACTTAATTTTAAGGAAATTTCTAAGAAAAACTAATTACATATTTCATTATTTATCTTATGAAGACGAGTCATTGGGAAACTTAAATAAGGTTTTTTTCTTTTAAACTTTAATTTGAAATATTGAAAATTTGCCATGAATTATACAACAAAACTACAATATGGGAATGTACAGAGACTTAACATACAAGGAAAAATGCTTGAAATTTGTACAAATGATTATTTTACCATCAAAATTGTTAAGCAATTAATTAAAAGGAAGATTGGAAAAAATGTTTTTTTTCATTTTTACACCAAATAAAAAAAATTAAAAAATATCAAAATCAACTGATATTTTAATCAATATATCCTGTTAACTAATTAATGCCCTTTCCAAGATATTTTGTTTTGAAAAATTGTGTACAATTTATAAGACAGTGTACCATAGACATTTGAGTGAGACTAACATTCACTTTGACTCCAAGAAGACAGACTAAATGTACTGCTCTACCAAGAGATGCATTTTTACTTTTACTCTCACCTCTAAAGTAGGTTTAAAAATCGAAACATTGCAATGTGAACCACGATTATGGAAGAGAAGAAAGATTTAAAAACTTACCCTGCCCGGAGGAGATTTTCAAAACATTCCCTGGAAAAGAAAAATGGAAGCAAAATTACATACAGATACATTTGTGGGTTAGACATTAAAAAATAGTTTATATCCTTGTTTCAAATCAAATACCTAAAGATCTAATATGATGGGCAAAAATGAAGCTGTTTTTTGTAGCATTAACATAAAAAATTGTTTTTTTTAAATCAAACAATGCAGCTGTTATACATGTAAGGGCATCAGCTATGAAATTCTTCAGATTTTAAAAATTTTTTTTACTTTATATGTGGGTAGAGATAAAAGAAAAAAAGAAGGGGAACTATATAAGTTAGTGAAATCTGATCAAGCTTCTGTGCACTTTTTTTTGTTGTACAGATATTTAAACGTTAATATCCAGAGTTTTCTAAAACTTTCAAGTTTTTGTAATATAAATCATTCAGGTTTCTTTTTTGTTGGGTTGAGTTAGTCAAGATTTGGGAGAGAAAAAGTGACAGTTAATGCTTTACTTGGCTACAGTTATATTAAATCTATAGAGTGGATAGACTGATTAGTAGGAACTAATACAAGTAATTCTTCCTTTAAACAGAATACAACCTTTTGTAAATACAGGACTTTTTTTATATTGAACAGATTTCTTTTTTTATGAAAATGCACAAGTGACAATTCAAAATTTTATATTTTTAACATAGTAAAAATCTTGGATCAGTGTTTTTTACAGATTTTACAGTTTAACTAGAAGAAAGTAACAAGAGAGGGGTCTACTTACACATGTATCATGTGCCGGCATTTTGGAATCTGAGATGGCTGACGTGAGGTGTGCAAATTTAGGAGACAAACAGGACATTGTTTGTGCGAAATCTTTTCCAGACACTGCAGGGAGAAAGAAAACGTATTAGACAAAAGAACATTAGTCATAATAATATAATAAACAATTGCATTCTTTTGCATCAACAACAAAGTGCAGTAAATATATATTGATTCAACTCATCCCCAGAAGAGAATTTCTTTAAAAAGAATTTTTAAAAGTCATTAAGTGCATGTATGTGCTTTATATATATATATATATATATATATATAAAAACAGTAAGATATGAACTAGTCCAGTAGAAAGTTATTTTAGGCCAGTGGTAGATATTAGACCCTGGTGGAGGATAGGGTCAATAGAACTATCCAAGAGGTCAATGAATGCCAGGTTTTCAGAAATGGGTTAACAAATATGGCAGGCGTTAAAAAGCTGAATTTTAGGATAAGAAAGCAGACAAGAAAAAAAAAAAAAAAAAAAAAAAGAAAAGAAAAAAAAAAGATGAATACCTATTCTAAATGACTAAACAAATTCTCTACTCTTTGTATTTCATGCAATACATTTATCATATATTTCTACATATTTGGAGAAGAACACTTATATTGAATTCCACAATTCATGAAGAGGTTGATGGTCTAAAACTGTGTTTCTCAACTTTTTTTGGCAGTGGCCCCATTTGACCCAATAAAATTTCTTTGAAGCTCCCCATGCTAACTTGAGTTTTTATCCCACCCTTTTCCATCACGCTCCATGCATCAATTTAATGCACCAAAGGAAGTAGGAATATTAAAGATTGTAGTTTTGATAGTACTATGGCATCAAAATACTAACTCCAGTTGTAAATCAAAGAATATTATTTGGATAAATATTTTATTTGAATAAATTTATTTACAAAAAAATAATATACCATCAGCATTACCTTGTATGGGATCCCTGTGACTGGTGTAGGGCTGCCAAATTGTCAATATTTGGCTTGAAAGGTCGCCAGAGATGTAAATCATCTCTTTTTTTCTATGCAAGGTGATTTTGAGTCTTTGAAAGCAGATGCATCAACCAATTAAAAGCAGACTCAACCAAAATGTGGGAAGAGTAACTTCACATTTTTCAAGAGTAGTGGGTACTTCTTATGAATGTCCTCATTCATACACAACTTTTGGTATCTTCCACGTTTGAACCTTCCTTAAATTCTTATTTTGAAGTTCAAAACATTCTTTAGTTTGATATCAACTTCAGATGCATCAGATGAGGACCCCTCTTTGCCACTTGTGGCCCCCATATTTTTCAAATTTGGTCTTCTAATCTCATGGCTCCTGGTGAGAAACCCTGGTCTAAAATGTTTGGCAACCCCATTCTATTAAAATTTTTAATGTTATGTAACAGAAAAATTAGTTCAAAGATTATAGTTATTTTTGCATTTGTTATCAATAAAATTGGCCAGAAATCAAAGGGTAAAATAATATTTCTTAATGAAATATTTATGAAAGAAAATATTAAAAATTTGTACCTGCAAATTTGAAATGGTTTTGTTTATTCATCAACATGCAAGATGATAGATCAGAATTCAATAAATTCAATTTCCTTAAAAAGAAGTTTGATTTTATTTATTTTCTTTGTGGCCATCTCACTACCTTGAAATGTTAGACAATATATTATAAACACTCAATTCTTTTTACTGATCAACATCGGAAAACAGTGAAGGATTTTATGGCTTTCAAGCTATATAAAGTGTGCTTCAAGAACCTAAACTTACAAAATTGGCTTTTAATCCAATGCCCTATAAAATGGTTAAGAATCATTACAAAAATGTTTTTACTGTGTAGTGTAACCCCATAAACAAACTTTATATGATTTGGATTTTAATTGTAAATTATATTAATCCCTTACATGGCTGTCACGGTTTTCATTAAACAGTAAATTAGTTTTGGTCCTGTGGCAAAATGAAAGTGCCAATGAAAGATAACTGGATAGCAATCTTACCTCGTGGGAATCCTTCATGCTTACAGAAAGGCACACATCACATTTTTCACAGTGGAAGAAATTTTCCCGGCCACCAATTCTGCAGAGAGAGAGAGACAGACAGAAAAGACAGAAATTTGTTAAAAAATTATTGATAGAAAATCTGGGTGAAAAGGTATGCATTTTAGTTTCAAATTTTACTTCTATAGAACAGAAATAATTTTTTAACTGGCATATTTTCCCAAAATATAAATCTAGTTTGGTCAACTAGGATTTTTCTAAAAAAATATTTTACAAGACAGAATTTTTTTTTTCCTGATTGTTTATAATCAAGAAAAAAAAATTCAGAAAAGCTTTCATAAAAAAAAAAATAAAAATAAACATTTAAAACTTAGAGAAAAATCATTTACCACAAAGCAAAAAGAAAAAACAGAATGTCAAAAGGGTGAATATGTTAGTTAAATTAATCATTTAATCATGTTAGTTAATCATTTTTTATATACAAAGGGGCTGATTTAACTCAAGCAGCCACCTTGGAATTGCATGGTTCCGTGTTTGATACTGGTCTGTGCCAAATCAGTGTACGAGTACCAAAGATTGGTATTCTGATCTGTGCGGTAAGATAGGTGTGGTGTTCCACCTCAGCAAAACAATCTCCCTACTATAGCGCTAGCAAAAAGGGGATAGACTCCTCCACTAACTTTATTTACTTACTTATATACAAATAAAAATTCACTTTTTAATAATGGTTATTCATTTCAAATTGATAGAATATTTCCTTCAATATAGTACAACCAATGTTAATTTGAACATTAATGATATTTAATAACATTCTAGTCACCTCCTCCCACTGAATCTATATTAATAATAGAAGAATTTGTTTGTGTCTTCTATAAACAGCCAAATGGTTTTAATGTGTCCCTAACAAAAAATAAAAAGTCAGATATCTCTTCAGAGTTACTCAAAGTAAAAAATATTTCTCCAAAACACTGAAATTTATAAATAAATTTTTTTTATTTTTTATTTTATTTTTTTTACTTGAAAAAAAGTTAAATGTAATTGGTAAATTTCTTGTTTTTTTTTTTACATGGATGTAGCAGCTATTTTGTATTTTGGCCTTTAACATTAATGTAAAGATTTCTTGAAAATAACATTTATAAAAACTAGCGGGACCTGTGGATATACCACAGTATAACTTAATTATTACATTTGATATGTTTACTTAAGAGCAATTGCAAAATAGTTCAACATGTAAAATGTATAATAATCTTGATTTAACTTTTTCTTTCTTTCCTTGTTTTCATAATGTTTGATTGAAACGAAAAATTAGTGTTATTGCTCCTACGCACTTACCCCTATCTCTATCTTTCCCATACTTTCTTTTTTATATTTTTTGTGTGGCATGTCCTTTTTTTCTTTCTTTTTTATAATAAAACCAGAATGGTCCATTATTTAGCTGAGTTGACAACATTCATAAGAAATAAGAATTCGGCAGATAAGCAACACCAGATAATCAGGATTTACATTCTTGCATTTCATCTTGGATGATTTTGATGGTCTCATTTTTAACCAGAGAGTATTGTAAGATGATAACAATTGTACTTTTTAGGAACACAAGGATTAATATATAGATATCCTGCAATTTTCATTAATATTTTAAGACTTTTCAGGACTTCTCTAGCAGTTTTGCATAACTTGTCAACTGACCATGTGAACTCATTTTATGGCAATTATAACCAGATGCCATCAAAGTCTTGACGAGATGCCATCAAAGTCTTGACCTATAACCAGATGCCATCAAAGTCTTGACCTATAACCAGATGCCATCAAAGTCTTGACCTATAACCAGATGCCATCAAAGTCTTGACCTATAACCCAACTAGTTTAATGTATAAATGTTATGATTTTTGCTGTTTAACTTAAACATTTAGTAAAATTGCATCCATCTAGAGCAGTGGTCCCCAACCACCAGGTTGCGACCTGGTACCGTTTGAATTGAAATTGACATAAGCAACACACTTCGTGTGTCACTGTCTCACATTACCCAGAGATGGGACCGGCTCGTTGCAGAGAAACAAACTCAGGGTTCTCACTAATTGTCATTATTATCATTTGATTCACTTGTTCATTCTTATATAGAAATGATCAGTATTGTCACTTGAACAGAGTTTTTTTTTTATTATAATCATTTCTTATTAGAAAGGATTTTCGTTCTAAAATGAATATTTTCATTTACAGAGATGTTGTTGATTATTAATTTATGAACAAAAAGGTTGTTTATTGTCTATTGATGTTTGCATTTGACATAAGACCACTGAGGATGATTTATTATTAGATTATGTCATTAACAATCATCGAGCAAATATAGGCCGGAGCATATGAAGGCCGGTCAGTGAAAATATTGTCTTAGATAAAAACCGGTCCGTGGTGCAAAAAAGGTTAGGGGCCGCTGATCTAGAGAATAAATTATGCCTTGGCTGCTTCTAGATTATTATCTAAAAGTAGTTTTAACATTTTTAGTTCAGTCAATTGAGTCATGTACAGTTTCATGAAATTGTCAATGGTTAACATAGAACTCTCAGAACTTTTGTGTTGTATCTGATTCGGTTTTAAATATACAAAAATACCATCATTTAAATTGCATCACAATAACAAGTGAAGAGAGGAGCAGAAAATAGAAACAAATGTCATAATACATAGAAGTAGGATAAATCTTGCATCCAGTAAAATGATCTTCCAGTATTTATTACAACCCTGCACTTTGATTTTCGTTTTCTCAACTTAACTCTTTTGGTAAAAAGGGCAAGAGGAAGGGAGATAACTCCAGCTACAACTGCCTAATGCTTGAAAATTGTTTGAAATTCTAATGTGATTATCTGGAGATTATTAACGGACCGAAGACAAATTTGGATTATTTCCTATAAGTCTAACATATACAAAGGAGAACCACTCTTGACTGATAAATTATTTATTGATCTACTAGGAAAAAAGACAGGGTTAGGGTTAGTTTAATGGGAAAATAAATAATTGTCGGTCAAAAGTGGTTCCCCTTTGTTTATGTCAAACTTATAGGAAATAACCCAAATTTGAATGTAAAAATAATGACAGGAAATATTCATTAATTTTAAAGGAGAGAAAAGAGAAAAGATTGCAACTCACCGACATAATCCACATGCATCACAATGGAACTGCTGTTTTTCAACATTATCATCATAGAGACGACATTTATTGCAAAAATATTTTGCAAATTTTATTTCGCAATTTGTACAGTGGCTACTGACCTGCAAACAAAAAAAATTATTTCATCATCACAATAAATTTAGCAGTCCAAGTAGCTGGATGTATAACAATCTAGTCAAACAATATCAACTCTTTATATAAGTACACCATGATTCCTAGCAAATCAGCAAAGTGATAAGTTGAAGATATTATCATCCCCAATGAAACTATTTTAGATTTTCTTGTTAGATGTCATCAGTATTAACTGATGACATAACAAGGTTTCAGTTTGTTTTTATTATTAAACATTAAAAATCTTAGTGTAAATATATGGTAGATTAAATGAATTGGCAAAGTAACTGAAGCATTATTAATTTTTGACTTTTGGGAAATGTGGTTAAATGCATCAGCTGCTCTACCAACTGAGTTACAAAGAGTCATTGGTTTGCAAAAACTCAAATCAAACCTGACAATTTCATTCATTATTCTGTTTCCAATCTCTTTCAGTGCCGTATTTTAAGCTTCTTCTAAAAATTAGTAATATTAATAAAGCATCTTTTATTCAAGATTAAGCATTGTCAACCATTATTGTTATTAATTCCGAGTACTTTTTTTATCATCTTAATTTTATTTACTTTTTCTTTTTTTCTTTTTTATTATTACATTTCACCAGGTGTATCATTTTATGACAACGAGGAACAGCATAGATTGGAAATAATAAATGAGAAACTCATTTCCAATCTATGCTATTTCTTTGAGTCGCAATTTTAAAAAAGAAAAATATACATTTGTTGAAAATGCTTCATCAAAAAGTAAAAATAAAAAAGATGACTAACACTTATAACAAATCAATGCCAACCTTAGATAAATTATATCCAAGATTATCAAAAACAAAGACAATCATGTTAAGATTAAGTAATGATATACAAAATTTGATGAAAAAATATTTTAAAATCAAATGTTTAATAATAAAGAGCATTTGATTTTTACAAACTAAAATGTTAAAGAAACAAAATGAAAAAAAAAAAAAAAAAAAAAAAAAAAAAGGTTGAATTTAAAGAATGAACTAGTATTGATTCCATTAAACTTGAAATGTTTTTATTAAGTTGGCAATTTTCTGAGTGAGCAGCAGGAGCAAATTGTGCTTGTAAGCAACCCCTGAACAATCAGATGCCCAAATTATTTTAAGATGAAAAATAAAGAAATATCTATTGCAATATATATTTACCAACCCCTCTGCACGAGTAGGATGTGACACAAGGTAAGTTTCTTAAGCAGAGTTCAACAGATTTGAATTCAGAGTTTTCCTTCTCCTAGACCAGTGGCCATATATCAAGGTTAAAGAGCCCAGTCTGCCCTACTATTTACCCATAATGGGAAGGAGAATAGTTGGATGCATACCTTTCCCAAGGGTATCAGAGTTGGGTCATTTTATGCCATTTTTATTTTATTCATTCTTGATGGGTACTGAATTGGTTTTAAACATTTTTTTCTATTTAACCCATAAATGGGACCCTAACAGGTATTATTACTTTGGGTCAGAGTGGACATGGGAGCAATAGTGATAAAGGAGTACTCCACATTCTCCAGAACTGGAACCTCACCATCAGATTACATGAAATTGAAGTCTAATTGAAAAGAAAATGAGTTGTATGGCAAGGTAATACCACAGATCAGAAATAATGAAGGATATCTTTGTAAGATTCAAACTCATGGTTTGTTTTTTGTTTTTTTTACAGCATATCAACCTCAGTAGGTCATTTAATGCCAATAAAGTTTTAAAATAAAGTCATTCTTAATGGATACTCAAATTTTTTAATAAACACATTTTTCTATCTAACCCATAAGTGGTATTCAAACTCATGTCTCACTCACCCCTAGTGCAAAGAAAATAAATATGAGAGAGAGAGAGATGAAGGATAGAGGAAGGGAGGAGTTTAAATGGTTTGATGTACGTTTCTGTATACTAATGACTAATTCAATTGATAAAGCAACTGCAGCATTCAACCAGGCTTGCTCAAGGCCAAGGGAGCAGGAGTTCAAATAACACCAAGTACTTATCTTTTAATTTCAGTAGATTGATAACACCAGTATGAAGCACAATAAAAAAGCAACTAAAAATTAATATGAAAGAAAATACTAATCAAAATTGATGGTTAACAATATTCTTATAGCCTTTATTTTGAGAAAATCGGAATGAATGACCTGGTCACATGGTTTGCAAGTAAACTTTTATAGGCCAACGGAATATTGTTGATCATACTATTAAAAAAAAAAAAAAAAGAGAAAAAAAGCAATCACCAACTTTTAATATTAAATAGACTCAACACAAATCCACTGAGATTTATTTACTATTGAAGTTTTTAAGAATTTTTGTTTAAAATAATTCATAATTAGAATGGTTCGTAATTTCTTAAAATTTCATATAAAAATAAAACTATTTTACAGTGTAAGACATAATGCAATATAACTCAAGAAAAATTGGTGCTGATCAAATCATAAGAATATAACAGTAGTTTCTACAATGGGGGCAGCACATTGATGTAACAGTTATCATTTTCGGAAATGGAATCTGTACATGGCTGTTTGCATTTCACTTTGCACTAATGCCCTTTGGAAAGATATGAACCCATCTCTCCCCAGCTATAGGTAAAATAGTAAGGTACACTGGGCTCTTTAGCCTAGGGATAGCAACCAGTCTAGAAGGAAAACTGAATTCAAATAAGCTGTACTCTACTTAAAAATTGACCATGCATATCTTGTACATTTTTAATAAAGCCAATCACTAAAATCCAGCTTATTGCAAATCAGTTATTCTACAAAACAAAAAATGTATACTTGATCCATTTTAAAATTGGATTATTTTTTTTTTTTTCGTTGCTAGTTCTTCATAGTATCATGTCCCACTTTTAGTTATTAAAGAATGAATACCGACACTTAACAGATAAAGACACACAATTTTTAATTAACCATTTTAATATAAAATGATCAAGAATGCAGATAAAAAGAAGGCATATAGACATAGAGCAAAATGAAATGTTCCCAGCTGTCAGAAATTTTGAAAATTTACTAAAATAAAATACAATAGTGGATCAATAAGGCTATAGCTTTACACAGTTATCAGCTGAATTTTGGTTGGTTGATTTTAACAGTATATCAATATCAACCCGTCTGGGGTTATGTCATGCCTAGCGGTTAGTAAGTAATATATGTTGTGTATCTATATTTACACTATTGTAGTAATTGGTTTGGGGATCATTTTTTATGGTACTGATTAGGTTCATGTCTATATTCTATGGTATAATTTTATTTCCATCAAAAAAGGACAGCTGAATTTGATCTGAATATTTCTAGTGTAATATTTACTCTATGACAGTGTTAAATGTATTGGCAAGGAAGGAGATTATATTGAAAAATAAGTTGTTTTTTTTGTTGTACATAACAAATGCATTTTTCTTCATTTGGCTATTCACAAACTCATGTATACACCATACTCTCTCCCACAAAACAATTTTTGATTGGATTATTAAAAAAAATTTAAAAAATAAAAAAATAAAAATACAAATAATTTTACTAGACACTAATTTCATTTCAGAAATGTTAAAAAGATAATATTTATTAAAATTATTTTGGCATAAAATCTGAATGATAAAAGATAACACTAAAGTAAGCTATAACAAAAGTCTTTGCTTTCAAGTGCTCAATTTCTCTGACACAAAAGTAAATTAGGTAGAATCTTATGAGGCTTGAAGAATATAAAAGAAAGAGATATACTTACAGGTTGCCTTGTTTGGCATTGTGCACAAACCACTTCAGAGACATCAACTCGAACCAAACTATGCTCCTCGGCTTCATCATGGCATACCCGACACACATACACTTTATCACAGCATGGGGCCTGAAAGACACATTGAAACAAAACTACAGCAAGAACAATAAACATTATTCAATATCAAATAGATGTGCATAGTTAGAATATAAAAGTTATGCTCAAATAACCAGGTAAGGATAAATTAAGAAAAGTTGAAATCAAATATTTTGAAATTGAAAACTAATGGGATGAGTATGATTATATAAAATACTTGCAAAAGTATCAGGTGTTTATAAGGTTCTCTCTCTCTCCACACATCACAATGCCGACAATACATTGACTTTACCTTTTTATTTATTCAATGTTTAGATTTAAATTACAAAATCACAATCTCTAGCATAAAATGAAGGAATTTTAAAACAAGAAAAAAGAATTATCAATTTCTGAATAAAATGACAAAGTTTTTTGGGTTTTTTAAACACATTCCTATCTAAAATATGAAAAGAATCAAGTAAAAAAAAAAAAATAATTTGGAGAAGACTAATATTTACTTTAATTTTACAATGTTTAAAGTCTCTAAAGTTTAAGGATTACCTTTACAAAAAAAAAAAAAAAAAAAAAAAAAGTTAATTAGTGCATTATTCAAACACCAAAAGTACACTGAAGTTTTAAAAAGATTCCAAGGAATACAAAAGAATAATTAAATACAAAGGAGACTTTAGAACCAACAGTTTTTGTTGTAAACTGTTTCTAACAGTGGTTATTGAACAATTAGCTTCACCTCTGTTTTTACTTTCAAATACAAGGTATTTTAGATTAGAAGGCTAATGAAAATATACTGGCAGAAACTTTGTTAACCCTTTCACTGTGGCATATTTGGCAACATATTTAATGGCTGGAATACATTTTTAACCAGAAAATAAAAAGCTTACAAATAAAGAATTAAGAGTTTCACGATTGCAATACTAAAATACATTCTGAAAAAGAATTAAAATGTTTAAGGGAAAAAAAGCTTAGATAGTGTGTTTAAGTGAATTTTTTTATTCTTCTAAAAACAACTGTTTTACAGAAGTTTTAGAAGTAATAAAAGGTATTTCTTCTATTTTTAGGGCCAGGATATATTGAAAAATATCCAAAATTGTCAAGTAATGTGAACAAGAGTTGCTTTCCATTGGTATAAATAATGTTTTTTTTTGTTTTTTTTTACTGATCACAATGCTATTAAAAATATAAAAAGTCAAGTTTCCATTTACAAAAGAAAACATTTTAAGAAAAAAAAAGTAAACAAAATGAATTTATCTAATGAATTATCTTTTGAAAAAAGGTAAAAATTAGCGACTTACATATCATTAGTTTAATAAATTATCTAAATAAATTAAGGTGAGACTCCACTCTTCCATCTTAATTTAGATAATTATCTAACAAAAAAAAAAAAAATTGGCCCAAAAATTGAATGAAACATTTTAAGATAAACTTTACTTCTTTTTTTTTTCTTTTTTTAACTTAATTACCAAACATTTTTATTAAAATCCAATATTAATCAATTTTTTATGAACTTATTGAAGACAGCACTTTTGTGTCTAAGCAAGCACATTTTTGTTCATACCTTCTATTCTTTGCATACTAATAATCAAGGAGCCATTTTTCATAGTTTTTTGTTATTTTTACTATTTCATTTAAAACTAACCAATTTTGTTTGATTTCAAGGTTTGGGATTAGCAACTTGAATCATTCTGACCTGAAGAACAAACCTTGGATAACAAATAGCCAATTACAAATTAACAGGTTTGCCTCTTCTCTTAAAAAAAAAAAGTCATTGAATTAGTCTGTTACCATTAACAAAAGGTGATGACTAAAATTATACCAATCTAATGGAAACTTATTTTCTAATGAGTAGAAAGATTTTCTTGAATTGTCAAAATTGCCACAAACTGATTACTTCCAATGCACTGAGCAAACACAGAATTCATGAAGGGAAGAGGAATTCTGATATTTAACTTTCTGGAAAAATTTAAGTGTTCAAATTTTAAAAAATTAGTTTTACAGTTATTTACCATGTGATTTTAATTCAGAAGATATACCATTTAGGAGGCATAATAGAGAAAGGGAGAATTTTTTTTTTTTTTTTAAATAAAAAAAATTTCAAAAACATGCATTATTTTTGTCTGAATGCCTAAGATGAATAATTATCATTACTAGTAGGACCTGCGGATATACACAAATATGATAATTTAATTATTACGACATTTGATATCTTTTATCTAATAGCTATTGCTAAATAGTTCAATATGTAAAAAGTATAATAATCTTGATTTAACTCTCACTCTTTCTTAAAAGTGGGATTGTAAAATATTTACATGGACTTGCCAATCAAAATATCTACATTAATTTGCCAACAAAAAGATACAAAATCATGACTCTGAAAATATCTAAGTTGGGCCAGAAATTCACCTGATGTTGACTCGCTAAAACATTGCGTAAATTAGGGCAGGAGACCGGGGACAACATAAGATTAAAATTACCAAAATATTTTCCATGATTCACAATTTCAATATTACAAATAAAACATGTAACTTTCTTTTTTTTTTTTTTTTTTTTTTTTTAATTTATTTTAATTTGGGCAAGACCATTTGGAATATTTCATTTCTAGAATTGGGTAAAATAAAATAGGACAAATAAATCTACAATTAAGTGACACCAGATAATCTGGATTCACATTTTTGCATTGCCTCTCTTGAACAATTTGGACAGTATCATTTCTAACCAGAGGGTGTTGCAGGATAACGGACAGAAGATTTAGGAATAAGCATATTAATATATAGATTAGACTTATGTACTCTCACTAGTGTCTTCATCTTGGTTGTTATTATAGTTGACATTCCTGAAAGATTACCAACTCCAAACACCTGAAGAAGGTGTACAATAGCTGAAACATTAGGACTAGAAAAACAACCAAGAAATGGACACTAGTTTGAGTGAATTAAGGTAGAATGTAGACATTCATATTTTACTTCCTCAGAATTACACTCACCCTACCAATACCCAGGGTAGATGAGGAAAACTAATTTCAGTTAATGAAACACCAGACAGTAACTGACTTTTCAGCCAACTGTCTGTATCAATTTAATGTGCCAGACATTAAAGTTGTATAGCTAAAAATAATGATGTACTTCCTAAGAAGAGAAAAAACACACAAATGAGGGGAAGAGGAGAATCTCTACAATTTTCTGACAATCAACTAGTTACCATTTGCTTTCAAAGTTTCTGATTTAATACAAACTTGAACCATTATTAGGTGCAATAAACTAATTTATAGCCAATTTAATCATCTAGGGTTGGAATTTTTTTTTATTCTAAAATATTAAAACTTTGTCTAAACAAAATCATAAAAATGTTTTCCAAAGCAAAAAGAAGTAACATAGAATAATAATTAACACAGCTTAACACTTGAATCCCAGCTATGATTAGCAGAATGAGAACAGGATACCCCTGTGGATGGAATAAAGGGTTGGGTTCAAAGTTCCATGATGGCTCCCGATTTCAAAAAGAAGGTTCCTGAATTTGAGAAATTTCCCCAAGTCAGACAAGAAATACCTGAAGAAGGCCACAGGGCACATCAGCCAAAATGTACAGAATACAATAAAGATGAGGACAGTAGTCCGAATAATCCAAATAATCAAAAAAAAAAAAAAGGGAGGGGGTAGTTTTATAATTAATAGACTAAGAAACATCAATACCAATGAAAGTAAATGTCAACAAAAATTGGAAGAAAAAAAAGAAAAGGAAAATTTTAGGTCAAGATATCTGAATACCCACCAAAATTTTTAACTTTTCTTTGATAATTAGCATGGGGGTCATTCCAAAAATAATGTATAAATAAATTAAGATTGCTACAAATAAAAAGTTCTATCCTATTCATGAAAAATTAGCAGAATGTAAAAATAAGCAATTTTTGTAAAATGTCCTATAAATCAGATGGGGACATGTATTGGTTTAAATTCAATTCTATTCTGCCAAACATATCTTTTTTTAGTTGGTAACTTTAAAAAAATATGCATTACAAATTCAAGTGATCAGTTTTTGTTCTGTTAGTCAACAAACAGAAAGAACAAGATTTTAAACTATAAACCAATAAGAAAAATGGTTCTTGCCTTCACTCAGCATTCTCAGCTGATTTTTCTATTAAATCACATTACAAAGAAAGAGCTCTGTAAATGGAGTTCAAAACCGTTTGAATTATACAAATATCCCCAGTGGTTCAAAAGTTATAATTTATAGACCCAAAATTTGGGTTACGTAAGTGGATATAATTTTGATCCAAATGTATGTCAAATCACAAAACAAGAAATTCAGTAATTTGTTTATCATTTCTTAATTTTTTTGAGCAATTTTTTGGATGAAGCTTTGTAGTGTTAGGTAAAATTATCTGTTCTTTCCGATTATGCACTCACATTATACAGTAAGCCATTATTTAGAAATTAAGATATACAGATTTCATCAATCTAAAAGAACATTATTGAACATATATTTTCATTTAAATCTTATAATGGAGATTCAATGTTTGTCTGTCTAACCAAAACTACACCACTGCTTATGTCACAATACCCTCAGGAATTGCATAAGTTTGTCAATGATTATTTAATTTATAGTCAAAATCATAAATACATAGAATCTTACTTATTAACAACATCTATGAAAATCTGAGTTAGATTTGTCACAAAAGAGCTCATGTTTAAAATCCTGCAATGTATCTTACATAACACTAAGAAATAAAGGTTTACATAATATATGGTGTGGTCAATTTGCATACTGGTTTTAACAAAACCAGATTTAATAAATAATTACTGGTGTTATCGATATCTAATATTATTATTCTCCAACATGTCAAAATCAATCCTTTGAATGATTTTATATAGGAACCAATTAAATTACAATTAAAATAAGTGTAATCTTTTTTCTATGCATTCTTATTTAATTTTGTTAATATAATGAAATATATTAAATTCGACTACAACTTAAATACTTACACCAGGGGAGGGGGTCACATTATTGCTAGTATTATATAATGATGGTAATTTCCTTGGTAATTCTTTTAATATTTGCCAAGTTAGAATCAAGTGATTCCTTATGTTCCTGCTGCCTACTCAAATCCAATAATCATAAGATTCTTTAACATGTTAATCATACAAATTACTTTCATTTACATTGCATTAATTATAAATGAATGCATTTATAATGAAAAAAGTAACAATTAAAAAAGCATATTAATAAACTTAAGTTTATTAAATATGCTTTTTTATTTACTAAATTTTTTTTTTTTTAATCATAAATTATTCAATCTATAATTAATTCAAAGTAATTTTAGAATATTGTTACGTACGAATATAGAACACTTATTTCTTAAATTTCAAACAATTTTTTTTCTTTAGCTACAGAAAAAAAAAAAAAAATTAAAAAATAAAAATAATTTGAAATGCAAACTTAGTTCTGTCCCCCTCAAATAAAACATTGCATGCACCTATTAATTATTTTGAATATTTTCCACATAAATTTTACAGAAAATCATAGGTATTTATTTATTTGTAAAATTTTTAATTAACTTCTTGTTACTGTAAAATGTGCAAAAGTAAAAAATTTTAAAAATTTATTGCAAATAATTTTTCCATTTAAAATAATAAAATTATTTTAATCAATTTCATAGTTTATATAGTCTATTTATTTAAATTGTCATTATTACAATGAAAAGTATTCAAATGTTGAATTAAAGAACAACTTTTATTTATTTTATTAATATTATTTGTTCTTTATTCTATGTATTGAGGATTTTGGGTTTTGTGATGTAAGCACTGACGTAGTTTCAGTTACAGACAAATAGAGACTGAATCTCCATTATTAATGGATATTTCAATATATAAAACCAGCTCTTAAGCACAGTTGTGGTAAAAAAAATAAATAAATAAAAATAAGCCAAAATAATTCTTTAGACAGTTCAATTGACTATTCCTATTACACTATCATGAATATGCAACCCCATTAAAAGAAAAACTGTTTTTCAAAATATAAAAGACAAAAGTTTTCAAAACTGAAAAGTTATTTTTAACAATTTACATGTTTTTAAAACTTAACATGAAAATTATTATTAATAATTATGTAGAGAACAAAAAAAAAAAAAAAAAAAAGAAACCGACCTGAGTGCTGACATTTGTTTGTTTACATTTTTTAGCAAAAATTTTAGGTCCATTTTTTTCCCCCCCAAAACAGAAATTGATTGAAGCTTTTAAAACTATCAAAATTTCACACATTATACACAAAAATAATTCCGAGGCTATTCTCTATTATACAGTGGGTGCTAATTTTTAAGTTACCTTATAACTTTTAAACAAATGCCAAACGTCTTCACTTGGTCATTTCCAATTTCTATAAAGCACACCTGATGCCATTATTTTTTTTCATAATTTTAGTTCATTTTATTTTTCCAAAATGGAAACTTTTTGACCCCCCCCCCCAAAAAAAAACAAAACAAAACAAAAACAACAAAGATCTTTAAAAAATCCAAATTTCACACATCAAAATAATTCTGAGACTATCATTAACTTCACGGTGGCTGCTAATTTCTAATTTAGTTTATAAATTCTTAACTCTTAGTGTCCTATACCACCTCATTCCACCCGACCAGAAGTCACATTCATTTTTCTAATTTACCCCGAATGATATCCTTTGTTTAAATGTAATATTAAATATATTTAGAAGTCTTTGATTTAAGGGAAATAACAGGTAACTTTAAATGAAAAGGCCATTTTTAGACATTTTTTGATAAATCCTTATAGGAATTGGGCTCTGGACTTGGAAAATTCCCAACAGGATGTTAAGAGAAAGAACCACCATTGATTTTGCTTGATTGCATTTTTGCTTCCATAAATCGAAGAATAAACAAAAAGATCCTCATTGTAGTTTGATGTGTCTTTTGATTCATTGTTCAATTTCAAGAATATTGATACAGATTAACCACTTGGCTTTTACAAAGGAACACAATGTATAAAACTGAGTCTTGAAAAAAAACTTTTCATTTTTGGCTCTTTGTAGTTAAATACCACTTTAACTTACTATAAAAATAATTTAATGGATAAAAATACAGAAAAATTACACCAGAAATAAACAAGAAATTACAAGTTGAATGGACTAAGATACAAATTCATTGTTGTCAGTTGAAAATGGACAATCAGCTGGGAATGGTAGTTTAAAATTTTGATTTCAATTTTTTTTTTTTATCCAACAAAAACAAATCAGAAGAAAAACTAATCACATTATTTCCACCTTACAAAGTAAATCTAATAAGTCTAATTTTCATCATGTCTGCTTTTCATACTCACATTCAGACAAAGACCGTATTTGAATACAGAAGTATTTAGATTTAGCTCAGTCAGTAGAGCACTCACCTAGGAATCACAAGGTTCCTGGTTCGATATCCATCCCTGCCAACTCAGCACTCAGTAGCACAGATTGGGTAATTTAACCTGTGTAGTAAAGTGGGAAGCTGACGGTAGATGTGGTGCTTGCCTCAGCAAAACTAGTCTCCCTGGTCTAGCACTAGCAAAAAGGTATAGATTCCTTCACTGCCCGGTTGATACAGACAATAGGCCATACCACCAACTATACTTACATGGAGTGAATGGCTTGCTATAATTTATCAACATCTATATATTACTGTTTGTGTATGTACATAATCTTAGGTGTTATTTGTGATGGGTTGTTTTATTAGAGCAATATCTTATTATAATGGAGATTATGTGCTTGTCTGTAACCAAAACTATGTCACCAATGATGTCACAATTCTTAGTTATTTACATTATATTCTTAATTATTATTAAATAATCATTATTTAATCTTGATTAGCATCTTATTTAATCTCTATTAAAGTCTAGCCGAGTTCATTTTGTTTCAAAACAGCCCATGTTATTTATACATTTAAAATCCTGCAATGTGTATTATATACAAATAAGAAATAAAGGTTTACATAGTATATGGTGTTGATTTGTATATGGGTTTTAACAAAACAGTGTTTAAAAAATAATTACTTGGTGTCATTGATTTTTAATATTAGTTTTTATTCTCAAACATATTAAAGCAATCCCATGTATAATTTTATACTAAAATCAATTAGAATAAAGTAAAAATAAGTATTCTTTTTTGTATTCATATTTAATTTCATTAGTCTAATTCAACATTTAATTATATCAAAATTGAAATACTTGTGCCCGGAGGGTGCATATTTTTGCTAGTACTTAAAATGCTCTAAGAGAATAAAGTAATTTACAGTGAAATTTGCAATTGAATGATATTTGTGTGGAGTTGGAATCTGTAAGTGATTTTAGTTAATAATTTCTTTGAGACACTATAACAATGAAATCCTAATTAGAAACATCAATATCATCATTAACAGGAGGAGACCTACTGGATGACAGAAATACTAAATAGAAGCAATAAAATAGTCAAAGAATCTATACATACTTGGACATGTATGTGTGTTTACAAAGAATTGGGATATTGTATAGAAATTTAATACTTGAAGATATGAAAAGTTAAAATTACCTTCTGAAAATATTTAATAATCATACCAATTTGCATATTTGTGAATCAACTTCTAGGAGATAATTATATAGACTATCACAAAAACTGCAAACTTTTTAAAGAACATCAACAATTTCTAGTGAAAGAATTTACTTCACTAACAAAATAAACATTCAAAATATGCAAAACAAAGGAAAAAATAGGACACAAATTTTTCCAAACAGGTAATTATTGGACCAAGATTTCATATGCTTTATATATAAGTCATCCACAGATACTGTGTTTCGACGTTTCACGTCTCAGTGTGGCTAGACACAGCAACTACTTCTGACCAGGGGCGAAACCCGACTAACTTTTCACCATATATAAGTTAAAAGAGAGGAAATGAATCCGACATTATGAGAATGAACAAGATGGAATGAAAACACCACACAATGCTGTTAAAGAGAAAATAATTTATAACATAATCATAGCTGATATTAATCAATATTTCGATTTTACAAAAATCTTCTTCAGAGCCCGTTTACTCCATGGTGTTTGTGATCGGAGATAAGAGTCAAATGAGTTCAAAAAAAAAAAAAAAAAAAAAAAAAAAAAAAAAAAAAAAAAAAAAAAAAACCTTGATTTTGCAAAAAAGAGAAAGAAAGTTGTTACATTATTTTCTAATGTGGGCCTTTCCGCCTTGTTTTTGTCGGTCAACACGATATGTATAACTTTTTTGTCGGCCACACTTTATTGTAGCGGATTTTGAGATGTTGGCAACCAGACAAATTAATTTATTCCAAAAGGGGGATGGGTATTAAGCAATATGACGGTTGGCTTTCAAAAGATTTTTAGAAAAAGAATTAAAAAAAAAAAATCTTTTTATTTTGTTTTTGAATTCAAACGGGCTCTGAAGAAGATTTTTGTAAAATCGAAATATTGATCAATATCAGCTATGATTATGTTATAAATTGTTTTCTCTTTAACAGCATTGTATAACACTGTAGTGTTATGGGCTGATTGGCGATATCTGATTAGATACTTAAAAACAAAACAATTGAGTCTAGAATCGTACAAGCGACTTAGATTAGAGTACAAGTCAGTGGTGTGGTAAAGTCAACACTAGATAAAATTAATTACTCTAACACAAAGAAATTCTAATGGCTAAAAGTCGGTTGATGGTTGATATAACACAAATGACTTTTTGTTTATACAAATGTTTTCATATAAATATATATTATCATTCTTGTAGCGTCAAAACAAGATGATAAATAGTTTTGAACAAAACCAATCCTAATGGCAGAAATAGGTTGATGTAAAGCAAAAGTCTGTTTTATCATATTATCATTTACATGGAGACTCCAAAAGATAGGAACCACTTTATCCAGGCTAAAAGTGGTTGTATAAAAACAAATGTCTGGCTTTTTATGACTAATAACATCCATATCTATTATTGTTCTTGTGGGGACTGTGTAAGATAAGGACATTTATTTAGCAAAAACAGTTTAAAGATTAAATCTTTAAAATGTTGATAATCTCAATTTGCCCGGGTTCCTGGGAATTATCATAGCAATTGACAGGACCATTTATACAATAACAAAAATATTATCAGGTGCCTCACCAATCAGGAAACTGGGGCGGAGACTTGTTACCCACCTCCGAGATTTGTAACCCAATGCCATGATTTTGATTGGCCGTCCAATCAAATGCAACCACATGGGTGGGGTTTTGTACACCTCCTGATGTTTACACTGTAGGGCCATTGGTCCGGCGTTTCTATTGGCTGGCCAATGAGAGCCCTGGATTCGGGGGTTTGGAACCCATAAAAGAGGACCCAAAAGGGTCCCAGGCAGATTGGAGAGCTGGTACTTGACCAGATTGGAGAGCTGGTACTTGACCAGATTGGATAGCTCCGTCTCACAGCCCTTGCTTTGTCATCTTGTTACTCAAAGTCCTGAATTTGAATCAGAACCCAGCATATATCGCCAGTCAGTCCACAAAATACCGACTCAACTTCAACTCGATACCCCTTTGTGGTTGTACATGATTTTTAATCACTGTATGATTAATAAAGGTCTTTTATTGTTAAAAACGCGTTCGTGTTAATTGTGGAACAGCCTTGGATTTGGTCATTTTCAGGTACAGCCCGGAACAAGCACTTCAACTTTCCTGTGGGTCAAAGAACACCCATCGCGTTAGATTCGACGCCGCGACAGCATAGTTTTACATTTGGTCCCGTGACCAGATCATAGTATTACATTTGGCACCCCGACCAACATCGTATTACATTTGGTGCCACGTGCAGCAAGGATATTATTACATTTGGCGTCGCGACTAGGATATTGTTACGTTTGGTGACACAGTGAAAGCAAGTACCGTATTATTACATTTGGTGACGTGACCAGCAAGCACCGTAGTATTACAATTGTGTGGCGTTTTCATTCCATCTTGTTCATTCTCATATATATATATACACACACACACACACACAACGATGGGTAAAATTGTTGCCATTTTAAATTATTAATTACGTACATGCACTTTATTCGTTTCAGGTTTTGTCTACTGTGCAGCAAGATAGAGTCAGTTGTGAGCTGTGAGGAAGGCAGCACCATGATGCAATTCACTCATTTAGAAACAGCATACTGTACTGCTTGGCATTTACACTAGAAGCTCCAATATGAAGATTTCAGTGTTTGGGAGTTAATCTGATTACAGTGCAGAGGATTCAACACCAGTTAAAGGTGTCCAATGGTGATTACAAATATTCAGTAGCTTGGAAGCCTCTCAGATGAGAAAAGAACTCCCAAATTTGTTGAGGAGATCCAGATCATGATTGACAATGATTCCAGCAAGTCAATCAAGTCCATAGCCAGAGACATGGGAGTGGACAAGTTTCTTATTGGGCAGTGCAGGAAGACATTCACTAAATTTCATACAAGATGAGAAAGAGCCAGTTTTTATCACAAGCCATGAAGGACAAGATGGAAGACTGCACTGCATAGCTATTTAACAAACTCCAGTATCCTCTCCAGTTGAACATGCTTTGGTTTTTCTCAGATAAATTTCCAAGATGGTGAACTATCAGAAAAACTTAGCTTGCTCTGTCACCATTAGATGTACTGATAGTGATGGTGACATTATTCAACTTCCCACACGGCCTCAGACTCAACACGTGGAGGAGATAATGCTGCCCTGGATTGAGAGAGTGGCCGCTGGAAGACCATACATGTAACAACTGGACTCCACACCATGCCACACATGCAGGAAAACCCAGTCTTGGCTGTCAGAAAATTTCTGCAACCACATCACCTCTAAAATCTGGTCACCCAACTTTCCAGATTGCAATCCCCTTGATTATCATGTATGGTGCACAGTTGAGCGAGAGACCAACAAAATTCCATGCAACACCAAAGAGGAACTGAAGGCAAGGTTAACAGCAGCATTTACCAATTTAAATAAAGAGACCATCAGAGAGGCTTGCAGAGATTCCAAAGTTGTCAGGAGGCCGAGGTTGAAACAAATGGGGATTTCTTGGAATAAGTTTAATCTATAGGATTAAGATATTTTCATGGAATTTTGGTAAATATATCTCAAAGTGAGATGTCAGTTATTTTCATTTTTGCATAATTTAAATGACAATATATATATATATATATATATATATATAAGAATCTATTGAGGGGACAGAACCACCGAGAGTGACATCACCACCATCTAGTTAATTAAACCCAAGTCATAAATACCACCCCCAAGATGATAAGAACTGAAATCAAAACCTTTTCAGGATTTCCCAGAAAAATTATATGTAAAGCCTCATGAATTTTCTGCTTACCATTTTCAATAAATTTGGCCATGTTATGAAACTCCTAGGTATACACAGATACCTATGGGTAGAAATAGATTTATAACCGCAAAATGGTTGATCAAGCCATTTTCTTAACCAATAATATTGAACATCGAGCTCTCAACTTGAACCTGCACTATAACATTTTGCTGTTGGAAGAAAGGTCCAACTTAGAATCATCCTAGTACCAACTTATCTGGTAACCCATCTAAGGATAGAGAGTGTGTGTGTGTGTGTGTGTGTGTGTGTATTATATATATATATATATATTAGTCGTTGTGAAGTCCACATATGCTTCTTTGTTGGTATATGTGGTGAGTCTAGTTTTCAGTGTGAATATATTATATTTATATGTTTTCTATACATATAATATATATATATATATATATATATATATATATATATATATGTGAAGCATGGGCTGTGCAATAAATCAGAAATTCTGTTAGATGTTAAGTGTTAAGATTCATTTTATTTCATTCAATATTTCAGAAGCATTACCTTTCTTTTCAAGATAATATAGACTGACTGTTTTATGTATCTTCTGGTGCCTTTATAGCTGGGGTTGCTGGTTGTCTGTTGCTTGGTTGTCTGAGGTGTCCCTCTGTCAATAGGTCAAACAGTCTATATTATCTTGAAAAACGAAGGTCATGCTTCTGAAATATTGAATGAAATAAAATAAAGCTTATCACTTAACATCCAACAGAGTTTCTGATTTATTGTACATCCCATGCTTCACACAAAATCACTAAATATATATATATAAAACATATACACAAATATAATATATTCACACTGAGAACTAAACCCACCAGATATATATGTTTGAAATTGAGATAATTCTATTGAAAACTCATCAGTTGAGAGAGGAATAAGTATTTTGCAATGTGTATAATAAGATTTGACAATTTTTTGCAAAGATAATATTTTCAGTTAGACCATATGACCTTTAGGCACCCCTTTTTGATCTCGATTAAGAAAGGACATGTTTTTCATTTACACCGTCAATATCCGGTTGTTTTAACAGCCGATTTTTAGATTTTTCTTTTAAATTATAAAACTAACCCCTAACATTGTCCGGATATTGACGGTGTAAATGAAAAACATGTCCTTTCTTAATCGAGATCAAAAAGGGGTGCCTAAAGGTAATATGGTCCTTTCAGTTACACAATTAGAGTTACTTTTGAGTGCATGTTGGTCTTTGAATGTAGTCACTTAATCCAAGATCCCCTCCCTGAGGTCAAAGATGAAATAAGTACAATCTTTTAATTAAAATTTTTTTTTTAAGTTCATTATAGAAATTATGAAATATTTCAAAGTGGAATTACCCTTTCATAGTAAAACAGAATGCTGACAAACCAAATGCTAATGCAGATTATATAAGAGAAATCTATGAAGAGATGTTAATTTCTATTTAATTACAAATAGTGAAAATAAGAAAGTGACATGAGCAAACAAATACCATTCAACTAAAAACAAAGATGACATTAGGAAAAATGTGCTAAAATAGCACTTTCCAAAGATAGTAGTATTGGACAAAATTGCTATCATTCTTAAGCCATGACCTGTTTTCACTGTAAAAAGACATACTTGCTGTGTGGGTGCACCCAGCCGATGCAAGTAAGGGAGTGGGGGGGGGTAAAGAGAATGTCATCTTACAAAGCGAGGTCATTTGTCCTCACATTAGAAACGTACTTTCTTCATTCCAATAAAATATTTTTGTTTGTTTTAATTCAAACTTGATCGAGGTGGGGTGGGTGTGGAATTACTTTTAAAAACAGTGATGATATAAAGAAAAAAAAACGGTGAAGAGAGAAAGGGAATTGGTGGAATTTTCTTTTTAATACGGTGTTGTTTACTCGCTTTAAAATACTCGTTTATGTTTGATTACACTTATAGAATATTTACCATTATTTGTACGTTTAAATTAGCTCTCCAAACCATGTGGTACAGATATCGGTTCTATAGACTTCAGTCTATTTCTATTAAACTGTCTGCTTTAATAGAATTTTTAGGTCAGTCAACGATGCAAAACTTTATCGTCTTGTTCGAGTAGGAGAAGAAAAAAAGGTTTCTGGATAGGTTATCATTATCAAAAATGCATCTTAACTAATTTTTATTTGTTACTTCTTTTTGTTGTTGAAAAACAATTAAAGAGAGTAAAAAAAGGGTGGATGATATCAGATCTCTCACCCAACCAACTTAGACAGGTAAATAACCCTCAAACATTGTTTAAATTTGATTGTAGCGAGACCACTGTTATAAACAAGTATTTCGTTTGATTTGGCCTTGTGTGTTTTCATAGCAGAAAGGAAGGAGGAATTTAAGAAATGGATTAGTATGCTATTTTACAGGTGTGTAGGTCGGTTACCAAGGCAATAAACTAAAACTTTTTTTTATATAAAAACAGAATCACTCCGGTTAAAGTTCAACAAAAACCTACATAAACAAACAGTGATACTAAAACTGAATTTAGAAGGAAGGTAGTCTCTTGAGACCACGAGTAAATAATGTTCTATTAAAAGGATTTACCCTTTTTTTTTCTTTCATTTTCTTAAATTTAGATAACAAAAAGAAAAGAAAAAAAAGAAAAGAAAAAAAAAAAGAGACGCTCGTTTTTTAGCGGAAACTTTGACAGCCATGAATAAAAACGTATTAAAAATGTTGAGCCCCCCCCTTTTTTTTTACTAGAAAGAAAACCCCAAATGTTTCTAAAAAGAAAGAAAAAAAGATCTATTTATTTCTCTAACCGAAGCTGGCTTGTTAATTGTTTAATGTTTTGTTTACATTTCTTCATTGGCTCATAAAGATTATACAGCCTTAACGTCTAAAAGTTTAAAGATAGCAAGCAAGAGTAATAATATTTATTACGTTTTAAGTCTTATATTTCAAGATTATGCCTCTTAAACGGTATATCTTCTGGATTAATTTGTTTTTTATTTTAATATTCCTTGCAGCAAACGATTGACACGTCTTATCATTCAGCCTGTTAAAGAAGGTTGGTTATTGCCCTTTAAACAATTTATAATGCAAACAGATTTCCACCACAACCAAAAAAAATAAATAAATAAATAAAATATACATATACAAAAAATTAAAATTTTCACCATTTTATATTGTCATATTTATTTATTCAACGTAGTTACAGTTAGATTACAAAATATCGATTTCTTATATACAATGATTTTTAAGCCAATTTCTAAATAAATAAAACCTGAATGTTTTTTTTTCTTTTGTATTTTTACTTTCTAAATCTGTTTTACTAACCACATTTCTTTTTTTTTAATTCTAAAAACAAGTGAAAAGTTGTCATAAGAAGAGTAATATTTATTCTTTAATTCTCCAGAGCTTTTTGTATTTTTTTTTTTTTTTTTGTCTAAAGTTTAAGGATTTCTTTAATGAAAAAACACAATCTTAGAGAGTAAACAAAAGTTAAACTAATATAAAAAGGGAAAAGGTTCATCTTTATGACAAAAAGGCACTGCGCACGTGGTAATAAGTATGTTACTATTTACTTAGTATCAAAATGTACACTGAATGTTTTAAAATGTCCCAATGAATACTAAAAGAGTAGTTTTAAAAACAAGATAGATATTTATTGTAATGTTCCTATAGTGGTTATTGGGCCATTTTTTTTTTTTTTTTTCTACTTTTAAATATAAAGGAAAGGTGTTTAAGATTAGAAGGGTGGAGGTACTGACAAAAACTGTGTCAAAAGCACAAAAAATGAGAGCAATGGTACAAAAAAAGTTGATGGTCAAATAAAAAATAAATAAATAATAATATTGGTAATAGCAATAATGCTACTAGTGTTACAAGCTGCACTCAAGATGCAATAATAATACTACTACCACCAAGTGATCGTTTCATTAATTTCTATTTTAGTCACTTTGATCATAAGTTAAACAGACGGATGGCTTATTATTCGGACAATAATTTTATTATGTACACAAAATCTAAAAACGTTAACAATGAACAAATGCGAATATTTTCAAAAAAATAGATAATGAAAAAAAAGATATTAAGTTTATTTAAGAATATTTTTTTAATTCTTTAAAAAATTAGTTTAAAGTACAGAAGAAAAAAAAACGATGTAAATAATTAAAAAAATGTATTAAATTATTAAAATAAAAACGTCGAGACGCAAATTAAATATTCTAATTTAAAAAAATACAAAATAAAGAGAAAAAACGGATTTGGGACATTTTTTTTAACAAAAAGGCAGAGAAAAAAAGTGTCAGCTTTTTAACGTTTAAATTTTTAAAATAAAATTTAAAATATTTTTTTAAAAAACGACAGGAGATATGAAATTTTATTCTACCGGATTTTGAAAAGAAAAAGATTGAATTTATTTGGAGAAGTTAAAAAAAAAAATGAAGAAAAAAAAAATGGACACAGGTTTTAAGTTCTCAAAATAAATAAAAGATTGTTTGTATGTTGTTCTTTTAATTTAATTTTTTTCTATTAATTAAATATAGAAGATCCAAATTATTTAAAAAAAAAAAATAAAAAAAAGAATTCAGGTAATAAAAAAGGTAAAAAAGAAGAAATGATTCATTTGAACTGAATTTCTTTTTCGACATTTTCATGCACAGTAAAAGAATGTTGCATAAACACAAACCGGTCAAGAAAATATTTAAATAATTTACTGGTTTCTAAGGACAAAATGGATAGGTTTTCCAACAATTATCAGCATAAATAAAATTATTAAGAAAAAGAAAAAACTTTGCCATCTGCTTTTCCTAAATAAATAAGAAAAAACTAGATAAGAAAATGAGGAAAAAAGGTGTCTCTTGGGTTATCCCCCTAACTCCAACCTCTACCCGTACTCAGACTGGGTCAGGGGGCGAACAGAACAAGCATTTTACTTTGAAAAACGTCTATAAATCGATCATATTATACCTTTAGAGATACAGGCAAAGCTTTAAAAGATCGCCATAAAACACAAAATCAACTAACAATTAAAATAAAACTATTTTACTTACCACCAGTAAACAATTTCGAGCGTAGTGTGAACAACCAGCCACTGAGTTAGCCATATTTGCTCTCGTAACACAGCCGTTACGAAAATTGCCGAGTAATAACGAGTTTTAACGAACACAGCAGCCGGCAGCAAAGGCAAATATGACCCTTGACCCTGAAAATAATTTCCTCTTTCTATCTTTTTAACTTCAAGCTAATAATTCCATTATTTTAATTCAAATTATCTATTTTTCAATCTTCATTTGTTTGAAATATTTTTTTCTAAAAATGAGTTTAAAAAAAAAAATTTTTAAATATCTCATTCAAGATCATTTATATTGGGATGGTACAAGGCCACAATATATGGGCACCTGTGAAGATTGAACAGCTAACACTAGGTCAGTTAGTCAGCAAAATGAGTGTGCTAATCATTGTACTATGGTAAATATCATATATCATTTTCTCAAATCTTTATATATATAGATAAACACAGATTTTTGAACCAGTTAGTCAAAACATATTAAAATGGATGTTGGCATCTTCATCAATGCTGTAGGTAATGTGTGTGTGTGTGTGTGTGTGTGTGTATAATATATGTGTGTGTGTGTGTGTGTGTGTGTGTGTGTATATATGTGTGTGGTGTGGTGTGTGTGTTTGTATATATATATATATATATATATATATATATATATAATATATACATATACATATATAGGAAAAAGAAGTTTTTTTTCAATGAACAGATGGACTCACCACTTCTAATAAACTTCTCTGCCCGGATTATAGTGGCTTGTCAAACACTAAAAAAAAATTCTTTTAATTTTTTAAAGTTTCTAAAAACAATTTCTTTAACAAGAAATTTGCTCTTGCCGATGACCTAAGGTCAAAACTAGTTGAGAAAAATAAGCAACATAAAATAAATATTTCTGTTTGTCACTTTTTGTTCATCTTATATATATATATATATATATATATATAAGTAAAGTCGTTGGAGTGGCCTATAGTCAGTATCAGCCAGACAGCAAGGCAATTTATCCCCTTTTCACTCGCGCTAGACCAAGGAGATTGTTTTTGGCATCTGAGATGGAGTGCCACACCTACCATCAGCTCCTCACTTTACCGCACAGATCCCTGTGCTACTCATACGCTGAGTTGGTGAGGGCCAGTATTGAACCCGGAACCTTGTGATTCCTAGTCTGACACTCTACCGACTGAGCTAAACCGGCCCTAAGAATAAATAAATATATATTAATTTGTGTATTTATATTTATTGCATGGATGTTTTACTGTGACTCTTGGGTTTCATGCCATTTCATTTTGGCATTCACCAGGCAGAGTGAAAAATTTCAATGAAAATCTGAATATATATATATATATATATATATATATATATATATATACATATATATGCGTGTGTGTGTATATATACAGATATATATAAATTGCACCCTAATAGGAATAGAAAAATTAAAGATTCAGTTTTATAAAGTAAGTAGCTCACTTTTGTAGGTAAATCTTGTTTTTTTAGTTAACTTTTAAGATGGGTGATTCAGTTTACAATAAAGCTAACGTTGTCAATTATCAAAACTGAGAATAATTATAAAAGTTATCAAGAGAATAATCATTCATTAAGAAAAAAGAAAACAGGTTATTAAAAAATAAAATGAAAATTAATAATAAAACATGATTGTTCATTTTCAATCTTGGTTTTTTTTTCTAAAAAATTGTTTTTTGGTCTTTTTCTAATAACCTTCTTAATGTTTTTTCCCCAATTAACCTGGCTTTTATTTTTTCTTATTACCTGATTTTTGGGTTATTTTTTTTCTGATGACCTGTTTTTTGCCTAATAACCTGGTTTTTGGAATTTTTTTCTTATAACCTGTTTTTTGTTTGTATTGTTTTTCTCATAACCTGTTTTGGGTGTGTTTTTTTCTGACAACTTGGATTTTTTTCTAAAAACCTGGTTTTATTTTTTTTTTCTAATAGCCTGATTTTTTTTTAATAACTTGTTTTTTTTTGTTTTTGTTTTTTTTTTGGGGGGGGTGTTCTTATAACTAATTTTTTTCTATTAACCTGGTTTTTAGTGGGTTTTTTTTCTAATAACCTGTTTTTTAATAACCAGGTTTTGTGGGTTTTTTCTAATAACCAGGTTTTTTTTTTCTAATCTGTTTCACTTTAGTGACAAATTTTTCTGGATTGAAATTATAAGATTTTTAAGCAATTTCTTATGTAAATGTATCAAAAACAAGGATTTCTGAGGGGCATCATATTAAATGATCTTTAAAATTAAATGCTCAAAAATTGGTGCAAGCTAGAAACCTACTTTTTGGTGTCAGAACTTATCACACCAATATCCAACTTTCTCTGGTTGTGCCATTTTGATATTCAAAAAAGTTGAAAATCGACCTACCCTACTGTAACAGTATCATCAAGTTTTACAACAGAGCATTTCTACAAATTTTTCAGGATAGTGAATATCATTAAGATGTATCATGACCATTCATTTCTATTAGGCATTTCAGTTGACTTTGTTGTTGTTTTTTCCCACGCCACATATTCATAAGTATGTTCTCTAGTCATTAACCAGCAACATGTCAATTCTAAGTTCATACCCCAGAGTTTCAGAATTGAAACTTCACCACTAGATGCAAGTTAAATGTCATACCCAAAACACACCATAGTTTGTACCCTAACACATACTACCACTCCAACTTAGAGTGGACTTGGGAGTTATGACAATGAAGGGGTACTTCACCCATAATAGAGTTATGACAATGAAGGGGTACTTCACCCATAATAGAGTTATGACAATGAAGGGTACTTCACCATAATAGAGTTATGACATTCACCCATAATAGAGTTATGACAATGAAGGGGTACTTCACCCATAATAGAGTTATGACAATGAAGGGGTACTTCACCCATAATAGAGTTATGACAATGAAGGGGTACTTCACCATAATAGAGTTATGACAATGAAGGGGTACTTCACCCATAATAGAGTTATGACAATGAAGGGTACTTCACCATAATAGTTATGACAATGAAGGGGTACTTCACCCATAATAAGTTATGACAATGCCCCAGCCGACAGGGCGGCCCTTACTCTAGTGTATATAATCAGTGAGAGAGAGAGACAGATAGAAGATAGGTGATGAGATAAATGATTGATGATGGTCTTACTTTTTACATTCTACTTGTTTACTCAATGCTTATTTCATCTACTCGTTCTAACTCGTCGCCATTTTTTCTGCTGATCTTTGGGCTCCGGTTAAAGGTTGGTTCTTCTTCATTTTGTTGATTCTTCTTCATGCTGGACTGATCATTGTTTTTAATATTCAATTAACAAACAAAATTTGGTTGTTATGATGATAAAGCTTTATTTCGCAACCCAGACCATATTTCCATCAGAGCCAACAATAGCATCTGCACTCCTCTGAAACTGGGTCGAATTTAATCTAAAACAATCTCACATGTCCAATCGCATCTACCAGAAGGTCAGTTGGGATTATTTGTGACATATATTGTATATAAATGTTTTTAGAAATCTTTTATTTACTTATGTGTCAGTCCTGAATTCCTTTAAGGATTAAACATTTTTTTATTATTCAGGAAATTCAGAATTTAAATTTTGGTTCAATAGTTAGAGTCACAGTAAAATATATTAGGTCTGTTCTCTTTGAATACTTATGCTCACTATGCAGAGGGTAGCTGGTGCCAGACCCACCAGGTTTAGGCGGCAAAATAGGGAAAAGTTATTCTAGAAAATGAGGAAACAGTTGGGTCTTTTTCTTGGAAACGGTAATTCTATTTTTAGATCTGAAGAAACACACTGAATTTGAGAGTGTAACACTGAATATGCAGTAGGTGTTCAAATAGTATTGTTCAAATTACAATAGTAGGTTATATCAAAATCATCACCCCTTCATTTGTTTCTAGCAGAGAATAGAGAATTCTTTTTGAGTATATTTGTTTTATCATCTTTTGTTTTTTATACTAGCAAAATAAAAAACACCCTCCAGGCGATGTAAAAATAGATTTTTGAAACATATTGTCTGAGGGGTGAGAGTTAAAAATTCAATGTCAGCGACTTTGTACCCTAAGTAAGTAAAATCATCAAATTCATTAAAGGATTAAAAAATAAAACAATTTGAAATGTAAACTTTAAATATGTATTAAAATAAAACAAACTATATATAGATATATAATACCAGTCATGTATTTATTAAAACTTGTTTTAAAAAACAATGAGGACTGTCTAATGTTGCATGTTCAAATTTTGTGTCTATTTATTCTGTTATGACGATTTTGGGTAATGTGACGTAAGCAGAGATGTAGTTTTTGTTACAGACAAAAAATGGAAGCGAATGTCCATTATTAATAGATATGAGTTTAAGAGTTTGTTATCTCTATGCCAGAGGGGGGGGGGGCGGTCCCTTTGGTGTAGTGGTTAATGTGCTAGATTACAACATTATAGTAAGAGACTTTGAACTCCATTCACACTATTACATTTATTTTCACACTATTACCCTCGGGAAAGGTATGAATCCCCTCACCCCCACCTAAATATCTCCTGGGTCTTAGATGTGAAGTTGAGGTGTCTGATAGATTAATGTTTACCCAGATACCTTAAGCCCTGTTGCATGGGACTTTAGAATACACTGCAAAGGGGTAAGGCTCCCCCAATGGGGTCACCTGTTGGCTGTGGGTGGCGACCCGTGATACTTAAGATGGAATCTTGGTGGCTGAGCAGTCCATGACATGCAACACTAGTTGGAGAGGCCCCCTTCGATCAATCAGGTGGTCACATCAACCCCTAACACCTATATGATTTTTATCATATACTAACAAAATAAAAAACACCCTCCGGACAATATAAAAATAAATTTTTGAAAGATATTGCTTGAGGAGGTGGAAGTTAAAAACTAAATGTCAGAGAGTTTGAACCATAAATCATGAAATCATCAAATTTATTAAAGAAGTAAAGAAAATAAAACAATTTGAAATCGAAACTAAGTTCTATTAACTTTGAATATCTATTAAAATAAAACAAACTATATATAAATATATGATACTGGGGATGTATCTGTTAAAACTTGTTTTAAAAACCAATGAGGACTGTTTAATGTTGCATGTTCAAATTTTGAGTGTATTTATTCTATGTTATGACAATTTTGGGTAGTGTGACATAAGCAGTGACATAGTTTTTGTTACAGAAAAAAACCAGAAGCAAATCTCTATTATTAATAGATGTGCTAGAAGATAGTAGCTGAGGGTTTTAGTATCCTGATTATGACGTTAGACTACATCTAGTAGTGAGGTTCCAATTCTGGAGCTCTGTGGAGTGTGGAGTACTCCTTCATTGTCATTACTCCCAGGTCTACTCTGACCCAGAGTGGTAGTACCTATTAGGGCTATCTATGAGTTAAATAGATCCAAAAATGAGTTTTAAAAAATATGTTTGCAGAAAAAAATTGAATACCCAATAAGTTGAAGAAATCTTGAAAGCATTCCCCAACTTAAAAGCAACTATGTGTCCACTTACCTCCTATCACACAAACTATATGAGACACTCCTGGAGAAACAACGACAAAGTCATAAGTGACACTCTCCTGTGGACAAATCATGTAGGCTGACCAGCAAAAACCTTCATGAATCAGCTCTGTCCAGATTCTGGAAGACGTGCGGAGGACCTGCCAGGGGCAATGATTAATAGGGATGGTTGACAAGAGAATGTCATGGTTATCTGTGTTGTCAACATGAAGATCATGATGATGATGATGACTGATGGTTTATAAAATTTACAATTCCTGCCAAAGATGGCAATCCCAAAAGTAAAATGGAGCTCCCTATTGATTCTACCACTAAGTGTGAAATTTGAGCAATTATTCAGTTTTTTAATGCAAAAGGCATTAAATCAATTGAAATTCATTGCCAATTAATGGAAGTGTATGGCGAGTCATGCATGGATATCAAAAACGTTCACAAATGATGTAGAGAGTTTGCAACAACGACGAGGTTCAACACTTCCTCAATAACATAACAGCAAGCTGGTATAACATGGGTATACAAAAACTGCCACAGTGCTTACAGAAATACATGGTGATTATGTTGAAAAATAGATACAAGTTCAAATTTTGAGATGATGTAAACATCATTGACAATAAACAATAAATGTGTATACAAATTTCAATGTTGTGCACAATTTTTGAAAGTTTCAAAACAAGTTCAATAATAAAAAGTTCCAAGCTAAAAAAGTAATTGTCATGGTAGAAGGTGGGTGGTGTAAAAAATAAATCAACTTAGTTTCAGGGGCAGGACTTACTCTCCTCAAGCAGCACTTGCTTCCTCATCAAAAAGTTATAAGAGATGTGTTGTGTTTATTGTCTGGTTTGTTGGTTGGTTGGTTGTCTGGTTGGTTGGATTTTATGGCATGTCAACCTTTTTTGGGTTATTTTATACTAAAGTTTTGTTTTATTCATTCTTGATGGTACTCAATTTTTTAAAACACATTTTCTTAACTCATCTTTTTTCTATTTAACCCAAAAGATGAGACCCTAACAGGTACAACCGCTCTGTGTCAGAGTAGACCTGGGAGTAATGGCAATGAAGGGGTACTCCACACTCTACTGAGCTCCAGAATTGGAACCTCACTACTAGAGGCAGTTTAATGTCATACTCAGGATACTAAGACCCTCAACCACTACCTTCTAGCACACATATGATAATATTCCTCATTCCCTCGAGATCCAGAATTGGAATCAGATAGAGTTTAATGTCATACCTAGGACATTAAGAACCTCAACCAACACCTTCTAGCACATATATGATAAAAAAGGGTAGCAAGTGGTGTGATGTTTAAAGTCATGGGAAATGGACTTGTCGCCCCGAGTTCAAATCCTGGCTGTGGTAATTGCATTTCACTTAGCGTTAATATCCTTGGGAAAGATATGAATCCTACTCTCCCTCCAGCTATGGATAAATAGTAGAGCAGACTGAGCTCTTTAACCTTGGTTAGGCAACCGGTCTAGGAGAAGGAAAACTCCGAATTCAAATCTGTTGAACTCCGCTTAAGAAATTGACCTTGTGTCGTATCCTGCTCGTGCGGAGGGGTAGGTAAATATATATATGATAAAAAGGGTTAGGAGTTTGTCATAAGGGCAATAGGGTTGGGACAGTCATATAGAGCTTGACGTGAACAGCCAATTGATCGGAGGAGTACTTTCCAATTACCCTTGTTACGATTTTTGTGGCCAACCTTTGGCTTCAAGCAAGAGCACTCCCCAGTGGAGATCCCTTGTGTTAAGCAGAGCACGGTCCTTAGTGAAGAAATCTTTAGTTGCTCCTTAGTGTCCCTCAGTGTTGGGTATGATCCTTTGGTTGTTCCTTGGTGTCCCTTAGTGTTGGGTATGATCCTTTGGTTGTAGGTCCGTTCGTCAATGTCGAATAACATGCAAATGAATGGCTGTCAATATCAGTGATTAAATAGTTAACTAACCACGTATTCGGGCTGGGGTTTAAACAACGTGACCTTGCTGAGTCTATAAGTTTAAGTGGTGGATTACAGCATGCTTTATATACAGAAGGGCCTAAGTGAAGTATTACATGCCATGGACTGTTCCATCCTTAAGCCTCACGGGTCACCAACCAGGTACAGTCAAGAGTATTCAAAAGCCAAAGCTGACAGGGCTGATTTAATGTTTGATATCTGAGACACCCCAAAAGGGGAATGCCAATGGAGTTGAGTTATTTTTGGTACCACACCATGAGATTTGTTTCCTAAATGAGACAACTTATACTTAAAAAAAAAAAAAATTAAAATTAACAGTTTTATTACAAAATTTGTGGGTTCTGTTTTTTCTGGGTCACGCTGTAAAATTATGTTACTCAACTAGGAAATAACCCCACTTTAAAACAAACCTTATGTCACATTCTAACTCCTTGGAGGGAGGGATAAATACCCCAATTCTTGCTCTAACCTTTGTTTCATAAACTTTAGAAAAAAATATAGAAGGAATATTATTTGTATCTATGTAAGATATAAG
>CM042149.1:41528379-41583379 GCA_023376005.1 Doryteuthis pealeii | reverse complement strand
AAAGCATCTTCAACAATAACCATGCATGTCAACAAAGTGGTGCTTCCCCCCCCCCCCATCAGATGAGCTAAACAACCTTAAAACAAGACATTATTAAAATATTCTCCTTTGAATAATGTATGCAAGTCATGCATGCACACTCATTCTCTGAATGTGTGTCTGCTGCATCTATGTGTGCACGTGTGTGTTTGGTGGGTGTGTGCATAAGGAATGTCTTATTACAAGAATGGATTTCTATGGCCTGTAGAGGCATTCAGTTTCATTCAGTATCAGTGCATTTGTAGGGAGACTGCATGTGGTGTGTGTCACCAAGTCGTGTACGTTACACTGTTTAGACCATGAGTCACAATGTGGGGGACGTACAGGGAGAGAAGGCCTTATGTGTGAATGTGCCTTTGTGTGTAGGAGGGTGTGGGCGTGTGTTTATCTTTGAATTCATGAATGATCGGCATGCTTGTGTGTGTAAACATGTGAGGAGCAACTTATCGTATATTTAAGTGTTTATACGGCTTTATGTAATTATAAAATAATGTATTAATACTAATTTGATAAAATCTTACTTAAAATATGATTTTAAAAACATACTGTCTGTGGTTATTGGTTTTAGTGAATGAAGTATTTCATCAATGAACTCGTACATATTTTCTCCATTGGGAAAATTCAGTTTGGAAAAAAAGTATGAGGGAGGGGTTTGATATTTTTCTTAAAAGCAGAAGTCTTTCTGATTTGGAAAAATTCTTGCAAAGGGAGTAAGACTTTAACCCTTTTATTAAATTTTCTTTTGTTGTATTTAAATTTGGGGTTGCATTATATTACGTTTATTATTTGTGTATGTGTTTCTGTGAGTGTATTTATGTAATACAGAGTACTCCCAAAATATAAAAGTAGTTTTTTTTGGGTTTTTTTTTTTAATTAAAGCACTCTGTAGATATGAACTGTAGATATGAAAATAATATTCTAAATCAATGGTTTTCAAACTTTTTTTTACCTATGTATCCCTTTGATTCCTATTTTACTATGGTAGATTACCCATAACCATCTGATGTTTAAAAGTCCCATTATATTTTCATGATTAAATATTTTTTACCAAAAAAAAGTTATATGGTTCGGAGAAGGGGGCCATATGCCCCCTGGTTGAGAACATATGTTCCAAATAATAATGTTTATCTGTTTGCATATGTGCTCGTTTGGTAGGGATAACCATAAAGATAACACACCTATGTATATATATATATATATATATATATATATATATATATATATGAGGAAAAGGGGGTTGGAATGAATCCGACAGAATGAGGTAAAATAAGGAATGAAAGAACAAAACTCAGACAAAAATGTGTAGTATATTTTGAGGGTTGACCTCAGCTTCTTCTGCTTTATTGAATTATTAGGGCCATACAATAAAACACTATAAAACACTTGTATGACCCTAATAATTCAATAAAGCAGAAGAAGCTGAGGTCCACCCTCCAGCGAAATATACTACACATTTTTGTCTGAGTTTTGTTCTTTCATTCCTTATTTTACCTCATATATATATATATATATATATATATGTATATAACACCTATGTATATATATATATATATATATATATATATATATATATATATGCATGTATATTATACATGCATATATATAGATATATATACATATATATATATTCAAACAGAAAGAGTTATTTGCATTCCAAGTACTTTCGGTTCTCTTCTGGACCATTGTCAAGGGTGTTGAAACAGGTTATCATTTGCCTAAATTTCAGGGATTTGTGTGGTAAGGTGAGGAGGTGATGGTAGGTGTGGTGCTCCACCTCAGATGTCAAAACAATCTCTTTGGTCTAGCGCAAATGAAAAGGGGATAAACTCCCTCGTTGTCTGGCTGATACCGACTTTAGGTCACCCTTACAACTTTTTATATATATATATATAAAGCCTCATGAATTATCTGTTAACCATTTCCAATAAAGTTAGCAGTCTGATGAAACTCATAGGTATACACAAATACCTGAGGGCAGAAATAGATCTATAACTGCAAAATGGCTAGCATGGATTGAGTAATCTGATATGTACGGTAAAGTGGGGAGCTGACTGAAGGTGTGGCGCTCCACCTCAGAAAAAAAATCTCTCAGATCTGGTGCTAACAAAAAGGGGATAGATTCCCTTGCTGTCCAGCTGACACCAACAAAAGGGCACTACGCCAACTGAGCACATGAGTAGCACTGATTGAGTAATCTGATATGTGTGGCAAAGTGGGGAGCTGACTGTAGGCTCCACCTCAGAAAAAAAACTCCCTGGTCTAGTGTTAGCGAAAAGGGGATAGACTGCTTCGCTGTCCAGCTGATACCGACAATAGGTCACTCCGCTAATTTTACTTACTAAATTGAACATGTTTATTGCTAACTATACTAAATTACTTATTAAATTGAACATGTTTATTGTTAACTTAACAAATTCTCTTTTTCTGGCCTGGATAGGGCTATCCATTTTTTTATATCAAAATATCATTATTTTCACTCTGTGTGAGTTCTTAACTCTAGTTTTAACTGGTGGTTTTTCACTGAAGACTAAGTGACAGCAAGTCTACACAGGTCTTCAGAACTATTTCTAAGTATGCTAGCTGATCTTTGCTGTGGTCTGGATGGTCTTAATTCTTCCTCTGATCTCCAGTTCCCTCAATCTTTTTGCTGGGGCTTTGCAAACTATTCCAAGGGCACCAACTAGAATTGGTATCACTGTCACTTTCATGTTCCACAGCTTTTTCATCTCTCTAGCAAGATCTAAGTATTTCTCTCACTTTTTGCTTTCTTTCATTTTCACTCTGTGGCTGCTAGGTGACAAGTTCTTTTTTTCTTGTTGATTAATACTCGGTTTGGTTTTGGCTGGGATTGGGTGATCTGTTTGTATCTCAAACGCCCTGTCAGCTTGGGTGTTAGAATACACCGAATGCATCTCTGCAGAGGAGTAAGACTCCCCTAATGGGGCCAATAGTTGGCCGTGGGTGGCGACCCGTGATGCTTAAGGATGGAACTCAGGTGGATGAGCAAATCAAACAAATTTGACCATCCTTCACAACATACCGCTTGGCATAAAATAACCCTGGATGGGTTGACATGCTGTTAAAATCAATCAATCAATCAATCAATGTCCAAGAGAATTTTATGCATCTCATTTTTTAGGACAGATTTTGAATTCCATTTAGTTTGTTTGTTTGATACAAATAACTCTAGTTAATATTAATTGGCAGCTATTAATTCAATATCAAGTTACATCCTGTCTATAGAAATCATATTATAGCTAATTGCAAATGAGTAAATAAGAGAAAGGTATTTTAGTGCATTTAAATGAGAAATTATAATGATTGGTATTATTTTGATTATTTGGACAATTGTCCTCATCTTTATTGTCATCTACATAACATTTCGGCCGATGTGCCCACTGGCCTTCTCAGGTATTTCTTGTCGGACTCAGGAACCATCTTGAACTCGAGAACCTTCTTGTCGAACTCGGAAGCCTTCATGTTATAATCGGGAACTTTCACAAAACTTCGAACCGAACCCTTTATTTAATCCATGGGCGTAAACTGTTCTCATTCTGTTAACCATGACTGGGTACAAGTGTTAAGCTGTGCTAATTATTCTATGAGGGCACGTCAGGTGGGTTTGCTAGTCTAGCTTGCTAACCATTACACTATGTTACAAGGGTGGGTCAAAAAGTAATGTCATTTTGTTTAGGACAGGTATAATCCCCAACACAGGAACATGTATAATACATCAAAATGAAGCTGGTCCTCTGTGGATCACATCCCTACTTCTCCACATAGTCACCGTTTCTCTCAATAGCAATGTTCCACCTTTGAATGAGAGCATGTATCCCTCCCCACGTAAAATTCTGTTGACTGTTACAGATTTCACTTCCTCGTCACTGGAATAAAAAAAACTTCACATGAAATAAAGAAAATGGCATTACTTTTTGAATCACCCTCATATTTATAATGAAATTTATTGTGTACAGTGCTCAGGTGCACCACAACTCATCAAAGTCTCATGTCTAGTACATAGAATAATGTATTAGTCTCATGAACATGAATGGCGTACAGTAATAATATACATGTATGTGTGCGCATGCATGCTTATGTATGTCGAGGGGGGTGTCAAGTATAGTGTTGGTGGATTACAGGAAGCATGGAGGCTTTGAAAGCTGCAGTGATCGGCAGCCTACAATGGATGCAGGCAGTTTATTCCATGCCTCGGGCAACTCTGAACGTGAAAAAATGTTTCCAAAAGTCATGTGAGCTATGCTGTTTTTTGACTTTGTAGGCATGCCCACATGTGTTAGAAACATGGAGATCAAAAAGGTGCTCAAGGTTGCTGTTGTTAGTTGTGGTACAATTATTTAATGGTATATAAACCTTTGTGGGTAATTTAATGCCAAAGCCATCCTTGTATGTATTTACCAAGCCCTCTGCACAAGCAGGATGACACAATTTTAAGTGAAGTTTAACTGGTTTGAATTCAGTGTTTTCCTTCTCCTTGACTGGTTGCCTGACCATAGGTAAAGAGTATAGTTTTCCCTATTTACCCATAGCTAGAGGAAGAATAGTTGAATTCATACCTTTCCCAAGGATATTAGCACTATGTGAAATGCAAAGCATCATCCAGTATTTGAACTTATCTCTAATAAGGTTTGAAGTCAGAGTTTTCCTTCTCCTAGACTGGTTGTCTAACCAAGTTTAAAGAACATAGTCTGCCCTACTATTTACCCATAAATGGAGGAAGAATAGTTGGACTCATATCTTTCCCAAGCACTATATGAAATGCAAACAGCCTCATCCAATATTTGAATTTATCTCATTATGTCCATTTTCCGACGTCTGTAACGATAACACCATGCACCTACACTTGGTCTGATATAGAAAACTCATTATGGTTGCCTTGCATAATGTGATTGTTAGCATGCTAGTCTAGCATACTATTGCTAGTAAGCTTAATTCTCACTGGCCTTGTGCCAAACTTAGCAAATGACTACCTATTATTTCATTCCATTGGAGTTTTTCACACCTGCCTTAGCCAGTGGTTCCCTGGGCGCTGAGGGTATTTGCCTCTCATCCCACTTATGAGTGCTGGACACAAGGTCTCATTTTTATGTGGGTGCATAAAAATTGCGTCGATCCCGTCAGCATTTCCCCTCAAGGTGGGGGCCTCGGGCGCTGGGTAATAAACCCAGCCCTGCCCCTTTAAATCAAGGAGGCAGGTATTGCCTGGGGGGATAGCCACCTGGGATCGACGCTATTAATTTACTTAACGATCCAGCGGCCGAAGCTCACTGGACCCCCGAAGGTCGGATAAGTATCTGGGTGCTTAGTGACAGCAAGTCTCTTCAGATCTCTAGGACTCTTCTGAGTATTCCAGCTGATCTCAACAATGCTGTAGTCTGGATGGTCTTGATTCTTCCTCTGATTTCCAGTCCATCCAGACTTTTTTCCAGACCCCTAGGGACCATTCCAAGAGCACCAATTACAATTGGCACAAACTTCACCTTCATGTTCCACAGTTTTCTTAATTCACTGGCAAGGTCCAAGTATTTAGCTATCATTTTGCTTTCTTTTACTTTCACTTGGTGATTGGCTGGTATGGCGAAATCCATGAGATGACAAGTTCTCTTCTTGTTGATAAACACTAGGTTTGGTCTCCTGGCTGGGATTAGGTGATCCATCTGTACCTCAAAGTCCCAGAGAATTTTTGTGCGTCTCATCTTCCAGGACTCTGTGCATATACCCTTTAGTTGAATGGTGAAAATTGAATTTCTTGCACAATTCCCAGTGAATCACCTTTCCCACCCAGTCATGCCGAGTCTTGTACTCTCTTACTGCATTCACTAATTATATGATTGACCATTTCGTCTTTTTCCCCACACATTCTGAACTTTATTATTATTATTATTATTGCTATATTCTAAGATTCAATCTGATTCTTTGGTTACATTTAATTTCTTTGTTTAATGGCATGTCAACCCTTGCGGGTTATTTAATGCCAAAGCCACCATTGTAGAAGAACAGTAAAGTAAAAAGTAAAACTGTCGGGGTGGCCTAAAGTTGGTATCAACCAGACAGCGAGGGAGTCTATCCCCTTTTCACTAGCACTAGACCAAGGAGATTGTTTTGGCATCTGAGGTGGTGCGCCACATCTACCATCAGCTCTTCACTTCACTGCACATATCTCGATGCTACTCAGACGCTGAGTTGGCAAGGGTTGGTATCAAACCAGGAACCTTGTGATTCCTAGTCAAGCGCTCTACCGACTGAGCTAAACCAGCCCCAAATCATAGAAACATTTATTGTTTATTGTCAATGATGTATACGTCCTCTCAAAATCAGCTCCTCACTTTACCGTACATATCCCTATGCTACTCATACGCTGAGTTGGCGAGGACCAGTATTGGACCCGGAACAATAGTGGTACTATTTAGTACCACTACTGTTCTGGGTTAAGTACTGTTGTGGTAAAGTGAGGAGCTGATGGTAGGTGTGACGCTCCACTCACAGCTGGGGGGGGATGAGGGAGGTTCATACATTTCCCAAGGGTATTAATCTGAAAGGGAATGTAATAAGGCGACTGGCTTTCAAACTCGATTATTTATGATTTCACAGTGCAGTATTAACCACTACGCTAGAGGGACTCACTCTTTGGTTAGGTAATAAAAAATTCTATTATTCTATATTATCATAATCATTATCATTGTTATTTTACTCCAGGAATATGATGGCTGTCATTAGATTTTTTTTGTTTGTTTAATGGCATATCAATCATTATGGGTTATTTTATGTAAAAGCCATCCTTGTAGAAGAACAGTAGTGGTACTATTAAACCCATAGCTGGAGCTCTCGTTAGAGACAAAGTGCCAGCAAGTCCCCCTCTCTCCCACCGCTACGTTTGTCAGTATCTTTGGGACCATTCTGGCCCCCCCCCCCCCCCAGTTACGCTTGTCAGTATCTTGCTGATTCTAATAAGGCTGATGTCTGAATAGTTTCAATTCTTTGGATTTTCCAATTGTTTTTTTTTTTTTTTTTTACACATCTCTTTTGGACCATTTCATCATCGTTATTGTTGTTGTTGTTGTTGTTGTTGCTGCTGCTGCTGCTGCTGCTGCTGTTCCTCATATTCAACATTGTTTTGTTGTTGCACATTTTAATTTCGAAAAACATTATTTACCAACAGATCTATGCTGTCCTTGATGGTACTCGGCTTATTTACAACAATCCTTATTACTATTAAATATTACTACTTGTGTTCTTCTCATTAATTTCTCCTGATGGTTTATTTGCGTTACACCACCGCCGCCGACACCCTCCACACACACACACCTCCCTACTTCCCTATTACCTCTGTTCCCATTGAAACAACACTATCAACATCACCAGTAGTAGCATAAAGATACAATGCTTATGAAAAGGATGGGATGATAAGCTGGGTTGGCGTGGGGGTGGTGGGTGGTAGGGCGACGGCGGTGTGTGGGGGAGCGGGGAGGGGGGTAGTACTACATTGTGGATCGAATCCTGAACATTCCTAGAATAGTTTTAGCAATCAATCATCTCAAGTAGTAAGCTGAGGGAGAGGACAAGAATATTTGATTGTTGACAACATCATTCTTTTTATTCTTTTTATTCATCTGTCTTCACTATCTTACAATAATAATAATAATAATAATAATAATAATAATAAGAAGAAGAAGAAGAATGAAGGAAAATGAAAAGATAGACAAATACCAGGACCTTGCCAGAGAATTGAAAAAGCTGTGGAATATGAGGGTCAAAGTTATACCAATTGTAGTTGGTGCACTTAGAACGATCCCAAAAAGCTTGGAAAAAAAGAGTGGAGGATCTGAAAATCAGAGGAAGAATTGAGACCATCCAGACAACTGCATTGCTGCAATCAGCTAGAATACTCAGAAGAGTCCTGGAGACCTGAGGAGACTTGTTGTCACTCAGACTCCAGTAAAATACTATCAGCTTATGCTGGTGTGAAAAACTCTCAATAATAATAATAATAATAATAATAAAAATCAACAATAATAATAATACCGTGGAACATGAGAGTGAAGGTAGTACCAATCATAATTGGGGCACTGGGAACGGTCCTAAAGGGTTTGGAAAAGAGTCTGGGGAAATTGGAAATCCGAGGAAGATTCGAGACCATCCACAACAGCATTGTTAAGATCAGCTACCTCAGGAGACTTGCTGTCACTCAGCCTCAAGTGAACCACCAGTTAAAGTGGGCGTGAAAAACTCTCATGGAGATAAATGAATAAATAAGTAATAATAATAATAACAATAATAATAATACTGGATGAACTGGAAATCAGAGGAAGAATTGAAACCATCCAGACTACTGCATTGCTGCAATCGGCTAGAATACTCAGAAGTGGCTGGAGACCTAAGGAGACTTGCTGTCACTCAGACTCCATTGAAATACCATCAGCTAACACTGGTATGAAAAACTCACTAGGAGTGAAATAATAATAATAATAATAATAATAATAATATAGCAAAAATTGATAAGACACAACTGAACAGTAAATGTAGACTGTGTGGTGACAGAGATGAGACTGTAAACCATGTATTAAGTGAATGTAGTAAACTAGCACAATGGGAATACAAAGCTAGGCATAACTGGGTTGGGAAGCTGATCCACTGGGAATTATGCAAAAAATCAAATTTTGACCATACAACAAAATGGTATATGTATAAACCAAAATCTGTTCTTGAGAATGAAACGCATAAAATTCTCTGGGACTTTGAGATAAAGATGGATCACCCTATCCTAAGGTTGGTATGAAAAACTCACAGGAGTGAACATAATAATAATAATAATAATAAGAAACTGAATCGCTAATAATTGCTGCACAAAACTGTTCCATAAGAACAAATTATATCAAAGCAAAAATTGATAAGACACAACTGAACAGTAAATGTAGACTATGTGATGACAGAAATGAGACCATAAACCACATATTAAGCGAGTGTAGCAAACAACGAGAATACTAAGCTAAGCACGACTGGGTTGGAAAGGTGATCCACTGGGAATTATGCAAAAATCTAAATTTTGACCATACAACAAAATGGTATATGCATAAACCAGAATCTGTTCTTGAGAATAAAATGCATAAAATTCTCTGGGACTTTGAGATACAGATGGATCACTTTATCCCAGCTAGAAAACCAGACCGAGAATTGATAAACAAGAAAAAGAGAACATATCAACTGGTAGATTTTGCAGTTCTAGCAGATGACAGGGTAAAGATGAAAGAAAACGAGAAGATAGACAAGTACCTGGACCTTGCTAGAGAATTGAAAAGGCTGTAGAATATGAGGGTGAAAGTGATACCGATTGTAGTTAGTGCACTAGGAACAGTCCCAAAAAGCTTGGAAAAAAGACTGGAAATCAGTGGAGGAATTAAGACCATCCAGACAACTGCATTGCTGAAATTGTCTAGAATACTCAGAAGAGTCCTGGAGACCTGAGGAGACTGCCCTTTATATATGTATAGATTATTTTATTCCATGAGTTTTTCACACTTGCATTAGCTGGTAATTTACTTGGAGACTGAGTGACAGGAAGTCTCTGCAGGTCTCCACGACTCTTCTAAGTAATCTAGCTGATCTTAACAATGCTCTTGTTTGGATAATCTTAATTCTTTCTCTAATTTCCAATTCACCCAATTTATTTCCAGAACCGTTCCAATAAAACATTGTTGAAATTCAATTATACTCAACTTAGTTATACACAAAGCTACATCAGTTAGGTACACAGTGAGGATCAAGCTCATTACATTAGTGAATGGTCAGTTTGTTAACAATACATTATGACAGTTACTTAAGTAAATATTTACTTAAGGCCATGATAGTAGCATACACAGTGAGGACCAAACTCACTACCCCAATAATTAGACAACATCATTAACTTGGAAACCACTACTCTATGGTAGGTGTCCTTGTATGTATTTTCTGAGTTTATCTTAGTCTGGCAAAAGGCCATAAAAACAGAGTTCCCATTGAGGACCAAACTCACTACTTTAACAATGATTGTTTATACTGGCCGATGTTCTTATGCTTATAATTATTTTTTACTAGCAGAACCTGTGGATATACCACAGTATGATAATTTGATTATAACATAGTTTGATAAGTTTACTTAAGAGCAATTGCAAAATATTTCAATATGTAAAAAGTATAACAATCTTGATTTAATTATCTCTGACTTTTTTCTCTTCCTTTCCTTATTATCTTTTCATTATGTTCAATTGAAACAGATTAGCGTTATCGCTTCTGCACGCTCACTCCTCTCACCGTGTTTCCCATACTATCTTTTTTTCCTTTCTTATTTTATTTTTTCTGTGTAGTATATCCTATTTCTTCCCTTTCTTTCTTTATACTAAAAACGGAATGGTCCATGTTTTAGCTGAGGTGACGAAATTCATAATAAATAAGAATTCGGCGGATAAGCAACACCAGATAATCAGGATTTGCATTTCATCCTGGACGATTTGGACTGTTTCATTTATAACCAGAGGGTGTTGCAATATGATAACGATCGGAAGATTAGGGAACAAGAGTATTAAATATTTTTTAATTACTTTTTTAGACGGAACACAGGGCAGTAAACAGTAAGATGGAACTTTTTATATTCATGAATGAATGGTCTACTAGAATCTGCATTAAGCATTTTTATTGATACATTGTATAGTGATTACTTGGCATTATTTGCTCTTATTTTTCAATCATTGAGTATTCATGCCAATAGTAGCTTTAACAGGGATCAAGTGACAGCAAGTCTTCTCACTATTTCTGCCTTTTCCCCAAGGCTCTTTTGGGTCATTCCAAGTGCTTCAACAATGCTTACTGTTCCACAATTTTTCAGATCTAGTTTTTTTCTCTCAAAATCTATATTGGTCTGCTGAAATAATGAAATTCATTATTTGACAAATTCTTTTCTTGTTTTTACAACTAAAATCTTTTGGTCTATTTTAAATTTGGTGATTCATTTGAATCTCAATGTTCGATGAATGCTGGTATTTATATTGAGCAGATGAAAAAATTCTAAAGATGTGACATAAAACTTCAGGAAGTCCATAAACATCTGAAAAAAAAGAGAGGATACTCTTAAAAGAAAGTGACCTGTTTGTGATACCTGTTCTAAAATTAAGTCGACCTATATTTCAGAAGTTAGCTTGTTTTTTCCTAACTCTAAATCTCAGTTACGTTCAATGTTATTTTGATGGGAATATAAACACTGACCTAATTTTGAGCAAGTTTAGAGTTAGGGTATATTTCGAAATCGGAATTGATCTGTGAATTAAAAGTAAAATCTACAAAAGCCTTTTCTAGATTTCTTACTTTACTACAAACTACTACGAGATTAAATCGGTGTTCAGTTAGGCGCTTTCACATATAATACAGATAAAATTAAAAGAGCAGTGTCTGAGAAGAAGAAAATATATTTCTTCCTGGATTCGAACCAGCACTTCCCCCAATCGAAAAACCAAACGATTTTACAGTATAAATCGCACCACGAGTTTAGTCCTAAGGTGGCCATTTTGTAAACCGGAAGTCTTTCGGATACTTTAAATCACGTGACTAAATGACGATTTTTTTTCAAACAAATGGTGCATATGTCGAAGTTTAACGCCTTAGCGATTGCTCATCTTTTTTACTTATTTTAAAATTCCTCGCCGGATTTATCTATATTACATATATATCTCTACGACGATTTTATCTTAACCTACGGATTTCCTGACGTTGTAAGGTAGCTACTATTTTTCTTTGAAACCGAAATAAATCAAGTGTTTTTTTGTTTTTTTACTGTAGTGTTTTGTTTCTCATGTTTACAATATCAACATTTTAAACTAGTTTTTACAGTTATTTATCATTTAATTATTTATAAACATTATTTTCTTTTTGATAAAATTCAAGTTTAGTGCCGGAAAAATATTTTTTAGCTACAATATTATTTATAAACATTTCAACACAAAATTGACGTAGAGTGTTACAAATAAGTTTACTAAAAGCATTTAAGTTTCCAAATTTATTATGCCAAAGAAAAATATTATTTATAAAAAAACAAAAACAAAAAACCATTAAAACTTATTAACACCATACGGGAATTTCATGTGCTCTATAAGTTCACCAACAACATTAAAATTTCCAAATTTATTACGCCAAAGAAATTCATTTAAGTATTAGGGGGGGGGGATAGTACTTTTGATGTTCCATACTGTCTTTTAAGCTTACGTTTTGCGCGCTGCCATGTGTTTTCAATATTTTTCGACTCTCAACTTCAACTTCGAATTTTGGTACAAATGCGAAATAGCATGCAAGTGATACTATTATTAGAATCTCATTTTACGTATACATAGCATTGGATTACGTAAACTCACGAAGTAACTTAATCCTAATCCTAGGGTCTCAAAAGTTTTGGGTATTTCTGTGAAATATAATGAAGAAATGTAATACGTTTTATACGCAATCTAATGATATTATCATCTCTTGCATGCTATTCTGCATTAGTACCCGAATTTTAAAGAAATAACTTTTAAAAAAAAATTAAAACAAAAGACTCATTGTATTTCTGTTACGTACTTCATTGAATCGTACCTGTACTCTAAAGTTCGTTGTTTACATTTTTTTGTTGAATTTATGAATAAATAAATAAAAAATTATAATCTGAATCTCTCTCATTCATTTATTCAATAATCTATCGATATTTTTGGGAAAATATCAATAGTAAAATTGTATCATTGATTTGGTACAGATGTGCCCGGCATAAAAAAATATGGAAATGTTTTTTTCGTATTCAGAAGATTTACCGCTACTCATGTGACATCAGTTTCGAAAAATATCAATTTTAGGAAGGGCGGGGTGTCCTGTTTACAATGTAATCACTATGAATAAAACCTGATTTTCTTATAATACGCATCGATAGTAGGTGGACGTTTGTAAATAAAGCCAAAGGGAAGATAACTGCTTAACAAATTTCCTAGTAACTTTATCTATCTATCTATCTATCTATCAAGGGCAGTTGTCGGTGTGTATGTATGTCCGGCTGAAACTACGAAAATAAAACAATTAACGACACAATAAATAACTTCACCTTCACTATCACTGAAACTTAACTTTTATGCAAAAATTAAGATGTTTAAAAAGTAAAATATAGTTTGAAATATAATATTGAATTAATCGCCTTATATCTTATTTTAATAAATTGTAAATTATTGAATTAAAATTTCGGACCATATTACCTTTAGGCACCCCTTTTTGATCTCGATTAAGAAAGGACATGTTTTTCATTTACACCGTCAATATCCGGTTGTTTGTTAGGGTTAGGGGTTAGTTTTATAATTTAAAAAAATATCTAAAAATCGTCTGTTAAAACAACCGGATATTGACGATGTAAATGAAAAACGTCTTACTATATTGTGATATGTGATGTTATTCCCTCTACCCAGGTGAAAAAAATTCACTGACCTTACATCTCACCAGACCAGATTAACACAAGATCTTGTATGGATTAGATAGATAAAAAATGAGTTTTAAAAATGTGTTTTAAAAAAATTGAATGCCCAGTAAGAATAAATAAAACAAAAATGTCTTTGGCATAAAATAACTTAAGGGTTGGGGCATTAGAATGCACCTTGCAGAGGGGTAAGACTCCCCCAAATGGGGCCACCTTTTGGCCGTGGGTGGCGACCTGTGTTGCTTAAGGATGAAGTCTTGGTGGATGAGCAGTCCATGACCTGCAACACTCCACTTAGACCCTTACTTAGGCTAAATGGGTGATCGGAGAAGCCCCCTCCGGTCAATTGGCTGGACACATCAAGCCATAGTACCTATATGATTGCTCCAACCCTATTGCCCTTATGGCAAGCCCCAACCCTTTTTATCATATGGGTACTAGAAGGTGGTGGCTGAAGGGCTACATGTCCTGGGAATGATGTTAAACTCTATCTGATGGTGAGGTTCCAGTTTTGGAGGTTTGGGGAATGTGGAGCATCCCTTCATCACCATTTCTCCCTGGTCCACTCTGACTCGTAGTGGTAGTACCTGTTAGGGTCCCATCTATGGGTTAAATAGAAAAAATATTTATAAAAAAAATTGTGTATCCATTAAGAATTAATTTATTTCAAAACTTTATCGGCATTAAATGACCCACCGAGGTTGATATGTCGTAAAACAAAACAAACCAAACCAATACCATCATCTGATGGAGAGGCTCCAGTTCTGAAGCTCTGAGGAATATGGAGTACCCTTTTATTACCATTCCTCCCTTGTCATCTCTGATTCTGAGTGGTAGTACCTGTTAGGGTCCCCTCTATGGATCAAGTAGATCTGTTTTAAAAATTATTTGTATGATGACACAAACTCTTGCTAATTGTTTGGATCAGACCTAAGGAAATATATATAGAGTTTCTTTCCTTGATTATTAGAGTACAGTTGATTTCCTGTGACAGTTGTATTGTCGGAGCTAAGACTGGAAATAAGTCTTCTGCCTTGACACAGATTGGTACACGAGATAGCTGGTCGCATACAAGTTGATCTCTTAAGTCACTTTTAGGGTAGAAGCATTTCTCTACCCTGTGTTAATTAAACCCTTGTTAATTTCCAACAAGCTGGTCTTCATTTTCATTCAATGCTTTGTATTTAATTGTATTTAAAAACATAACACTAATAAACAAATTTTTCCCCCTAGAAAGTTGAAAATCAGACTGTGAAAGATGGCCAAGATCTCCTCTATGCCCTCTTGGAAAATGTTTATAGTGCACCTGAAGGAATGCCAACCTGTGGAACAGACCAATAATATAAAGGGAAAGATGTGGGTCCATGAGTGTTGTGGGCGACAACAACAATTTGCTCTGGTCTGGCTCCAAGGTAAGGTCACTCAGGTAAGTCTGGATTTTCATTTGTCATCATTAACTATTTTAATCTAATGATTTTTCTGAAGTGTTAAATGAAGAATCTTTGGATGGTCTGCTTTGGGGTTGATATAGTGGCTGTGATGCAATGATGCTTATATATGTTCAGGGCTAAAAATAAAAATAAAATAGAATATATTGGGTCCATGCATATGTGTATATGTCTGTAAAAGAACAAAGCTTCACCACATGAGGTATATCCATAAGGTTCAGAAGAGCCATAAAAAATGTATGACCACATTGAAGTTAGGCTACTTAAAGATATCTTTGTGTGGCTAGTTTTAAGAGAAAATGGGTCTCAGAAAGTTAATGGTCTGAAAAATTGGGGACACTGAGACCAGAATCGTGTACTTCAGACTTTAACAAAAGTTACTGTTGATATAAGGGACGTAACTCTTGCAGTTTTGTCAGTTACCCAAGTTAGTGTAAGAGAGGAGAGTTACATATTCTGTATTGATTGGAAGAGAGATTTTGATTGAACAATTTGACTGAATGTCTGAATTTTTTAGATGAGGCTTGATAATTTGTATTATTTGTATTTTTCAGACTGTTCTCCTCATCTTTATTGTTATATACACAACGTTTCTGCCAGTGTGCCCTCCAGCCTTCTTCAGGTATTTATTGTCAAACTCAAGAACCTTTTCGTCCAGTTGGACATGGTGCAACGGATATAGGAGTTGAATTAAAACAGTCCTAAGTGACAATCATCTGTATATTGCAGGTTCAATCCTGACTACAGGTGAAAATAACATAGAATATTTAACATAGCTTAACACTTGTACCCATTCATGGTTAGCAGAATGAGAACAGAATACCCTGGTGGATTGAATAAAGGGTTCGGTTTGAAGTTCTGTGAAGGCTCCTGATCATGACACAAACGTTCCCGAGTTTGACGAGAAGCACCTAAACAATGCCAGAGGGCACATCATCTGAAAAATTGTGTATATAACTATAAAGATGAGGACAACAGTCTGAAAAATTTAAATAATATTTAAACTTTTATTTTTCTAAATAATATTTTTGACATTTTGAGTTTTTTATATACACATTTTGGAACTAATCATTAGGAGATTTTTACATTGTAAAGTAATTGAAAAACATTCTGGTGACTCATTAATATTTTACTAGTGGGACCCGCAGAATTTCCATGAAACAAAACAAAAATCAAGAGGAGCCAGAAACGATGATTTGCAATTTCATTACATATAAATCCTACTGTTGTCTTTGCAATAAATAATACAAAAATAAAAGTGACAAAAACATGACTGGAAAAAAAAGTTTGACTGAAAATTTGTCTGACTCTGGCCTGCTAAAACATGGTGTAAATTAAGACAGGAGGCCTGATCAACATAAGGTCAAAATTACCAAAATATCTACCATAATTCACAATTTCAATATTACTTCTTTTTTTTTTTTTTTATTCATTTTAATTTTATATTGGGCATTTAAGCGATGCAAAACAATTTGGAATATTTCATTTTTAAAATAGGGTAAAATTGAATGGCACAAATATGAAATCTGCGATTAAGCGACACCAGATAATCTGTATTCACGTTTTTGTATTGCATCTTGTTAGTACAGTAGTGCCTTGAGTTTAATTTGTGCTGCTCGTAACTCAATTTTCTTGTGTATCAAATCAATTTTCAACTTTGAAATAACTGAAATGCCATATAATTAATTTGAGAAAAACACCCTAATTTTTTGTTATTTTTTGTTAAATAAGAAAAATATCACTGTATTGTATAAAACATAATAAAATCGAATTTAATGAATTATGTACTGTAATATGTTTTAATGTTTACATATTTTATGAATGATATTTTCCTTTGTCATAATAGATTTGGAAACTTAAATGTTTTTAATGAACTTATTAACATAAGTGTATCTGAAGTTCACTTGGACCACAAATTTTAGCTCATAACACAAAGCTAAAAATCAACTGAGTGACAGATTGTAACTCAGAAAACTCATAAGTTGCTACACTCATAAGTCAAAGTACTACTGTATATTGAAATCAGTTAAATCAAACTTAACGGACCTAAATTCCAACATCGTATGTCACCCTGCCGAAAGAAAAAAATACTCATAATCAGGGAATTAACCAAATTTAATCAAATTTTTAGTGTTGGTATATTACTGGGTAATCCTGAACTTTAGTTTAGTAAATTCCTGCCATAAAATTATGCTTGTGCATTATCTGAAATGAACTTAATTGTTATTAAGAACACATTTTATGATATTTTTGTATTAAAACATGCAGTTGTATTGATTCGAACAAGTTTATATTTTTTTGTTTTTATTGTACGATAATTCAAAATGTGTTCTTAATAACAATTAAGTTCATTTCAGATAATGCGCAAGCATAATTTCATGGTAGGAATTTACTGAATTATCGTACGATATAAACAAAAAATATAAACTTGTTTGAATCAATACAACTGCATGCTTTAACACAAAAATATCATAAAATGTGTTCCTAATAACAATTAAGTTCATTTCAGATGATGCGCAAGCATAATCTTATGGTAGTGCAGAGGCAGATAATCGCTACAGTAGGAATTTACTAAACCAAAGTTCATGATTACCTATTAATGAATAAAAGATATAATGTACAAGTTATTTTATTTTAAAATTTTTACATTTTTCCAGGTCTGTAAACGTTGAACCACATATCTTTGAGAATCTGTGTTATGCCTCAAAGATATGTGGTTCAAAGTTAACTGACGTGAAAAAATGTAAAAGTTTGTAAATAAAATAACATGCATTATATCTTTTATTCATTAATATATCAACACTGAAAATTTCATTAAATTCTGTTAATTCCCTGATTTTTGGTATTTTTTTTTCTTTCGGCGGGGTGACATACGATGGTAGAATTTTGGTCCGTTAAGTTCGATTTAACCCTGAAGTCTTTTAAAATTAGTCTTACTCAATCTGTTGTAACCAATTACACTTAATGAATTTATTAGTAAGAATGGAATGAAAATGAACCTGTTCAATGCATAATTGGGTGAACACTTATGCCAACAGTAGGTACTGTAAGTAACCTGAGTCCTTTGTTTATCAAATATGACTTGATTCAACATTAAATGACCTGAAAGAGTGTTGATATGCAGTAAAAACAACAACAAAATGGAATGAAAAATAACTTCAAAATTAATTATGGAGCAACATGACCTACCTAAAAATTTACTGCATATCACGTCTTTCTTTGTTTCTTCATATCTAATCATATATCTTGATTTCACTGACAAGTTAAGGCGACAATTCTTCCTAGTCATAGTTGTATCAGTGTTACTGTATGGCTGCACCACTTGGACCCTAATGAAGTGCCTAGAGAATAAGCTAGATGGGAGTTGCACAGGAATACTGTGTGCAATCTTAAATAAATCATGGAAACAATAGCCCACAAGAAGGCAGCTGTATGGCCACTTGCTTCCTCTCACACAAACCATCTGAATGAGACGAAGAAAACATGCTGGACACTGCTGGAAAAAAACGGAACGAACTCATTAGTGATGTTCTCCTGTGGAAACCAGCACAAGGGCAAGTCATTGTGACCACCCAGCAAGGACCTACATTGCAGATGTTCTGTGCAGATACTGGATGCTGCGCAGAAGACCTCTCGTGGGCAATGAATGATAGGGACAGTTGGCGAGAGATTGTCATGGATATCCATGTTACTAGCACAATATAACAATGATGATGATGACTTCATTTCTGTCAGTGTTGCTTTCTTCATTTCTCTTTTGAGTTACTTGTATCTTTCTTGGTTTCCTCAAATATTTCTATCTATCTTCATTTGTTTATTATTTATCTATACTGGGCATAAAATGGTGGCAAAAAATCCCTCACTCAGAAATTCGAAGCAAAGCATGCATTGACCAAATTGAGACTGTGATAGTTGTGTCACACCATCCACATGCCTGTAGACAGACTGCCACATAAAGTACTTTATGGTGAACTTGCAGAAGGCACCTGAAAAGCAGGAGGTACCTGAAAGTGGTTCAAAGACCATATGAAGACAACTCTGAAGAAATGTACCATTATAACTTAAAGTCTGGAATATCTGGCCTCCATCAAACAGGGTTGGTGAGACACGCGCAGCGCAGGAGCTGAGTGGCTCAATATCAAGATCAATAGGACTGCAGAATAGCGACGTCTTTATCGTCAGGAACCACCAAATGCAGATGGGAATTTCCCCTGCAATGTGTGTGACCGCATCTGCAAGTTCAGAATTGGACTTATTAGCCACCAGAGGATCCACAACTGATGAATGACATGGAGCACGGCCTACTAATATATACGGTCCCATATGTCACATAAGCCAGCAGAATTCTAACAGGCCTTTTCATTTTATAGTCAATTTATGTCTGTTTCGAAAAATCTTAAAGCACAAACATTTGGCTAGATGGAACTGTAAGTTCTCCTCAAGAAATACTGTTTCTGTGTAATATCATTACTATCATTGCCAACCATGACCAAGGAATACATTTCACATTGAAAAGGTTTCATTTTTTTCTGATGTAACCTGAAATCATAGATAAATTGTTGGTGTGTTTGTTTTGTATAACTGCATAATTTTTTAAACTATTTTTTTGTTTGTTTGTTTATCTTTTATTATTACATTTCTTAAAGAAAAATAAAAAAAAATACAAGTTCGTATATTTTTAACATTTTTTTGAAGCAGTTATAAAATGACTATAAAATGAATAGGCCTGTTAGAATTCTGTCTGTTTATGTCACATATGGGGCCGTATATATTAGGAGGCTGTGCATGGAGTGACATCATCATCGTTTATGACAGACTGCTAAAAGGATTTACTAAGTTAAATCTGCTTACATCTCAGTTTGTTCATATCTCTATTTCTATTCATTATCTATTTAGGTCTCTTCATAATTATTGGTGTGAATAGAAAGAATAAGAATTTGAAAAATAAATTAAAAGTGGAACATTAGTATTATTTGGATTATTCAGACTACTGTCCTCATCATCATTGTCATCTGTACAACATTTCAGCCGATGTGCCTTCCGGCCTTCTTCAGGTATTTATTGTCAGAGCCAGGAACCTACTTGTTGTAATCGGGAGCCATCACCGAACTTTGAACCTAACCCTTTATTCAGTCCATGGGGGTATCCTGTTCTCATTCCGCTAACCATAGCTGGGGCACCGGTGTTAAGCTGTGTTAATTATTCTTCTATGTTACTGTTGCCCCTGACTAGGATTGAACCTGCAGTCTAGAGATAACTGTCACTTAGAACTGTCTTAACCTAACTCCTTTATCCATTAGGCTATGTGTCCAATTGGGAAAAAGTGGAACATGATAAACACAAATTTCACTGTGCTGCTTATAAATACATTGTGACTTAGAATATTTTAAGTTGTGTTACTTGATATTGTAATGGGCATGGCCAATTCCCCTGACTTAAATGGTAAAGAATTGCTTGTGCCATGCACCAGACACCCGGATGGGATGGAATTTGCATAAATGGTAGCCGAGCGATTATAAAAATGGACAGTGGCTGATACTGTCAGTCAGCAAAAAAACAAGTGTTTGGGACAGAAGTGAAGTTCGAGGACTGCAGTGTTTTGGAAAGAAGGAAGTGAGAGGAACGTGCTCAGTTGGTAGAGACTTTACTGACGGCAAAAGGAATTACTGTGTTCAATTGAACAGACTCCAGTTGGAAAACATTTAACAGATATGAATTTGAATGAAATGCAGTTTGTTATCTTAATATTTTCCTTTGTACACTGAAACCTTTTCATCCACTTTTTGTATTATGTTTTGAATTTTTTTTCTATTTAGGTTTCTGCGGATGGCAGTTCTCTGCACTTGAATGATGGAACTGGACAAGTCCAAGTCATCCATTGTAATAAACTTCCTTCACAATGTATTCGGTTAAACAAAGGTAAGTAAATTTTTGAATAAAGTCTTTTTGTGTCATGAGTTAGGCGGCCAATTTACTCACACTCATGTCCACTCTGACCTCCTTTTGTTTTGCCACTAGTATGAACAGGTATATTGATACTAAAAGTATAAACAAGAAAAAATGTACTTTTTTTTGTTTTTGCTTTTTAATGTTGTTCCTTCATATATATGTATCAATCCCTCCGCACCAATGCAGTGTAGTGAAGGGACACAATTCATATAGAGTTCATGGGAAATCTTGGCACTGCTAAATATATGTATGTATATAGGTATTTATCAACCCCTCTGTACGAGAGGATGTGACACAAGGTCAATTTATTAAGCAGAGTTTAACAGGTTTTGAATTCAGTTTTCCTTCTCCTAGACCAGTTGCCTAACCAAGGTTAAAGAGCCCAGTCTGCCCTACTATTTACCCATACCTGGAGGGAGAATAGTTGAATGCATACCTTTCCCAAGAGTATTAGCACTATGTGAAATGCAAACAGCCTTGTCTAGGATTTGAACTCTGGTCCATTTCCTATGACTCTATCCATTACACCCATTGGCCTTCTTGTTGTTCCTTCAAAATCATTATTTTGGTATATTCTAAAATTCTATTTTGTCTTTGCAGATCAATATGGAATGGTAATTGGAGAATTATTGAAGACCAGCCCTGTCCCCATTGTCCGTGCCATCAAACTCCAAGACTTGGCCAGTGTTGCTGGGTCTGAAGATCTTTGGAAATTGGAGGTTATTGACCAAAATTTGGCATGTCTACAACAGATTTCTGCATAAGAAGAAGATTTGTTTTTATTCCAGTCAACATTCTTTGGTGAATCTCTAACACTAACAATAATTGTTTGGGAATTGGAAAAGTTGCATATCTCTCACTTGGTTCTAGATGTTGGTGTTCAATCCCATGATCTTGACTGCAGATTTTTCAAGGCAGGCTGGAAAGGCAGACCTCCACTGTTTTGTGCAACACAATCTTCCTTTTCTGCCTTTTCTCCTTCTGACAGCTTGTACTGACTTGGCCAGTGTTACTAACAAACTGGTTATACTTTTAGTGAACATGCCAAGTATGTTGTCTATATAAGTGAATGGAAAGTTACTTTAACTGATTGAATCTAATTTCTTCTCTGTAATTTGTATTCTCCAAGAAGAGAGTTCTATGGTAAGGATATCATACTGGAGCATATTTTAAACCAGTAGTTCCCAAAATTTTTCAGGCTAGTGCCCCTTTGGCTTTCCAGTGGATTCCTAGCCCCCTCCCATGCCAACACACTTTTTTTTTGGTATGCTTCAAATTGAAAAAAGAAAACAAGATTAAACACAAATATATATTTCACAAATAAAACCCAATTTATTAAACCAATTTAATTAGCAGTTTTAACTGTGTCAGTAATATGGAAAGGTGAATCAACATCTCACTAGTAACCATAGTAACATAGTTCATTTTCTTCACAGTTATTGTTAATGGGATGGATGTGCTTGGAGCAGGGATATCAACTTCTCAACAACTGTCTGGAACTCACTAAGAAGTTGTAGTGTTAAGATTTTTGTAGCCATTTTTAAGGTCACTAAGACATTGTGTAAACCAGTGGTTCCCAAATTTTTACAGGCAAGTGCCCCCCCCCTTGGCTTTCCAGTAAATCCCTATTGCCCCCCCCCATATACACATGTGAACACACACTATTTTTGGTATGCTTCAAATTGAAAAAAAAAGGTTAAACAAAATATATTTCACAAATTAAACCAGCTATATGGAAGGGTAAATCAACATCTCACTAGTAACTACAGTAACATAATTCATTGTCTTCACAGTTATTGTTAATGGGATGGATGTGCTTGGTGCAGGGATATCAGCTTCTCAACATTAGTCTGGAACATTCAGACTTTTGACTCTGATTTCGGACTACATAACAGAACTATGTTTGTTTATAATTCTTATGTTAGTTTTATTATGTATATACTGCATATATACCGTTCCTTTACCTTAGTATTCATTGTCATTTGGATTTTGTAAAAAACAAGTTAATAACTGCTCCTAATGCCACCCTGTTGATCCCAATTGCCTCATTGCCTCCCAAGATCTTTCCATGGTAATCTGAACATTAGCTATATAAATGAGAGTAATCTCCCCTTGTTTGTTTCACTTTGAGGAAGCCATCTGTTTTAGTCGGCCATTTTCATTTCACCGTAAAATATGAAAATACAAATTTGTTTGAATCAATACAACTACATGTTTTAACACAAAAATATCATAAAATGTGTTCTCAATAACAATTAAGTTCATTTCAAATAATGCGCAAGCACAAATAAGTGAAACAAACAAGGAGAGGTTACTCTCATTTATGTAGCTAATGTTCAGATTACCCTTTCCATTGCTCCCAGGGGGAGGTAGTACCGCCCATTTTGGAAACTGTTTTAAACTATAGTTTAAAAATGTGATGGAGAGCTACTCGTGTGGTCATGCCAAAAGTTAGTCTTTAACTATTTAGAGTACTGAATAAAAGATACATTTACTTTTTCTTTTCTTTTTTTAAACAAAAAATTCATTTTTAGATGCTATTATTTTTTGCTATACCTACTGTTATATTCCAAGATGTAGGAATAACAAAAGATAACAAAAAACAGTGAAATATGTTTAACATATAACAATGTTTGTTTTATTTATTCTCACCGACCGGGAATACAGTAGAATGAGTTTAGATAGAGTTCAACTATGTACCATGTGATGTGTACATCACAGCAGCTACGTTCTTGTGTTCTTGATATCTCACTGCTTGTCAGTGAGTATATCTGGTCCAGAATCGTTGGGGGGAGATAACTCTCCCTAACACCTATTTTTATACAAAAAGTATATCTTTGTATGATTTATCCATACATGAATAATCCCATCATATTGATGGAATTGGCTGTTTTGTGGTCCTATTAAAAAATAGATCATCTTCATCATCTTGCTGCACTGACAGCACAGATACCCATCCCTATTGGTCATTGCTCCTGGCAGGTCTTCCACACAGCATCCAGTATCTGCACAGAACTGATTGATGTAGGTTTTTGCTGATCACCCTACATTGGTGTGTCCATTAGTCATTCCTTGCTTCTCCAGCAGCATATCTTGTTTGTCTTACTTGGATGGTTTGTGTGATAGGAGGTAAGTGGCCTTACAGCTGCTTAAAACATAATGCAACCTGCATTAACTCAACTCTTATATCTGTGAATGCTCCAGAGTTTGAAAAGTGTTGCATAGGGGCCAAAGTAGAGTTGCAATAGTAGTCATTAGTAGTAGTAGTAGTCATCGTTAGCTTGAAGAAACAACACATGAAAGTTGTATAGTCAAAAGGGGGTTGTTTATTTCTTTTTAGGCTCTTTTTTGGAGAGAAGGAGAGAGAGAGAGTAAGGTAAAGCTGTTCTATCTTAAATCATGTTCATGTGTGCTGTTCCAACAGCCCCAACAAATGCGTCGACTCTTCTCAGGTCTGGCGATAAAGAGGCCAAATTTTCTTTACTTCCATTTGTGGTCCTGGGGGTTGGAGAAGGTCACATCTGCTTCAAAACCTGGAACGTCCGTTTCTATTTTTAAATCTAGTTCTGGGGTCATTGATCAGTCAATGGCTGGCCCCCTTTGAGTGTTTACCCTTCCAAAATTTAACCTCTTTTTCTTCTTCTTTTCTTTCTCCAGAAATCCGATTACCGTTTTCTTTTCAATCCTCAAAGATCATAATAATTACGCTACACAAGAAACACCTGAAGAAGGCCAGAGGACACATAGGCTGAAACGTTGTGTATATAACAATAAAGATGAGGACATCAGTCTGAAAAATCTAAATAATACAAATTATCAAAGCTCATTTAAAAAATTCAAACAAATAAATAAATGATAGATGATAGGTATAGTTGCTGATTAGCTAATTATTTGATATCACTAACAAATCCCTTGCTAAATATTTTCTTAATAATCAGAAGTTAGTGATAATTAACATCACTTGCCCGCCCTCAGTCAAAGACTTTAGTTGCATAGTTGAATGGCCTGTACTTTCTATAGCTTTAGTCTATTTGATATGTTGGTGAGCCAATAAGACTACCAAGTTACACCCAGTCCATCCTAATTGTTAAGAAAACAAAGCAAAATCATTGAATATCATTATTTTAAAACTGTATTAACAACTCTGCCAAAATGAGTCACTCCCTATGCATTCAAGTTATATAAATAGGAAATTATTGTGGGTAGGTTATTAAAAGAAAAGAAAAAAAGAAAGCATAATGAACCATGTGATTTCACCTGTTATAAATACAATTGCTCTTTGAAAAGTCAGGTATTCATTCTGTCTGTGTGTCATTTACTAAGATTAGATTAGTTTGACACAAGGCCATAAGTATGGGGTGCTCTGTGATAATTGAAATTGTTGGATTTTTTATGGATATAAGGTGTGCACTAGTTCCCTGCCTAGACTTATAAACTAGGTGAGATCATGTGGTCTATTCCTTAGCCAATCGCTGTCCATACTGCGTAGCTGATACATTACTTAAGTGCTGATTCTTTCTTAGTATACTTGCGACCATTGATGAAGGAACCTAGGATTCTCTGAGAGGATTACCAAAGGATTCGGTATTGGTGGACTCTTTACCTAGAATCAACTGGACAAGGATGGCCCTTAAAAACTTAACAGAAATTTCTAACAATGGTCTGCTCACCTAGCTAGTTAACCAAGCAAGACTCCCAGTATGTGTAGTCTTGTAAAACATTGCCATGATGCATCAAAGGAGGACTATTGGTGATGTTATACCAGTATCCTTACAGATTTTGGGTTTCGCAACATTATATCTGTTCCACCGGTAGACCTGACATGTTATTAGGCCGCCTCTTTTCCAGATTCGCTCTATGTATTTTATGAATAGATCATAAATTCTTATATATGGGCCAGGGATATGTAACAGTCACGCAGAGACTTGCTCGGTACTTGAATACAATAGGAGAATTGAAGAAAATACTTAATTAAAAGTTAGTCTTTAAATATGTACGCACTTTATTACATTTTGTAGGTTGTTGTCAGTGATGTCAATGCTTGGTTCCTCGGGGGGTTTCAGGTCTTACAACATCATACTCACCTCACCTGGCGGACCCTATCAGAGAAGATGAAACTCAGAGAAGATCTGAACCTCTATGTATAGTTATTTACTAAATTTTAACTAAAGTGTGGCACAAGGCCAAAAGTATGGAGCTCCTATTGGGAAAAATTAACTCCTGAATAATGCCCTGATCACCTATCTTATTAACCATTACACTTCATCATGAACAAAATGGTTGTGTTTGTTTGTATAAGGAGAGATTAAACAATTATCTGCACTCTTATGGAATCATCATGGATGATTTGATAGAACCATTACTAATCTGCAGAGAACAAGCTACCTCATTGATGTTAACTCACCGATTTGTCAATACTGAATCTTTTCATCACTGGAGGAGGGCATCCTGTTACCTCTTCATGTGTCACACTTGTCCGTCCACGTTTAAACTTCTATATCCACTCATAAACACTTCTACGTTATAATGCTAAAAGTGTCTAATGAATTTCAGCTCCTGACACTCCTTCTGACCAGAAAAACTGGGTCACTTTCCTGGTGCATACTATTAGTGGAGCAGCCATATTTACACTGTAAAACCAGCAAGCAAAACGGTGTGATCTGGCTCTGAAATAAAAGACGACTTTCAGACCATGTTGTATATTGATGATTTGGTAATCTGAACATTAGCTACATAAATGAGAGTAATCTCTCCTTGTTTGTTTCACTTTGAGGAAGCCGTTTGTTTTTGGTTGGCCATTTTCATTTCACCATAAATCTACATTGAAAAGACAAATTTGTTAAAATGCGCCGAATGAAGTGTGACAATAGTAAAGATATGTTGTAATAAAAGAGGGGATGATTTTTGACTCTCCCTTCTATTTATGTTTATTAGGGCATATGTACATGTGAACTATTTTTTTAAACAAAATAAGTGAACCTGAATGGAAAATTTTGTAAAAATATTTTATTTTTTTAAATAAAAAGTTGAACAAATTCAAATCAACACTTCCTTTTCTGTTTCCTTTTTTTCTTTCTTGAATATCTGAACAAATTGTAATCTGAACATGAGTTACATAAATTAGAGTAACCTCACCTTATTTGTTTCACTTTGAGGAAGCCGTATGTTTTAGTCGGCCATTTTCATTTCACTGTAAATCTACACTGAAAATACGAATTTGTTTGAATCAATGCAACTGCATGTTTTAACACAAAAATATCATAAACAGTGTAGATTTACGATGAAATGAAAATGGCTGACCAAAACATACGGCTTCCTCAAAGTGAAACAATCAAGGGTAGGTTACTCTCATTTATGTATCTAATGTTCAGATTACTAAATTTTATGTGGGCTAAAAACTTATGACTTTAAGGCAAAGTTTATGTCACTTATTGTGATAGGTAAATTAAAATACTTAATCAAAGTTGGCAATTGTAAATCAACTGAGTAACCACATATCTGTTGAAATAATTGTTATGTAATCTCAGTTAAATCGAACTTAATGGACCTAAATTCCACCATCGTATGTCACCCCGCTGAAAAAAAAAAAAAAAATCAGGGAATTAACAGAATTTATTGAAATTTCCAGTGTTGATGTATTAATGAATAAAAGATATAATGCACCAGTTATTTTTATTTAAAAACTGTTGGAATATTTGTTGATATAAGGGTGTGCACTAATTCCTCACCTAGATTTATAGACTAGCCGAGGTCATGTGAGTTATTCTTGCAACCAATCATTAGCAATACTGCCGGCCTGATAGAATACTTAAACCCCCCACATTGGTCAGAATTACAACCACTCTTTGAGGACAGACATAGGATTGCCGGATCTTTACCAATACTCAGGAAGAGCTTATACGATTACCAGAGTAACCAAAGGATTTTTTATCGAGGAACTCTTTATCAAGGATCCAATTCCACTGGATAAGTGCTTCTGTCTTAAGGCCAAAGGATGGTCCTTAAAAACGTAACAAAAACTTTAACATTTTTTCAGGTAAGTTAACTTTGAACCATGTATCTTTGAGGTGTAACACAGATTTTGAAAGATATGTGGTTCAAAGTTTGGAAGGCTGGAATGCACATTGGCTGAAATGTGTATATAACAATAAAAATGACGACAAAAATCCAGATAAGACAAATCAATAATTTTCATTCATTCATTCATTCATTCATAAAATTGTTCCAAGGAGAATACTAGTTGCAAAAATACCTTTAAAAAATTAAAAGTTTAGCCTTTTTTCTTGAAATATCATTGTAATCATTAGCAGATTCATGGTTAGTAAGATATCTTGTTATCAGATAAAGGGAAGATGCAGTGTATCGTCCATTTCTTTATTGTATTTTGTTTATACACTGCATTGCATAATCAAAGAAGTATGTCATCAAACTTCCTTTTCTTCCATATTGCGGGAGGTATTTCGTCAAGGCCTGCAGTTTTCCTACTTTTTATTGTTTTTAGGATTTCATTAAGTTTGTATCAATGTCTTAAGTGTCATAACTTAATGTCTAGTTGGCTATTAACAATTTTTTAGTATTATTATCTGTGATTTTAGGAGTTTTTCCCAGCAGAATTTGTGACGTGTTCTTTCCACTTCAGACGTCTATGTTCTTGACTGGCTGCTTTTAACTGCTTTTTCTATCACTAACTTCATTTATCATGCAATTGTCTATCTTCTATAAAAATTTCCGATTTTGTTTATTTATGTCAGTATGTATTCTATTTGTTCTTATTTGTAAATTTTAGTTCTATTTGGGATTTCAAAAATGAAAATAGAAAATAAAATAGAATATGTTATATTCTTTTGAATTATATTTAGTTTTTAAGTACCAAGAAATATTGTATAGCTTGGTCCCACAAGATAAGCTTACATTTCATATTTCACTTGCAAAGTAGTCTATGACTTAAACCCGTAAGCCATCATACTGCAGTAGACAAAAAAGCTATTTGAACATAATGAGAAAACAATGATTTTAAGGACTTTCACAGGGGAAATAACTCTAGTAAGGGGGGTAACTCTTGCTTGGGTTTAGACACAACTGAGTTACCAAAACATCCATTTGTCTGGGTTGTTACAATTGGGGAATTATCGTAGAGTGACCACCCAGTTGACACTTTTTTAGAAGGGGGGGGGGAGAAGAAGAAGCAAATAACATTGGGGTGACCGTTACGTGGAAGTGAATACACGAGACCCTGTTTTATTTCTTAGAGGCTGCAAGAGAAATAGACAACAGGAGTTTCAGATCACTCAAGACGACAGGACAAAGTTTAGTAATTTTATGCTGCGTGGTGTCCAGAACGAGACTGTTTGCATTTCACATACTGCTAAGACGGTTGGGAAAGGTATGGATCTAACAATTCACCCTACAGGTGTGGGTAAATAGGTGGGCAGACTGGGCGCTTTAACCTGGTATGATAGCCGGTCTAGGGGAAGGAAAATTCTGAATTCAAATCAGTTGTAGACCTGGAGAGGGTTAGGCTCTGCCTCAACAACCAAACCAGGTTATCAATGAAGTGAAAAAGGTGTGACAGCGAACTTTCGTTCGGTATCTTTGATGTTTTAATTATCAACAAAAATAATCTCATCGACGTATTTTACAAAATCAATTCACCCCCTCTGATTGAAAAAAGAAAAAAACCCACAAAAAACAAAACAGAAATTGCAAAAAATCAGGTAATTATACGATTTTAATAAAAGTGTTGATTTATAATGCATCAGTTATTTTATTTAAAAACTTTCTGATTTTTTTTTCAGGTCACGTAACATTGATCTCCCTTTATTTTGGGGGCGCAAAATATCGGTGGCGTTATATAATAGTCAAACTAATTATAGTATGAATAAAAAGACAAAAGATCGAAGGTGTGAACAGAAAAAAAATTAAAGGAGCGATTTTTGTAGAAAATAAGTATCGAAAATCTGAAAATTAAATGTTGAAAAAAAAATGTAGCCAATAAGAAATCACCGACTAGGTCAGTGAAAGGGGAACTGCTGTCAATTACTCTATAACGGCCATGATTGAATAGTAACTTTCCATTTATGAATACCGAGCTCAATCGGTAGAGCGTTCGGCTAGGAATCACAAGGTTCTTGGTTCGATACCGGCCCTCGCCAACTCAGCGTATGAGTAGCACAGGAATCTGTGCGGTAAATTGAGGAGCTGATGTTAGGTGCGGTGCTTCACCTCAGATGCTAAAAATATAATCTACTTGGTCTAGCGCTAGTGAAAAGGGGATAGACTCCCTCGCTGTCTGGCTGATCCCGACATTAGGCCGTCCCGACGACTTTACTTTACAATACAGTACATAATTCGTTGATAACCCACGGATTATGTAATTTAAGGACACGCGGACTGAAAAAGATTTTCCCCAGACTAAAAATCCGGATTTTTTAAGTAAAAAGGGAAATAACTAATAACACTATAACTCTTCGTCAAAGAAAAAAAAGAAAAGAAAAACAATTGTTAGTAATAATTTTTAAATGTATAAAAGTCTCGGAAAATATGTTGCGCAAAATTGCGCATTTTTAAACTTGAATTAAATAAATTTTAATCTATGGCGAAAATATACGAGGGAGATCAAAAAATTAGCCCGCACTCTTGTGTTATGGAAGCCGAACTCATTGTGAATGATTTGATAGGCATAACCATGACTAATCTCCAGAGAACAAACTACCTCATCGATGATAACTCGCCGGTTCGCCAATACCATCTCTCGAGCTTGCTGAATCTTCTCATCAGTAGTGGTAGAGGTTGACGGGCATCCGGCTTGCTCTTCGTGCATCACGCCTATCTGGCAAATTATAAACTTCTCTTTCCACTCACACACCTTTCTACACGGTAGTGCACTGTCAACGTATTGTGCTAAAATGCTCTGATAAATTTGCTCCCTTGACATTCCTTCCGACCAGAGAAACCGGGTCATTTCCTTGGTGAATACTGCTGGTGGAGCGGTCATGTTTATACTGTAAAGACAGCAAGCAAAATGGTGCGATCAAGATCAAAGTTCGATCACATGACGATAACAATGTCAACTATAAGCATGCAAGTGTTGAACGCAGCGTAAAAATATTAAAGATATGTTATGGCGAAAGTGCGGATAATTTTTGACTCTCCCTCGTAATCAGACTATTAGAAAACTCGGACCACCCAAAATAGAACAATACTGGAAACACAGCAGCTGACAATCTGTATACAACACACAGTCAATGGTATATATATATATATATATATATATATATATATATATATATATATATATTTTTTCAATTAAGCACATATTCTCCATATATATATATATATATATATATATATATATATATATATATATATATATATATACTGACTCCTCCGCATGAAAAGGATGTGACACAAGGTTAATTTCTTAAGCGGAGTTGGACCATATGATCTTTAGGTACCCCTTTTTGATATCGGTTAAGAAAGGAAATGTTTTTCATTTACACCGTCAATATCCGGTTGTTTTAACAGACGATTTTTAGATCTTTTTTTTTTTAAATTATAAAACTAACCCCTAACCGAAAGCCCTAACCCTAACGTCCAGGAATCGAACTTGGGTAAGACGAGTCCATTTCCTACGACTCTAACCATTAAACCACGCGCCTCCATATAGACGTCCATATAACTGTTGTTGACTAATGGACCAATGTTGTGTATCAACTACAGGTGACCAAGATATGACGTCGTATCATTTTGCTATGACGATATCCACCAACCAATCAGAAATAACAATAGAGAAATCGAACAATCTAACATTAACACGCTAACACCCACCTATGTGTGTCATACTTTAACAGCCCCTCCCCAACCCGGAGAAACTTCATAGTTTGGGAGTTTGGATTTGTGTCGTCATCTCAGCTAAATAATGGACCATTCCGTTTTTATTGTGAAGAAAGAAAGGAAAGAAAACGACATGCTACACACCAGAAAAAATATAATAAGAAAGAAAGAAAGAAAGAGATAAGGTGGAGCGAAGGCGTGGAAGCGATAACGCTAATCTGTTTCAATGGAATGGAATGAAAATAATAATAATAATAATAATAATATATATATATATATTTTTTTCATTCCACTCTATTGAAACATATATATATATATATATATACACACACACACACACACACAGAGAGAGAGAGAGAGAGAGAGAGAGAGAGAGAGAGAGAGAGAGAGAGAGAGAGAGAGAGAGAGAGAGAGAGTTAAATCAAGATTATTATTCTTTTTACATATTGAAGTATTTTTGCAATAGCGTTTAAGTATACATATCAATCATTGTAATAGTTAAATTACCAAATTGTGTTATATCCACAGGTCCCGTTTGTTGCATATAAATATTAACATTCAACCTCTTATATAAATAAAATTGTAGTCAGTTGGAAAAAAAAAGGGTCTTCGATGTTTTCACAATATTTGTAACAGTTCAGATCGATAAGAAAATCAATCACTGTCGAAATGCTCCCAATTAACTTTAGTATTGATGATGGGGCGACAAACATATTGATCAGGTGAGGTCAATGCCAAGTGCTATTTTTACCTGAGTATGCAGATATAAGTGCAGTTTTGATTAGACATTTTTCATCATGTAGAAAGCACTTTGTCACGATTTGTGTGTCCGTTTCAAGGATGTAGTTGAAAGCAGCTTCACAGTCGAGATCCCTTGTAGTTATAAAGTTTGATCCTTTCTTGAAGTAGAAAGATGTAGTATCAGTTTTAATCCTTGCTCGCTGATCCGTCTTTAAAGTAGGAGTTTATCCTGTCTTGAAGTAGAGAGTGGTATAATCCTCGTCTGTTGGTCTGTTCTTCTGCAGCGAGTAATTTTAGGACAATTTATCAACGCCTTTAAATAGTAAATTAAAAACATGTTTGGGCGTTTTTGATTGGCCGATTCAGCCACCGCTTTTTTGGAACAGTCTATAAATATAAGTTATGGTCATTAGCACATCGTATACAAAAAACAAAAACAAAAAACACAACCCCCCCCCAAAAAAAAAAACAAACAAAAAAAAACTCCAACATACTTCTTTTTTGCCATCAACAAAAAGTAACCAAAACGTCGTATGTATTTATGTAGTCATGTCCATCCTGAATTACTGCCAATTTTTATGAGCCTTATCCTATTGGCATCGTATTCCAAGTCACTACATGGTTCAGTCAATGTTGCTTGTGGTACGAATCACGGTAATTTCCTATGAATCTAACATGATCAAAGGGGAACCACTCTTGACTGATAAGTTATTTATTTATTGATCTACTAGGAAAAAAGAAGACTGGGTTAGGGTTAAGGTTTGGGGTTAGTTTAATGGGAAAATAAATGAATAATTTATCAGTCAAGAATGGTTCCTCTTTGATCATGTTAGACTTATAGGAAATAATCCGAATCTCCCGTCGCATGTTGCAACAGGAATAACCAATTCATCATTTTATGTTGTTAGCGTGTCCCCTTTTTGTTTTATTTCTTATTTGGTCCCACATTTTAAAAGGTAACTAGTCCTGTTTACGCTCCTATTCTAAAATCAGGTCTCCTTCTTTGATCTAATTACCCCTGTCTCATATGAGCCTTTTAAAACGCGGGATCTCTTACTTGTAATTTCACCTTTTGCCTATTTTTGCCAATTCTTTCATTCTGCTTCGTTTGTTCTCTGTGTATAACGTTTCTTGTTTGTATAAAGATTGAATGTTGTTGCTTGATCGGAATCTTATGAAATCTCCCCATATATTTTCTTTGAGGTCTCTGGAGATTATCAATCGATAATACCAAATCTCTTCCGAATAGCATTTGCCTGCTACTATATAAACCATCAAAATAAGACGACAAAGACATACTGGATACTGCTGGATAAGCAAGGACGAATTCATAAGTGACGTTCTCCAATGGACACTTACACAAAGACACAGCACTGTAGGCAGACCAACAAAAACCTACATTAATTAGCCTTGGATGATTCTGGACATTACCACACATTACCAGGAAATAGTATATATATATATATATATATATATATATATATATATATATATATATATATATATATCTAGAAGAAAAAACCAGAAGCCAGCAACACTACTGTCCTTACACAGTCTGAAGAAGAGAGCTATAAAAATCCTGAAAATGTACTACTACTAAATAAACAAAACTCTACAAAAAACAAAAGAGTTTCTGATATTCATTTCTTTAATGCTTCATACAAATGCCCAAACCAGATATATTTACCTCCCCAAAACGGAGACATATACCAAAATAATAATATATATATATATATATATATATATAATATATATATATATATATATATATATATATATACTTACTAAGCATACGGAGACTCTTAGACAACACCATATATATATACATATATATATATATATATATATATATATATATATATATATATGTGTGTACAGAAGTAACCTACTCGTGTTTCACCATAAGGATCTTATTCTGAAGATCCTTATGGTGAAACTCGTGTAGGTTATTTCTATACACATTATACAATAAATCCGCTCTACTTACGTATTGAGCACTTTATATTTGTTATAACGCTGACTTATTCGAGTAACACTTGTATCAACCAAATATTGAGACCAACCCAATATTTTGGCCGGTAAGTCACTCCTTTTACACACACACACACACACACACACACACACACACACACATATATATATATATATATATATATAACCGTAGAAAAATTATTGGCCTATCACAGTTTCGATCTATAGGGTCTCTTCAGGACCCAAAATTATATTAGACTAAGTTGAGGCTATTTCTCAGTTGAACTGAGACATAGTTAAACGCTTTGTCAGTTAATATATTTTCTATTTCTATTGTCGCGTTCGGCTTAATCTTATTCGTTTATTCATTTCCCTGTTCTTATCTCTGTATTGTTTTTAACTTAATTCTAATTACTATATAGCTAATGTAAACAGTTACAATTTAAGAGCATAATTCTGATTATATTTTAGGAATCAAATATTAGATTAAACATATTTTCCTGTTGTTATCTCTATGAATATTCTTTTAATCTATTTTTTTGTGATACACTTCAAACATAAATTTCAAATGAGCAAATGAGTTGATTTCATAAAGGTTTAGTTGTTTTTTTCTACCAAGCATTTCCATCCAACAGTGGAAGCCTCTTTGAACCTAAATTATCTAAAATGTCTTCAGTTTAATTAAGGCTATAAACTATTTTTTGTGCCAATATTAACAATAACAGCGATTTAATATCAATATGGAAATAAGAGGCTTACGCACTACTTACATGAAAACATAGATTACATCATCATCATCATCATCATCATTAGTATGTTTGGGAAAAACTTGTAGGGTCCAGTTCATTGCTTTGATGCATGTGGAGCCCCGTAAAGGGAAGTGCCGACGAGGCTAGACAATTTTTGCCATTGCCTCCCGGTTCGAATCCCTACGTTAATCTTTAGATTGTGTAATATCTAATCACTGCATTTGTGGGTGGGTAAATGCCAAACGACATCTCATTAATGTATATCACAGTCATTTTGACGTCACACATTTAAGTATTATGCACACACAGAGACAGCCAATTATATATATATATATATATATATCAAAGATTTTGCTTTTGCCACTGAGTACTTTAATTTGACCGACCACAAGTTTATAGGACATGGAGGTGTTTTTAGTAAGTTTCCTCAAATGTGTTTTATAAGCTATAAAATGGAGTCGCGTGGTGTATTGGTGGTTGCTGTAGGACCTGGACTCGACGAACCGAATTCAAATCTTGGACACGGCTATTTGCATTTTACATAGCGCTAATGTCATTGGGAAAGGTATGAATTCAATTATTCTCCCTCCAGGTATGGATTAATAGTAGAACAGACTGAACTCTGTAACCTTGGTTAGGTAACCTGTCTAGAAGACTCTAAATTCAAACCTGATCAAGAAATTGACATTGTAGAGCACGATGTGTAATTACATTCGTCGTATGAAATGGATACTGCAATCCGAGTTCAAATTCTGGACGAAACTGTTTGCACTTCACATAGCGCTAACACCTTTCGGAAAGGTATGAATCCAATCATTCTCCCTGTAGCTATGGGTAAATAATAGGGGAGACTGGACGCTTTAACATTTGTATGGCAATCAGTCTGGGAGAAGGAAGAACTTATTAAAATGACATTGTGTCTCATCCTACCCGTGCAGATAGGTATATATATATATATATATATATATATATATATATATATATATATATATATATATTATGGTATAAAATATTATGCTTTGTCAACTTGATTTGGCTCATTCAAATGTCAGGGAAGCAGATCTTGTTTACAATTTTCCTCTTAAATATCAGAGATATTTCATTTAAATGTTACGAATTTCCTGTTTATATACCGGTTTAACATCCCAATATTACCTTAAAGTGTATTATATATATATATATATATATATATAATATATATATATATATACAGTCTCATATGAACGACTTTGTTAACTTTAAGCAAGATGCAATGACATAAAAATTGCTGAAGTGTTGTATCCTAACATTTAGGGTAGGCAATCATTCCAAAGACACCGGTGAAAGAGAACTGCGCCTATCGCATGATTGTAAATAAACATAAAACAGATTTGTCTTGTTTGTTAACACGTGTTCTTATCAGTGAAAATATAAAGTCGGCGAAGTGGCCTATTGTCGGTATCAGCGGGACAGCGAGGGAGCTGCCCCCTTTTCAATAGCACTAGACAAGGGAGATTGTTTCTGCGTCGGGGAGCGGGGCACCATACCTACCATCTGCTCCCTACTTTACCGCACAGATTCAAGCTGTGCTACTCATGCGCTGAGTTGGCGAGAGCCGGCATCGAAAAAAGAATCTTGTGGTTCCTACCGGCTGAGCTAAACCAGCCCATTATCATATTTATAAGACTATCAGTAAGTAAAGTCGTCGGGGTGGCCTAAAGTCGGTATCAGCCAGACAGCGAAGGAGTCTATCTCCTTTTTACTAGCGCTAGACCATGGAGATTGTTTGTTTGCATCTGAGGTGGAGCGCCACATCTACCACCAGCTCCTTACTTTACCGCATATATCCCTATGCTACTCATTCGCTGAGTTGGTGAGGGCCGGTATCGAACCAAGAACCTTGCGATTCCTAGCCGAGTGCTCTACCGACTGAATTAAACCGGCCTTCCTTAATACAAATAGAAGGTTTTACACAATGCATACAATAATTTTGGATCAAGGAAAAAATATACTAGACAATCTCTCTATATATAAAATGCAACACACACACACACACACACACACACACACACACACACACACACACATATATATATATATATATATATATATATATATATATATATGAAGTGTATCACGAAAATCAAAAACACATGTAGTACCCAATAATTTCATATTTTCACAATTATGATAAAATACTACATTCTGGTCACATGTGGGTTGAAATTCTTCAGAATTGCTTAGTGATCGTGAAAATGTGAAATCATAAGTAACAATATGAAGTTTTGATTTCTGTATTCTTGGAACCCACAAGGAACCAACTCTAACACAATTTACTTCCTATCACACAAACCATCCGAGTGAGATGAACAAGACATGCTGGACACTGACGGAGAAACAAGAACACACTCATAAGTGACGTTCTCTCGATGACAACTACGCATGGATACACCAACTTGGGCCTACTAGGAACATTCTACATCAATCAACTGTGTGCGGCTTCTGGATGCCATGTGGAAGAACTGCCAGGAGTGATGACCAATTGGGACGGGTGGATATATATATATAATATATATATATATATATATATATATATATATATTAGACAAAACGTGACCCGTTGGGTCACCCATTGAGCTCTGGGTAGATAATTGGGATTCGGGAAAAGAGAGTTTGCAAAGCGAATCAAATTTAAGAAAAAAATAAATACGTCCAGAGAATTAAAAAAATAACATTAAAATTATATTGTAAGATTTCTGAGAAAGGAAACTTTTGACCTAATTTAAATTTATTAAGAGTTAAGATGTTGGCCGGGCTAGCTGCTCCTGAAACTTAACAAACAAACACATTTCGCACTCTCTAAATCACTCTCTTTACACTCACAAAGAAACTAACATATATAACGGGGAGGTAATCAAGATATACATAGAGAGGGTGAAAGTGAGCGGCTGAATGTGAAGTAAGAGAAGGGTCATTTTTTGACTTAATTGCAAATTACGACTAAGTAGAACCAATTAAAATGGATTTAAAAAAAACATAACTCAATCCTAGCACTAAGGACAATTTTGATATTAATTCTGTGTCATTAAACTAAATAGGAAAAAAAGTCTTTAGGAGACAAACATTGCTTCGCTCAGATTTAGTATAATATATATATATATATATATATATATATATATATATATATATAGAGAGAGAGAGAGAGAGAGAGAGAAAGGAGAGAGAGAGAGAGAGAGAGTCATGGGAATCTGTGCTGTCATGTGATGATGATGATGATGATGATTTACATCTGAATTCTACAACCTAAAATCCGGATTGTAGACCTAAAAAGAACAAATACTATTTTGAAATCAGAAAGATTTCTCACTTTCTGAGACAGATCTGTAGTTGTACTTCCTGTCTAATTGTTTACTAACACCTCCTATAGTTTTAGAGCTAGACCCCCATAACCATATATATTATGAAACTAAATTACCCAGGGTACAAGGATAAGTATATTTAATTTTAACCAAACAGGGTACCGGAGTGGAGGGAGGCACAAAACCCCAGCTGAAAATGTTTTACCTTCGATTCATATGAAATTTAAACCCTGAGTAAATGATAAGATATGATGCCTATTCACAAAATTTCAGTAAATTTCAATAATAATATGGCACCCTAATGGGGGTTAAAACTCCATATATTCAAAATTTCGGAAACCTATGACTTGAGTTGTTCTGCTTTCATCGAAGGTAACCCTTTCTTTACCACAAAAAAAAACAAAACATCTAATTGTAAGTGAACCACGGACTACGTCAAAGTTATTGCATATATACATACGGCACGCTTTAAAAATATTCCTTCCCTCCACCCGTTCCCAAATAAGTCCGACCAATATTTTGACCACTGACTCATACGCGGAACCAACAATTCTAATCCAGTTACATCACCGGACTTTCCCGCCTGTTTTTTTTTATTTCCTGTAGTTACTTCCAATCTATCGATTCACCAGGATGTATCTTAACGATTCTCCTGAAACACCCACATTCTCTTATATCCTTTTCTTAACTCTTTTTCTTAACTGTACGTATTTGTGTATATACATAACTTTACGTTATATTTATTAGCAACCCCCCCCCCAAAAAAAAAAAAAAAAACACCCTCCAGCCAATGTAAAAATGGATTTTTGAAAGATATTGCCTGAGGGGGAGGGGCATTAAAAATTCAATGTTAGAGGGTTTGTATCATAAGTAAGTAAAATCAAATCTATCAAAGGTGTAAAATATAAAGCAATTAGAAATGTAAACTTCTGTTCTCCTCAAATAAAATGATACGTGCATTTATTAATTATTAATTAAATAATTATTTTGAATCATTTACATAAATTTTAAACAAAATCGTAGATATTTATTCATTTATAAACTTTTAATTAATCTCTTGTTACTGAAAAAAGGTCGAGAGTAAAAAATAATTTTCAAAACTGATTACAGGGTTGTTCTTTATTCTATGTATTGACGATTTTCGGTATTGTGACGTAAGCAGTGACGTAGTTTCGAATAGAGACGAATAGAGACCGAATCTCCATTATAATAAGATTGTCGCCAATTTGCTTTTTGTTATATTATTTCATTGTTTTATGTTATTTTATGATCGTTTGGTTAAAACTTGCTGCCCGACCCTTCGCATAAGTCAGGAGGCAGAATATGAGTATTGGAACCTTACACACACACACACACACACATATATATATATATATATATATATTATATATATATTAAATATATGGACTTCACATAAGCATTTATTAAGAGGCAGAAGGTGTCATTCTTGGTTCATATCTCTTTTGGTTTATCAGTGTATGTATATGCCCAACCCCTCCACCACAAACAGCTTGTCACACAAAGTAAATCGCTTTAAATGGAATACATATGATTTTAAATGTAAAGTTTTCTTTCTCCTTGACCGGTTGCCATACCAAGATTAAAGAGCCCATTCAGCCTAATTATTTATCCATAGCTGGGAGAATAGTTGGATTCAAACCTTCCCCAAAGGTTATTAGTACTATGTGAAATGGAAGCAGCCTAGTCCAGGATTTTTATATCTATTAATTAAACAACAAAATATATTTCTATTTTATAGTAAAATTGGGTAATTTAAACATTTTATCAATGGCAAAACATCACAAGAATTATGGCAACAAAAATATTAGTTAACTAACATAAAAGCCTCTCTATCGGCAATTGTTAGTATATATATATATATATATATATATATATATATATATTATATATATATATATATGTAGAGCGTTCGGTTAGAAACCACAAGGTTCCTAGTTCGATCCCGGTCCTCGCCAACTCAGCGTATGAGTAGCAGAGGGATCTGTGCGGTAAAGTAAGGAGCTGATGGTAGGTGTAGCGCTCCACCTCAGACGCCAAAACATCTCCTTGGTCTAGCACTATTGAAAAGGGGATAGACTCACTCGCTGATACCGACTTTAGGCCGCCCCGACGACTTTATATATATATATAAAGTCTCATCAGTGTGACTAGACATTTCTGGAAATTCACCTGATGCTGGTTCGCTAAAACAGCGTCAATTTTTCAATTCATTTCAATTTTACGTTGGTGGCGCAAAACCATTTGGAATGTTTCATTTTTAAAATTAGGTGAAATAAAATGGGACAAATAAGAAATCTGTGATTAAGCGGCACCGGATAATCTGGATTTACATTTTTGCATTGCATCTTGAACAATTTGGACATTCTCATTTCTAACCAGAGGGTGTTGCAGGATGATAACGGACGGAAGATTTAGGAGATTTAGTTTAATATATAGATTATGTTATATTATTATGTCATTATATTATATTATCATATATTATATCATATCATTATATTATATTATATCATATCATATTATCATATTATATTATCATATCATAATAAATTTTATTATTACATTATTATGTTATATTATTATATCATAATATCATATTATAATATATTATATAATTATATTGCTTTGCTGTAGAATAATCTTACATTATCATATTATATAATTGTATTATTATATTATTATATTATATTATACAATTTATATAATGTATCAAATTATATCATTATATTATGTTTTTATATTATATACTATATTATTATATTCTGTTATTACATTGTAATATATTATATATATTATTATAATTAATCATATCATTATATTATATTATATATTATAATATTATATAATATATCATTATATAATTATATTACTATATCACATATTATTGTATTATAATATATCATTATATTATATTATCATATAATCATATTGTATTATTATATCACTATATTATATCATTATATTATATTATTATATTATAATATATTATATTGTTTATATGTAGAGCAATCTTATATTATTACAGTTGCGTTTGGTTAAACAAAAATAGAGCACAAAACCACATTCTGTGTAAAAACTTGAGGAAAATGAGACCGAAACATTTAACAAGTTGACATAGTTTCATAGAGTTTCCCGACCACAGGTGTTTAGTAGGCACAAAACATTTTTGGATGGCTGAGAGAGTGTGGAAAATGAACCTCATCATGGTCGACTGGTCACTTCACGAACTGAGAAAGAAAAAAAAATGCAGTAAGATCCAGATCTGACTGGCGTTTGATGGGGAAAATTGTTGGCGATTAATTTGATCTGAATGATGATTGTTTGTAAGATTTTGAGCCTGGCCATTCGGAAAATTTGCACCATTTGAGCCCAAACAACCTCACTCTCTGCGAAGGAATTTTTAGCCAAAAATGATTGATTGAGGGGCCAGTTTAGCTCAATCGGTAGACAATCAACCAAGCAAACACAGGGTTCTGGATTCGATACCGGCCCTCACCAACTCAGCGCATGAGTATCACAGTTTGGACCTGTGTGGTAAAGTGGAGAGCTGAAAGTAAGTGTGGCACTCTACCTTAAATGCAAAGACAATCTCCCTGGTTCTGTGCTAGTGAAAAGAGGATAGACTCCCTCGCTGTTTGGCAGATACCGGCAATAGGCCGCTCTCCCGACTTATACCTAGAGGTTAGGGAATCACGTTCATTATACGTTTATCTTTATATATGTGTCCTTGTTTCTTAAGAGTATTTGTACACAGTGATATAATATCAAGTATTCCTAATAAAAATAATTTGCATGCAGTTCTATAGTTTCAAGTATTCCTATCTAATAATCTAATTATATCATTACATGTAATTATATCAATACAAAATTATATCATTACATATAATTATTTCTGTTTAATAATATTCAGTTGTTTTTACAGTTATCTGGTCTCAAGTAATTAATATTTTTTGCTCAGTCAGTAGAGCATCCGCCTAGAAACAACAACTTGATATCGACCCACGCCAACTCAACGCATGAGTAGCACAGCTTAGATCTCTACGGTAAAGAAACTGGTAGTAGGTGTTGCGCTTCACCTCATGCAAAAGTAATCTCCCTAGTTTAGCATTAATGAAAAGGTGATAGACTCCCTCGCTGTCCGGCTGATACCGACAATAGGCCACTCCTCCTATTTTACTTTTACTATTAAACAATTATAACTTCAAGTAATTTTTCTTAATAGAAATAATTTGCACAGAGTTATATGGTATCAAGTACTAAGTATTAAGGAAGCGCGTGGTGTAGCGGGTAAAGCCATGGGAAAATGGACTCGCCGCCCCGAGTTCAAATCCTGGATGTGTTAATTGCATTTCACTTAGCGCTAATACCCTTGGGACAGGTATGACTCCTACTCTCCCTCCAGTTATGGCTAAACAGTAGGGCAGACTGGGCTCTTTAACCTTGATTAGGCAACCGGTCTAAGTGAAGGAAAACTCTGAATTCAAACCTGTTGAACTCCGCTTAAGAAATTGACCTTGTGTCACATTCTGCTCGTGCGGAGGGATTGATAAATATGTATATATGGTATCAAGTAACAAATCTATTTGACCTATAGATGGGACCTAACAGATACTAACTGGGAGTAATGACAATGAAGGAGTACTCCACACTCCTCAGATACCCAGAACTATCAGATGCAGTTTAGAATCATAAACAGGACATTTAGCCCCCACCCTCCGCCCCAGGAATATTTCTGTGGTATCACAGCCCCATTATTCCCCCCGATCATGTCCCCCCAAAAATATAAATCCAGCTTTGCAATCGTCGGTTCAGAAGTGTTGAGATCAATTGACCAGATCGTGACAAACCAAAGAAAGACCCACCATGTAAATTGTTTATGTGTGAATGTGTCTGTGTGTCTGTGGTGGGGGCACTTGGCTAATGAGTTTTTAATTAGGTTTGGGAAATTCAAATTAGATGTGGATGGTCAATTTATCTATCTATTTATACAGGTGTTAGCAAGTCCCATTTTTTAAATTATTACCAGGATGGACAGTTAAGTTTTATAATAAGTCCACATTTGATTATAACATTTTATTTTATTTATCCGTTTGTTTCCCTGTTTTTCCGATTACTGATTTTATGTTGATGTCTTTTTCAATTCTTTCAATGATTGTGAATTTAGCATCTGTTGAAATCGTAGCCGTTTGAGTGGAAGTGTTGTTCTACGTTTATTAATTTACTGTGATCTATAGACTTGATTATTTCTCGGAATTTTTTAGATGAGACTTGATAATTAGTATTATTTGGATTATTCGGACTATTGTCCTCATCTTCATTTTTATCTGTACAACGTCTCAGTCGATGTGTTCTCCGGCCTTCTTCGGGTATTTCTTGTCAGACTCGGGAACTTTCTCAGACTCGGGAACCTCCTTTTCGGACTCGGGAACCTTCTTTTCTAACCCGTGAACCTTCTTGTCGTAATCAGGAATCTTCTTGTCGTAACCGGGGGCCATTACGGAACTTTGAACCTAACCCTTTATTCTGAAACGTTGTACAGATAACAATGAAGATTGGGACAATAGTTTGAATAATCCAAATAATACTAGACTTGATTATGTATCTAAAAACTGTTTTGCCTAAAATAAAAAGGGCATTCTGAATTTCCAACATATTGTTTTTATCAGAGTGTGCAGTCCAGTAAATAGATTACATTTTTGCTTCTGCAATTTGATTTGTAGTAAATTCTACAGGTCTTTTTTAGTTATGAAGCTTGTGAATGAATTGGTTGATTTTAGATGTTTGTAGTTTAGGTTGTTCTTAATATTATTTTGTCGGTAAAATTTAGTGGAATTATTTAAATTATTTATTATTTTCTTATTGATTGCTTTACTATTTATTATATTGTTGCTTTCTATTCCCTGGGGTTATTAGGTCTTTTAGGTTTGGATTTACCTTTAAAATGTTCCAACGGTTCTTGATTATTTCGGCTAGTAGTGGGAGAATGTAGTTAAATGACAGTTTAACTACAGTGTATGAATGAACTTTTTTGCGAATTGGGTTTAGGGGTTTGGGGATTAAGGTTGCTTTTAATTGCGTATTGCTTATAAAAGAAACAACAAAAAACACCCCAAATTACTATACATTTAATTAACCATTGAAATTAATTATTGAATCCAATGGTAGACACATTAGTCTCAGTTGTTTGTGTTAGTATTGCAATGTATAATTTCAATTATACTTGGTTTAAAAAAATATTTTTCAACATTAAATAATAGTAATTTATTTATTTATTTATTGTAAGCAATACGTAATTAAAAACAACCTTAATCCCCAAATCCCTAAACCCAATTCGCAAAAAAGTTCATCCATCCACTGTAGTTAAACTGTCATGGATCACCAACTAAGTTTCCGTTTTAATTTTGACGACGATTTGCAAGTTTAACCGATATTTTAATGCAGGAGCCGACATTATAACATTTCGGTTTGTTAAGTAAACCATCGTTAGAGCAATCTTATTATATGGAAAAAAAACTTTACAAAACGTTATAACGTCAGCTCCTACATTATAATATTATCCATATGAACACATAATTTTTTTCTTCAATTTTATACTTTTTATACTTTTATACTTATATACCGTCGGATTCATTTCCATTTTGCCTCTTTCGGGGCTTGATCTCGGGTCACCCAGTCCATCTACAACGATGATAACCATTACACCACGCGCCCACAGAAGAGATTTAAGTAAAACAATGTCACATTGTTGACAACAACTCATCAGAGCTATTATCCACATACTTTCTCCAACCCACACGTTAGAAGAAAGAAAAGCATCGAAGTGGAAGAGAAGTGAGTAGGGCTGGGGGTAGGGGTTGTGGGTCATTCGGTGAACACGATTTTGATCGCTGCTGGCAAGAATGTACCCGGCGAAGAAAAGGTGAAAGTGGTTGGGAAATGGAAATTAAGATCTTGTCTTTTTCTTCTTTTTCTTCTTAACGTTGTTGTGTCGTGAGATTCTCATATCACGTTTCATATTGAAGCTTTTAATAAGAACAAGATTGATTGTATCGGTGGAACGGTTTATTTTTGATCTTGATCTTTTAAATCAGGAATTTCCTTGTAAAACCTCTGTAACAAGAATAAAATCATCATCTGAATATAACAACAAACACCATATAATACATATATAATAAAATACCATATAATAATAAACCAAACAAAATAACATAAAAAACAAAAAACCACAAAACAAATACCAACACATAAAAGACAAACCTCAATTAGGACAAACCTAACATAAATATAAAATAACTACCCAATATCAATAGAAATACACCAACCACAATAATCATACAAAATCAAACATAAACTCATATCACATACACTAAAATAACTAATAAAAAATCAACACCACCCCACCCCCCAATACTAATATACTCAAACCTAACCTCAACACCCCAACAAAAATAAAGCATATAATACTTCTCAACAAACACTCACTCATACACTCACTCAAATATAACTAAAAATAAATAATAAATCAACAAAAAAAGTACATAAAGAAGTATAAAAGTAATCATAACAACAAAATACCACCAAATATAATATAAATGCATAATCAAACAATAAAACCAAACCCCTACACATAACCAACAACAAAAAATATAAATAAATAATACTAAAAAATTTATATACTAATATATATATACATTACATATATATAATCACATCTAAAGAATAAATATACAACCTCTAATTAATAACAAAAAAAAATATATAAAATAACCTACAATAAAAATATGCACAACACAAAAAACACCCAAAAAACTAACACCTAAAAAAAAATACAATACCCCCCACTATCACAAACAATCACTCTACCACAATAAAAAATAACCTAAACGATCACTTATGAGAAATATATGTGATATGATAAGTAAAAAGAAGGATAACAAAAAAATCAAAATCAGACAATAAATAAGAGGCAAAACAAAAATGCCAGCTAAAGAAAAAAAAAGAAAAATAAAATAAAGAAAAATACTTATCACAATACCCAATCACTTATATAAACTAGATCAAACATAAAATAAACAACACCACCTCGAAGTTACAGCGTTCAAAAATTTTCTATAATATTCTTCAACATCCTAATAGCAATTCACTACTGAAATGACAGCTCGTAAAAACAAAATCTCTCAGTGGTAACGACAAAAATAAACCAAAAATTTATAACACACATTCACTCAAATTCAAAAAACACGACCTGATTATTATAATAACTTACATTAATCTTCCACCCTAACACCATAACTCTAAGATATTTTACAATAACAATCTAAAATAAGCTAAATCTATAAACCAACTCACCTACAATCCAAGCAATAACAAACCCATACCGAAAAACACATGTGTAAATGAATCGATTACAAAGTGATTAAATCGATAATAACTTATCATCTATCCTCCCACACTACATTCTCACATTTACGAATAATTACTCATTATTTATCATTCCAAAAAAAAGATAAATAACTCATAACTTATACCCTACACCATATAACCAAACCAAAGAAAAAAAATAAAAATAAAAACAAAAAAAAAAAAAACAATAAATATAAAATACAAAAATATATAAAAACATAATATCTCACTAAAATAATATCCGCCCCTATTATCATTACATTCACACAGAAGGAAAATAATACCACTATTGCGAACAATGGACGTATACAAAAATTTTCAACCAACCTCCACCAGACATTGCGTCACGAATTATAATAAGACCAAACATATACACAACAACCATAACTATTCATTAGTCAAACTATATATAAATTACTAACTTAAAAAAAAATCAATAAACTCGGCGCAGTATAATAAACCCTATAAGAGAACATCACATTAAGAGCAAGAAAAAAAGAACTCTCCACTACCAACAAAGTCCCTAAAATATTATACAATATTCTAAAACAGAATCAATCCCCGAAGAAAAAAAACATAAAAATTAAAAAGAGAGAATAAAAAAACAATTCGCAATAAAAACCAAATCTCCACTCTAATCCAAAATTATAACCAAAGTATATTTACTATTAACATACAATCAAAAAATATATTACCTCTCATTAAGAGAGACAAGCTGTCCTTAAATATTAAATTATTCTTCTTTTAAAAACCTGAATTAAACCAACAAATTTTTTAAACTGAATGATGCCGAAAAAATGTATTTTCACGGATCAATTGGGCCGAATTTCTTACCCACTTATAAAAAAATAGTAATCAGATGCTGGAGCCGCACATCCTCTGCCAAAACTCAACCAAGAATACACACTCTGACCCGGAACAAAACCCGAAAACACAACAAACACCAACAAACACACACCAAAAACAAAAGAAAAAAACAAACCAAAAAGTAGGATAAGTAATACGTGTTAAGCACACTAACCAAAACATAGAGTATACAATGAGAAAGAGACTTGGTTGACCACTATAATCACAGGACATGATCACCCAAACCCCTTAAGGTAAATAATTCAACCTATAATCGAGCCCAAAAGACGCCTCTCATGCTACAATCTAATAATAATCCTGATACGCGCCGGTATTAAATTTCAAATAATACATTCTCCTCAATCCCAAAATATACTTATCCACTTAAAACAAACATCTAATATTACTAATCCTAAACTACAAACCAATAAATGAGACTAAAAAGGCAAACAATGACCACCTCCCTGGCAGATCAGAGATGAACTCCCGACAAGTAAATCGAACGAAGATAGAAGGAATCGCGTAACTCCACAACATCAACCCAGAAAGCTCACATAATAAAGCGCCAAAGAAACAATTCAACCAAACAAAAGAAGATAAAAGATATAAACATGCATCAAATCACCCAGACACACTAAAAGAACCCTCAGCCTCCTCAAAATATATGATACCAAATACAGTGTTGGCGGGTAAAATATGTACCCATACAAGAGACAAATTAGAACCGGCTACCCACCCAGGAGCGAAACAAAACCAATACATAAGGCTGATAGCGGCTTGACGATACAGCGATGCAATACGGAGCGGCTATTTTTCGACCGCACCGCTCTCAGCCACACCACAGGACCACCAAGGGCCAACAAAATCCGCGACGCCAACCAAACAAAACAACAAAAGAGTGCCATGTCAATGGACTACCCAACACCAAAACACAGAGACTCCGCCCTACAAATATAAAAGAACACCAATACAACCAAATCATTACAAATGGCACAAACAGAGGTAGCCCCAAGGGTCAGGGTTTTACCTATAATGCAGAGGCGACTAACGATTTCATTGTTTCTTACCCACCGACCACAGGCTAAAGAAACGTTGGAGACAATCCCTATTCTGCTTCTGCAAAACAGCACTGCGGCGAATCGAAAAGAGATAAGAATAGCATTATAGTGAAAAGAGATACTGTTATCTCTTCAAAGGAACGGGGCCACAAAGAGAAAGTTTTAAGGCGCTGAAACCTCATGTAGACAATGGACCGCCATGAGGAAGCCACGCCCATACCTAGGAAAAGACAATTATTTTGTCTTCCCTTACACTGCGAATGACCAGGGGAATGGGCGTCTAGGCATAAAATGACCTTGAATGGTTGACATACCGTTTTAAAAATCAATATCGAAAGATAGTTACCCTGGTTCCAGGACATTTTTATGGTGTCTTTCTTAGTTATGAGACAATCCCTGAAAAAAAAATGAACCGATAAGTTCAAGTCTCTCATGATAATAAACTCATTAGCCAGTCCTCCACCACAACACACACACACATGCGCCACGCGCGCCGCACACACCACACACACACACACACCACATACATTATATATATATATATATATATATGTGTGTGTGTGTGTGTGTGTGTGTTTACCAATCCCTCCGCACAAGCAGGAAGCGACACAAGGTCAATTTCTTAAGCGGAGTTTAAAAGGTTTGAATTCAGAGTTTTCGACTGGTTATCTTGGTAAGTTTAAAAAGCCCAGTCTGCCCTACTATCTACCCATAGTTGGAAGGAGAAAAGTTGGATTCATACCTTTCGCAATGGTATTAGTTTTATATGAAATGTAAACAGTCCTGTCTAGGATTTGAACTCGAGTCGACAAGTCCATTTTCTACAACTCTAACTATTACACCCCATATATAAAAAAGATATTGAAGAAAATGGTTTTCACTCAACAAAGGGACATGCCACTTCGCCAGCACATTTTCTGTCTCTTCTTTTGTGGCTTATCAAATACCTCCAAGAATTTAAAACTTTCTGAAACATTTTTTCACACAAAAACAAACAAACTTGTCAGTGGTGGAGGTTGACAGGCGTCCTGCTTCCTCTTCGTGTCTCACGCTTGTTCAGACACTTTTAAACTCCTTTATCCACTCATACACACTTCAACGCGGTACTGCACTGTCCTTGTATTGTGCTAAAAGCTCCGATTAATTTAAGCCCCGGACACTCCTTCCGACCCGAGAAATTGGGTCACTACCTTGGTGCATGCTGTTAGTGTTTACCCTGTAAATATAGCAAGCAAAATGGCATGATCAGGCTCAATCTTTGATCATGTAACCCAAACAGTTTCAACTCTAAGCACGCACGCGCAGGACACAGAATGACAACGATAAAGATATGTTATGGCGAAAGTGCGGAAACAAGTTTTAAAAAATAATTTATTTGATATAATGAAGAGTATTTTCCCTTCTAAGTTTTGAAGAAAGACATCGTTTAAAGATAACAACAACGAAGACTTTACAAACATATGAAGCATAATATTGAGTGGATGAGGCATCAAAACTGGTCTCAACAATTTCCTATCTACAATTATTAAAGTCCACTTAATATTGTGGCTTCATATGACGAGAAGTTTGTATTCAGAATATAAGAACTTTAAATTATGTTGTGCATCACTCATGTCAAGTGTCGATGTCAAGTGTCGACTTCCAAAATCGAGACACAGAATGTTTAACCCTTACCTAACAGAACGGCCAGATCTAGCTGGTCAAAGATGCACGTTTGTTTACAACTGAATCTAAATATACCAATTGGTCGGAGAGCGATATTTCATAAGGAAGGCGTAGTGTAGTAAGTGTAGTGTAGAGTAGTGTGTGTGTGTGTGTGTTTTCCATTCGTGACACAATTCATACTTCAATTTTCCAATCACCATATAACCAATTCGCACTACAATCACCAAAACTTTCCAATCTCTCTATGACAAACATACACCTAATTCCATATTTACATAGTCGTGAGGAAGGAGGGTGATTTAATTTTTATATACAATTTAAAACGAAATGAAAACCCCAATGAAAACAATGCGGTATAATCGAAGAGTTCCTAAAATGTAGATAATGTTTCTGATGGTAAGTTTAAGAAGGAAACGTCTTATTATGAATATTCCTGAGGTTGTGGGTTAAGGAAGAATAAGTTTTGGCTTACATGTTAAAACTGAATTCTTGTGTGAGGTGTTATAAGAAATTGTGTGACAAGAAACCCCCCCCCCAGTCACGTAGGCAGGAAAACGCAAATGTACGTGTTATATTGTTCGAGCGAACTGTTCAAAGAGAAAGATTTTGATTTTCGTGCTTACTGCTCGGAACGCTACTTTGCAGCTAAACGGTGAAATACGGGAGGTAACTGTGAAAGTAAGGCATATAATTCTACAAAGACAACCTTTTCCAAACGGAAATGAATTTCTTTTTTTTAAGCATGAAAGAATAAGAATAAAAATAAAGATTATTAAAACGAACTTTCTTAGTTTTTAAAAAATCATAAATGTGTATATTAAATAGTGCATGCAGATTCCTAGCTTTCATCCAGGCGGCCTGGTTTCGATTTACAGGGTCCGGGTTAACTCAGTCGGTAGAGCGTTTTATTAGAAACCACAAGGTTCCTAGTTCGATACCAGCCCTCGCCAACTCAGCGTATGAGTAGCACAAGGATCTGTGCGGTAAACTAAGGAGCTGATGGTAGGTGTGGCACTCCACCTCAGGCACAAAAACGATCTCCTTGGTCTAGCGCTAGTGAAAAGGGGATAGACTCCCTCACTGATTGGCTGATACCGACTTTAGACCACCCCGACGACTTTTTTACTTACAGTTATAATCAAATTATTCCGATTAGATAATGATTTTACAAATCATTTTTTCAAATCTAAATCTACATTAACTTTAAATATACACTAAAATTGACTATGAAATCACTAATCTTTCCAAACAGGGAGTTGAAGAATACCATTTGCTACATTTTGTATTATTCGAATTATTCGGACTATTGTCCTCATCTTCATTGTTACAAACACAACGTTTCGGCCGATGTGCCAAATGTGCTTCTTCAGGTATTTTTGGTCGAACTCGGGAACCTTCTTGGACTCGAGAGCCTCCTCGAACTCGGAACCTGCTTGTCTAACTCAAGAGCCTTCATATCGTAATCGGGAGCCTTCATGTAACTTCGAACTGAACCCCTTATTCAATCCACAAGGTAGACTGTTCTCATTCAGTTAACCATGACCGGGTATAAGTGTTAAGCTGTGTTAAGTATTCTATGTTACTATCGCTCTTGGCCAGGATTGAGCCTTCAGCCTAGACACAACTGTTAAAACCTGTTTGTAAATAAAAGATATATACTCAATATATTCGCAGCTCAGAGGTGATTGTCACTTAGAACTGTATTAACCCAACACCCATATCCGTTGCACCATGTGTCCAACTTCGAGAAGGTTCCCGAGTTCGAAAAGATTCCCGAGTACGATAAGAAACACCTGAAGAAGATCGGAAGGCACCTCGGCCGAAAGGTGGTTTATATTACAAAGAAGTTGAGGACAATAGTCCGAATAATCCAGATAATCCAAATTATCAGAAAAAACATTAGCTAAGAAATGTTAACTTATCATTTCAACAACTAAGACTTTAATCTTTTCGTGAAAAATGTTTTAGAAAGTTTTTAAGAATTTTTTAAAGGTATTTGATAAGCCACCAAAAAAGGGACAAAAATGTACTGTTGAAGTGGCGTATCCATTTGTCGAGTGAAAACAATCTTCTGGTTAAATCGCCTTCAATAGCTTTTTTTTAATATATACATGTCTCTGTGGTGAAGGCACCTGTCGAATGAGTTATATATATATATATATATATATATATATATATATATATATATATATATATATATATATATATATATATATATATCTTTCTGATTGTCAGACTTCGCCTCATATTTGTTAAAAAAATCTTGACTATGGTAATTTAACAAAATAATTACCGTAGAGACCGATCACCAGGTGTTGAAATAGGAAATAATAACATGATCAGGTGAGGGGTTATCAACTGATTTGAATGAATCAGAAATGTCCCCGAAGGAAAGCTTTTATATCACTGGTTTTCCTAAAAAAAGAAAAAGAGATATGTCAATATTAAAATCCACCTGTGACATGCTGAAAAAAGTGGTATATCTACTATATTAGCTGTTTTTTTCTTCTTCTTTTCTTGCAAGGTTTAGTACATTAAACTTTCTGTGTGTGATGCCCTGGGGACAGAATCTCACTTCGAGAAACGAACGCGTGAATTCATTGTTATTACCATAAGCATTTGTATCTTGAACCGACTGTTAGGCCAGTGAAATGTTTATTCCTGTGTGAGGGATTAAGTGAGAGAGAGGTTTTCTGTGATTGGATATAGCAATCACGTGATGAGCCTAGAAGTTTTGGCGCAAAATACCAAAATCAGTAGATAGATTCCGGACAAGCTTCCGGCTGCACTTCGATTAGAAATTCTCCACAAGAAATCACGAATTCAGAAGACATCCTCTCCATCATACCGGTAAGTCTCTCAAACTTGACTTTATACACAGGAAGGAGTTTATATTGTTAGTCAGTTTTATTTGTTCTTTAATAAATTATCAGAATTAAACTAAGTTTTAATTCATTTATTTGTTGCGGTTAGTCTTAGAATTAAATACTATACTAACGGTTAAATCGAACTTAACGGACCTAAATTCCGCTATCGTATGTCATCATGCCGAAAGAAAAAAATATAAAAAATCAGGGAATTAATCGAATTTAATGAAATTTTCAGTGTTGATATATTAATGAATAAAAGATATAATGTACCAGTTATTTTATTTAAAAACTTTTACATTTTTTTTTCAGGTCAGTTAACTTTGAACCATATATCTATATTACACCTCAAAGTCTGGGGTCATGTGAGAAGATGAGTGAAGGAATAACGTCACCATTGCTAGTGACCCCCCCCCCCCAAATACCATGATGTGGAATGGGTGTTTGGTTTTCATCACCATCGGTACATCCAAGATTTGAACTCGGGTCGGCAAGTCCATTGCTTACGATGATAACCATTACACTACTCACTTCTTGTATCTTAAGTGTAATAAAAATCTTGTTAAGATGTGCCGTTTTTGCGAGTTCATAGTTATATATATATATATATATATATATATATATATATATATATATATTATATATATTGGTTGGTTGGTTTTGAAGGCTGTCACAATGCGAGTGTAAAGAAAAAAGAAGGTAACTATGATGTTTTTTGTTAACCTGTCATTTTACTCTTTTAATATTTCGGGATGAAAAATCCCATCATCAGAAGAATACTGGAACTGAAGTTGTCTTAGCGGCTGCCAAATTCGTTCTGTCTTGGGTCTTCCAAATTCTGTGTGTGTATGTGTGTGGTTGGTGTGCTTGCTTATGTGTGTGTTTGTGTGTGTGTGTCTGTGCGTGCTTGTGTGTGTAAATGTAAGCGTATGTGTGTGTGCGTGGTGCTTATGTCTGTGTGTCTGATCATTTCTTTTTATTTTATTTTAATCATTATTCCAGATTTGATTCGCCTCTAAGCAAGGTTTTTTTTTTTACATTTACACACACAAGCATGCACACACACACACACACACACACACACACACACACACACACACACGAATTTAGCAGCCGTGAAGACAACTTCAGTTCCAGTATTTTCTGATGATGGGATTTTTCATCCCGAAATATTAAAAGAATAAAATGACAGGTTAACAAAAAACATCATAGTTACTTTCTTTTTTCTTTACACTCGCATTGTGACAGCCTTCAAAACCAACCAACAAACCAATATATACACAATGCTTCAAGCAAATCACAAAACCCTTATATATATATATATATATATATATATATATATATATAACTAGACGCGGCAACTCGGCGTCGCCTGGGTAGAGGGGACGGTAAAAAGGTAGTATCGCAGATGCATTATTGTTGAATCCTGAGTTGGATCCTCTCAGAATGCCCCATTAAAATCCCTAAGTAAAATTGCATTGGTCCAAATACTCTGAAAATAAAAATTAATGTATCCTATTTAAAATACTAAACGAAAAAAAATTCCATGCTGTTAATTATCTTCACGAATATAATCTTCATTATTTTGTTCAAAAAGCAAGATCTGG
>CM042149.1:41520879-41523379 GCA_023376005.1 Doryteuthis pealeii | reverse complement strand
AAAGATTCTCAGGAAGCTTTTAGGGTGTAAGCATTAGACTCTTTGAGAACCATTTGGATTCAAGCACAAACTTAATTGTTTCAATCTTATACTTATTAATTTATTATTCTTTGTGAATTTTCCCACCAGTACTTGCTGATGACCTTCCCTGGAGTCTAAGTGACAGCAAGTCAGCTCAGTTCCCCGGGACTCTTATCGGTATGAACATTAAGTTTGAACACAGAGAGAAACACTGTCCAGTTGATTACCTAAAACTAGTTAACATTTTAAAACTAAAATATAATGAATTATATATATAATTACTATATGAATATATCCTTATGAATTATATATATATATGACTTATTATATGCTTCCAAAACTCGGTAGAGCTCTCTAGGGGTGACTTAAATTAACTTTCACTGCCAGCACATATAAAGCAATGATCGTTTGTTTACAGACTGGATCTCTCTGGTGATCGTAAAATATATAAACAAATGTATCTATTTAATAGTTTAAACACTACCCCTTTACGACAGCTGTCAAATGGCCGAGAGGTTAACGAATAGGGTGGAGGAAAAGTCCGTCGGATTTCACTCCTGGTCAGAGGTAGTTGTTGTGTCTATCCACACTGAAGAGGCATGAAACGCCGAAATACGGTGTCTGTGGATGACTTCTTTTTCAAACATGTGTGTTGGTGGCTCGGAAGCACCCTTAATATACAAAGATACCTCGTGGTCTTGCTACGTGCCTGGATACCAACCCAGGTATTTCTACGTCCCCGCGTAATGTAACGTGCTAGATGGCCGTTAAGCGATAAGCTTCCTCCGCCCTTTGACAGGTCTTGAATATATATATATATATATATATATATATATATATATATATATATATATTCCTGCAGCTTTTGGGGGTTGTTCCAATGGTTCGGACTATGATTTTGCCATAGCTTTTTCAACTCTCTGGCAAGTCTACTGGAACGGAAATTTGAGCTATTATTATTATTATTATTATTATTATTATTATTATTATTATTATTATTGAGTTTTTCACACCTGCATTAGCTGATGATCTTTCATTGGAGTCTGAATGACAACAAGTCTCCTCAGATCTCCATGACTCTTCTGAGTATTTCAGCTGATTTCAACAATGCTGTTGTCTGGATGATCTCAATTCTTCCTCTGATTTCCAGTTTCTCCCGTCTTTTTCCTAAGCTTTTTGGGACAATTCCAAATGCATCAACTACAATTGGAATCACTTTCAGTTGGAACTGCAAAATCTACTATTTGACAACGCTTTTTTTTTGTTAATTAATACTAGGTCTGGTCTTCTGGCTGGGATAAGGCGATCCATCCTTATCTCAAAATCCCAGAGAATTTTATGCGTCCCATTCTCAAGAACAGATTCTGGTTTATGCATATAACATTTAGTTGTATGGTTGAAATTTAGTTTTTTGCATAATTCCCAATGGATCACTTTTTCAACCCAGTCGTACCTACCTTTGTATTCTCGTTGTGCTAGTTTGCTGCATTCGCTTAATACATGGTTTATTGTCTCATCCCTGTCATTTGTTGTTTTGTTGTGTCTAATCCATTTTTGCTTTGATATAATTTGTTCTTATGGCATTGTTCTGAGCAACAATTATGAGGGATTGGGGTTTTCTCTTGTGGTTTCCTCTTCTTAACCATGTCCAGATCTTTTCATGTGCAACCCCCCCCCCCCCAATTTGGTTGTCGTTGTTGTTTCACTCCTTTCGAGTTTTTCCCACCTGATGGTCTATCACTGGAGTCTGAATGAAAACAAGTGTCCCCAGTTCTCCTGGACTCTTATCATTATTCTAGCCTCATCGGCATCATAAATATGTCATGAATAAAGAAATCAATCCAAACTTTACGGTCCCATATACCGATCTAAGGAAGCAAGTAAAAATATTTATCAAGCATAAATGGTAATAACGTTGGAATAGTAATGTTCCGAACAAATTATTATTAATTAAGCCAGAGATCACCAAACTTTTTTTCACGGTGGGCCGTATAATTGAAAAAATAACGAGCGCGTGCCACATTATTATTGTAACAGGTCGTAACAAGTGAAAATTCGGGATCGCGTGAGTAACAAGTGAAATGCTCACACGCACGAAATTTTGTAACCTACCTAAAGTAGTCAAATCCATGAAGATTTAGTAAGCTTAACATGATATTTAAATTGAAATAGTATCAGAACGTCTCGCTTTCCGTACGTTTTAACAAACAAAGTCAAGTACCGTCGGCAGGTCTGATAAAATGCCGGATCCGGCCCACGGGCCGTAGTTTGGTGATCCCTGAATAAGCCAACGCTAAGAGAATTGAACCTGGGATATAGAAAATCCCAAGGGGTAGCTGATTGCACTGGCGCAGCTGTGCCTTAGCTACACAAGACTTCAGAACTCTTTCATATTCGAACAAGAGAACCAACACTTTGAACTGTTTAACATTTTCTTATAGAAAGTGGTGTTTACGCTCCCATCAGAAAAGGATTTTTC
>CM042149.1:41515879-41518379 GCA_023376005.1 Doryteuthis pealeii | reverse complement strand
TGACTACTTGTAGAAATACATAACATATTCCTCCCTCTAATTTAGGATCTTATCTGGAGTATCAACATGTCTCTCTCTCTCTCTCTCTCTCTCTCTATATATATATATATATATATATATATATATATATATATATATATATATATCGTGCCAGTAGCACAGATATCCATGACAATCTCTCACCAATCATCACTATCATTCATTGTCCTCGGGAGGTCCTCCGTGCAGCATCCATTAACTATGCAGAGCTGGTCTATGTAGATTTTTGTTGGACGGCCCGCACTGGTATGTCCATGTTCTGGTTTCCATTGAAAGACGTCCCTTATGAGTTCGTCCTTGCTTCTCCAGCAATATATATCTCTTTCTATTCACAGGTATACACAGATACCTGTGGGTACAAATAGATCTATAACTGCAAAATGGCCGATTTTTAAGCCTTTTCTTCTTACCAAATTTTGTTTTGTTTTGTTCAATAATAATGAACATCGAGTTCTCAATTTGGACCTGAAGAATTCTGACATTCCGCTGTTGGAAGAAAGGTCCAACTAAGAATCATCCTAGTTCCAACTTACCTGGTAACCTATCTACGGGATATATATATATATATATATATATATATATATATATATATATATATATATATTATATATATTGACCGCTGGAAAAAACAAAAACAAAAAACAAAAACAGAACAAAAACAATGAGTCGATATGATAAATACTGGAAAGTACTCAATACGTAGAACTGGTTGAGGGGGCCGGATCAGCGACAGAAATTCACGACCCAGGATCTTAAGGATAATTCAATGTAAATGATTTTTTTATGTATAAGTAGTGCAGAGAAACTCTTCGTTGTCATCTCTGACCAGGAGAATTGAAAATTATTATTGTTATATATTTTTTACTTGAAACCATATAACTGTGCAAATTGTTTGTTGAGATATAAATACTTGATACTACATAACTACGTACAAACAAATCATTATTATAATTATAAAGGATTCGTTACATAAAACCATATACAGCCCTGTCGGCTGGGGCTTTAGAATACACTGACTGCACCTCTGCAGAGGGGTAAGACCCCCTCCAATAGAGCCACCTGTTGGCCATGGGTTGCGACCCGTCACGCTTAAGGACGGAATTCTGGTAGATGAGCAGTCCATGGCATGCAACACTCCACTTTGGTCCTTACTTAGGCTAGACGGTCGGTCAGAGAGGCCCACTCCGATCAATCCGCTGGACATGTCAAGCCATAGCACCTATATGATTGTCCAACCCTATTACCATTATTTCAAGCCCCCTTTTTATTATATATGTGCTAGAAGGCGAAGGCTGAGGGTCTTCATATCCTGGGTATGACGTTAAACTCTATCTGATGGTGAGGTTCTAGTTCTGGAGGTCTGGGGAATGTGGAGCACCCCTTCATCACCATTGCTCCCGGGTCCAATCTGACCCGGAGTGGTAGTACCTGATCGGGTCCGATCTATGGGTTAAATAGAAAAAAAATTGTTTATAAAAATTGTTTTAAAAAAACTTTCTACCAAACTATCGCTTATAACAAACTTGAACAAACTAATTTCCAATCCACTAAGCAACAAACAACTGCAAACAACCTACTGTTAAAATAAATAAAAATCCTTTATAAGTATACATAACAATAAATTTGACCATCCCTCACAACCTACCACTGGCATAAAATAACCCTGGATGGGTTGACATGCCGTCAAAACCAACCAATCAATCAATAAATTGGGTATAAATTAATAGTATTAGATATGAATACTCTAAACCATATGACTGCGAGCAAATCATTTTTATGTTTTACAGTTTTCATCCCTCTGGCAAGATCCAAGTATTTGTTTATCTTTTCAATTTATTTCTCTTTCACTCTGTGGTCTGCTGGAACAGCAAATTGCACTAGATGACAGTTTTGCCCCTTGTTAATAATTAACACTAGCTCTGGTCTTCTGTCCGGGATTAGGTGATCCGTTTGTATCTCAAAATCCTTGTGAATTTTCTGGGTCTCGTTCTCTAGGATGGGTTTGGTTTTGTACAAATACCATTTGGTAGTATGGTCTTCTAGCTGATCTTAACATGCATTTATCTGGATGGTCTAAATTCTTCCTCTGAATTCCAATTCCTCTAGCCTGTTTACTAAACACTTGAAAACGGTTCCAAGAGTAACAACTACCTCATATTGCACAGTTTTTGCCTCTCTTATTCCATAGTTTTTTAGTTGTCCAGCAAGCTCTTGGTATTTGTTAATCTTTTCTCTTTCTTTCATCTTCATCCAGTGATCTGGCGGGACGGCAAAATCTATCAGTTGACAAGTTATCTTTTTCTTGATACAATACTAGGTTTTGTCTTCTGGCTAAGATGATGATGATTATTATCTGACTCCATGAGAATTCTTCACATCCTCCTTAGCTGGTGGTTCACTGGAGGATGAGTGACAACAAGTCTCCTCAGGTCTCCAGGACTCTTCTGAGTACTATAGCCGA
>CM042149.1:41508379-41510879 GCA_023376005.1 Doryteuthis pealeii | reverse complement strand
GAACGTGTCATGGAACGAAAGAGGGAAAGAAAGACAAAGAAAAAAGTACTTTGATAAAGAGAGAGAGAGAGAGAGAGAGAGAGAGAGAGAGAGAGAGAGAGAGAGAGAGAGAGAGAGAGAGAGAAGGAAGATAGATAGATAAAGAAAGACAAAGAAAAAGGACTTTGTTAAAGAGAGAGCGAGCGAGCGAGCGATAGAGAGAGAGAGAGAGAGAGAGAGAGAGAGAGGGGAGAGAGAGAGAGAGGAGAGGGAGAGGAGGGGAAGGAAGATATATATATAAAGAAAGACAAAGCAAAAAAAGAACTTTGTTAGAGAGAGAGAGAGAGAGAGAGAGAGAGAGAGAGAGAGAGAGAGAGAGAGAGAGAGAGAGAGAGTAGCCAGAGTGAGGAAATCTAGTTGTAGTAGTAGCAGCAGCAGCAGCAGCGTCAGTAGCCGTGACAAAGCATACTGAGTATTTATTATGTAGCGATTTACTCCTCACAGTAGAAGGCATGTGCCACCCTGATACGAAGAGGTTCGGTTGTAGCAGCTGGCCAACAAAGGAAAACAGAAGGGGTGGAGGCGTCGGCGGTGGTGGCGGCGGCGACGGCCTCCTGCTCAGTGGTGGAGGTGATCCCTTCGATATGGGCAGGTGCTCTTCACAAAACACAACCAAGCCTGATCTGCTTTTTTAGCTCAAACTGGGCCACTCCTTTCGAGTGATCGCCACTAGTAATTGCAAGACAAACGCACCGGTCCGTCTGCTAGTCTCTCTCTCTCTCTCTATCTCTCCCTCTCTCTATCTATCTCTTTCATTCTTTCTCTCTCACACTCTCTCACTCTCGGCGTCAATAGCCCGGGCGGTCAAAACCATCACAATTACTTCTGACACTTTTATTGCAACAGAGAAAGTCTGTTTGTACTTTCGCTTCGTACTTGTAAGTAAACGTACAGTTACGTACTACTACCGTTTGGTGGCCGGGTTCCATCTGTTTGAAGAGTAAAAGAGCTGTCATGTGTACAGTGCAGCAAAGCCATGTGGAAATTACTAAAACGCAAACTGAAGCAAGTACGAGGCCCGACCCCCAGGTAAGTGGATTTCCAGCTCAGCCCCTGTTTCACTGTTTTGTAGTATTGGTTTCCACGTGTCGGTGACCACCCGACCTAAAGAAAGAAAGAAAAAAAAAAAAAAAAAAAAGAGGGATACCCTCTATCGTTTATTGAACATTTCAACCGGGTCTTCCCTTTTCTTCTGTAAGGGACAGTTTCATTTTTCAAAACGTAAAATGTGACTGAAATGCGGTGTTTTCTTTTCTTTTCTTTTACTACGGGAGACAGTGTTTTCCTTCTCTTCTTTTTTTTTAAATGAGAAATATACTTTTAAAAAAAGAAGGAATTAAAAAAAAAGTTAAAGAAAAGAATTCAACAGTGTTTCATAGAATCTATCTTATTATTAGATCTGTGTATATTTCGTATTGACACGGAAGAGTGGATTTGTCCGGCTTTTTTTTTTATTACGGGGAAGACTAGGAAGGTTTTCCTGCGTAATGGAAAACGGTTATCGGCAAAGTCCATCAATTACGCACCCGTACGTGTGCACTGTGTATAAAGTGTACTATATAAAAGTAAAAGATGACGTACTATGCTACAATTCTTTTGTCATGTTGCTACATCCCTTTACTCCGGCTACTGTGTAAGTCTGTGAACCTACTGTGTCGTTGTGTGTATATGTGTGTGTAGAACAAATGTGTATTATATAGCACCGCTTAAAGGCTGACCAATTATTTTACGTTTGTAAGGCAACTACTACTGCATGGTGATCGTTGTATCTTCTCTAACGAATGGAAACACGCACATACATACACATACAAGGAGGACCTTTTTTTTTTTTTTAATAAAATCAAGATTAACACAACACTGCGTGAGATACTACTGCGAATAAATACTTGTTAGTGGTTTTCCTATGGTGTAAATATCAGTGGTTGATTGCGGGTGTGCGAGTTTTTGTATCTTTCTGAAATCCATATTGTCGTAATTTCTCTTTATTTGATCGGGTTGGCATTTTTTTTAGGAAAACGTTGTTGTTGTTGTTGTTGTTAGGGGTGGGGGGTCTCATCAATTATCGCTGACACTTGTGTTTTTTTTTACGGTAATCAATCAACATTGCCATAGCCTTTTCTAATGTAGCCGTGTGTGATTTTACAAGCACACGACTACATTGTGGTAGACGTCGTCACAACGGTCTGGGTGAATTGAGACATTCATGTTTCACAAATTCCTCAACAACTAAAACTCATAAGCAGCACTATATGGTTATTTATTAAGCTTAGCTTAGTTGTGGCACAAGGCCAGAAGTAAGGGGCACCCAGTGAGAATCGAACTCACTAACAATGCTCTGCTATATATGCACTATATATATTGTCGATGTTTGATGCCAAACTGTGAAATCTCACACTAATAAACAAGGGAGTGTGTATCTCTCCCCCCCCTCTCTCTCTCTCTCTCTCTCTCTCTCTCTCTC
>CM042149.1:41353379-41503379 GCA_023376005.1 Doryteuthis pealeii | reverse complement strand
GTGTGGTTCTATACCTCAGATCCTAAAACAATCTCCTTGGTATAGCGCTAGAGAAAAGGTGATAGACTCTCTCGCTGTCTGGCTGTTACCGACTTTAGGCCACCCCGTCGACTTTACTTTTACTTACTTATGGGTTAATAGTTGAGCAGACAGAGCTCTTTAACCCTGGTATGACAACTGGTCTAGGAGAAAGGAAAATTCTGAATTCAAACCAAAAAGAGATCTATTCTCGTTAGTAAAAACTATTTTAAGAGCTCCCCCTCTTCTTTCCTTCTGCATAAATCCAGTCCAGGCAAGGTATGTTATTGGTTATCTTGAGTTATATAAGTTATGTCTCCTATTTTATTACGTTGGCACACGACGTCAGATGCAGATGTTGGTGGTATGCTAGCAGAGGTTGAAACTTCCCACCCAAAAAAACTATAATTCTTTTTTGCATTGTTACAGGTAACAACTGAGCGGCAGTCTATCAAAATGGCGTCTGACATGAAAGGGGCGTACGGAGGTGGAGGTGATATGAATTTCTCCACGTAGAAACAAAAATGCGTCCATATTCATCGACCTCTTGCTGAACGTTTACAGAGATCAAACAAATGAATTGAGCACGGTTAGGCAGTGTTTAATGCGTTTCAGTAGATGCGATACCGGTGTGAGTGACAAGCCATGTGTCCAGGCTCCTATCAACCCAGGTAATTGAAGGGTGACTCGATCAGCTTGAGCCGACTCGGGTTGCTTAAAATTGTTCAAAAGGTCTGAATATCAACTTCAATTTATTGGAAACGATGCTAGCAACGTTGTGATATCGCTGAGTTTGTGTCAGTTTATGTCGTCCGAAGGATGCTCACCCAAGAACAGACGTAAAGTCCTCGTGATGTGATGGCTAACGTGCTGGACTGCGCCATTGTAGTAAGCGAGTTCGAACCCCAGTCGCGCTATTACATTTAATTTCGGATTAATAGCCTTAGGAAAGGTATGAACCTTCTCAACTCCCAGGTATGGATTAAATAGTACCACTGCTGTTTTACAAGGATGGCTTTGACACTAAATAACCCAAGTAGGTTGATATGCCATGAAACAAAGGATCAAAGCCAAACCAACCAAGAACAGAAAGAACACCGATTACAAATCTGGTAGGACATATTAAGTCCCTACAAGGTCGAAGGTGACAGGTACCTGGTCCACATGATCATCCCCCACAGCTGACAACCCACGGAATACAGTTAGACTACGTGGGCAACATTGTCCTGGCAGGGCGCTGTTATCGGCGCTGAGAATATTTTACAAGCATTGGCTGAAAAATTACTCTACCCAACAGTTCAATTGTGCACCCGTGTAATTTTCGTATAAATAAATAGGAGGCATTGCTCCCTTCATACACACACACACACACACACACACACACACACATATATATATATATATATATATATATATATATATATATATATTGACGAAAAGAAAGTCTCCTAGAAACAGAAGAGCTATAAACAGAAACCATCATTTAACAATAAAAAAAATATGAACACAGCACAACACTCTCTAGACATTTGGAAATTTAAATTAATTTAACCAAAACACATTGAAAATAACCTGGAAAGTGAAAAAAAATAGCACCAGCTTACAACAACAAAACACCTTTACCGAGAAGAAAAAATGGCCATATTCACCTTCCAAGAACAAAACAAATTACTTAACAAATAATCGGCACTCATATCCAAATGTACGCATGAAAAGAACTGTTTAGTAAGCCACATGAAAATTAACGACTCCTTAGACAAAAATAAATTCTTAAAAACTTAAAAAATGAACAAACAAATTAAACTAATAAATCATATAAAATAATAAGATTAACAAATTGAATATGAATAAAAGAATAATTCAAAATGATAATAAGATAAATAAACAAATGATAGATAAATAAAACAAATAAAATAAATAAAAACGGTAAATAAGAAAGAAATAAATAAATATGAAGATAATGATAATGATAGTGAAACTCCAAAGAGAAATCTTCCAGGGAGATTCCCTCTGGCCACTGCTATTTATTATTATAACACTAAATTACATATTAGGAAGTGTACAGGGGGCTATAAAATTTACGAAATCACTAGAAAAAATCAATCACCTCATGCACATGGATGATATCAAAATTTTTGCCAAACATGAAAAAGCGGTGGAAACGCCTGTACATCATCATCATCATCATCATCATCATCATCATCGTGCAGGCAGCACGGATATCCATGGCAATCTCTCGCCAACCCTCCCTATCATTGGGAGTTCCTCCGCGCAGCAGCCAGCATCTTCGCATAGTTGCTCAATGTAGGTCCTTGCTGGGCGGCCCACATTAGCATGTCCATGTGTTTGCTTCCATATGAGAACGTTGCTTATGAGCTCATCCCTGCTTCTCCAGCAGTGTCCTGCATGCCTAGTCCGTCTCACTCGGATGGTTTGTGAGATAGGGGCAGATGGCCATACAGCTGCTTCCTTGTAGTGTGCTGCTTCCACGACTTGTTCAAGACTGCACGCAGCATTGTTGTGCAGCTCCCATCTAGCTTATTCTCAAGGCGCCTCGTTAGGGTCCAGGTGGTGCAGCCATACAGCAGTACTGATATGACAACAGCCTGGAAGAAATGTCGCTTTAGCTTGTCAGTGAGATCGGATTTCCATATGACTGATGATTTGTTTGTGGCCAGCCATGCCTTTCCTATTCGTGTATTAATATCGTTATCTGTGGATGAGATATTATACAGCCAGAGTATAAGAATGGAATTTAGAATCGAAAAGTGTGCTATGTTCGTGATGAAAAAAGGGAAAAGAGAAACAATGGAAAGAATAGAACTACCAAATCAGGAAAATCACTCAAAGAAAAAGAGAATTGAAAGTACTTAGGAATATTGGAAGCGGACACCATCAAACAGAAATGAAAGAAAAAATAACAAAAGGGTACCTGAGAAGAACAAGAAAATTCCTTAAAATCAAACTCTGCAGCAGAAGTCTCGTCAAGGGAATAGACACCTGTAAGACACTCTGGACCATTCTTAAAATAGACAAGGGAACTTCGAGAAATGGACTAAAGAACATGGAAATTGATAACTATGCACTCGAGAGAACATGGAAATTGATGACTATATGTATCGATGAAAGAAGGAGGAAGAGGACTCGTCAGCATTGGGGGTTGCGAAGATGCGACAACTCGAGGACTCGAAGAATACACAAAAAGAGCAAGAAACGACTAATGGCAGCAGCCAGTAACATCAGCTGCAACATATGGACAAACAGAAACACGACAAAATTTAGAAAACTGAAATAGGAAGAAAACAACTATATGGATACTTCAAGCGACAAACTGGATGAGACCTGGATATGGCTGAGAAACCACAATAGAGAAACTAATTCACTAATAATAGCAGCACAAAACAATTTCAGGAATAATTATATCAAAGTGAAAATAGATAAGACGCAACGGAATAGCAAGTGTTGGATATGTAGAGACAGACACGAAACTATTAATCACATAATAAGCGAATGCAGCAAACTAGCACAAAGGAAGTACAAGACTAGATATAAGTAGGTGGGAAATTACCATTATACAGTAATTGATGTTGATACTTATTATGGTTGGTGAACTCATCTTGAAGACTCTTTCATTAGTGTAGGGATTTCGATTCTTAGAGTTTCCTGCAAACATGACCTTGTGCCATACTTAGACATACTAAATATTTAGACATCTATACATATATAAAGAGCAGTGGTGTGTATGTATGTATGTCCGGATGAAACTACGAAAATAAAACAATTAATGACAAAGTAAATATATATACGCATTAAATATAACTGTTTATGACTTTTTGTGTAAAAAATACGAAATTTTTTATCCATATTCGCAAAGACCTCCAACGAGGCCGAATTAACAGAAGGTCTTTTTTTAAGTGGGGATTTTTATGGGGAAACCAGCAAGAATCGAACTCGCTTTTTAGTAGTAATGGATCTGCAAGACTAGCTAACCATTAAACAACATTTTTTTCTTTTCTACTCAGGCTTTGCCGGGTAGCCACTTCTAGTTCTAAATAAGGAAAATCTATATAATCTGAAATTTTTAAATGAAGCTTTGTTATTATTCCAAGAATAATTCCAACCAACATTTGCATTTCCACAAAGTCTGTTATTGTTAAGTCTCATTCGGAATTTTCCCATACGAAAATGAAACCTTCACTCTGGCCACTCCTATGTACAAAGTTGGAAGTTTTAAAAAAATAGAAAAAAAAAGATAATGTTGTTACAATTTTAGTGGCCATTCTTTAGGCTTCAAGCAAGAGCACTTGTCCAGCGGAGATCCTTGGTAAAGAATCCTTTGGTAGTTCCTTGGTGCTCCTCCGCCTTCCAAGTCCTTCGTCAATGATTGCAAATGGACGTCTCTCAGTATCAGTGATTAATAAGTCAACCAGCCACGTGACCTCGCTTAGTCTATAAATTGAAGTGGTGTATTGTAGCACGGCTTATATCCACAAAATAATCCAACAAATGTATAAAAATCAAGGATTTTTTTACATAGTTACATCAATAAGACTAGTTTAATTTGGACATTTTATACATTTTTATTTTAAAATAAAATCTTGTCAATGCATTTAATTCAATATTGAAAACTAATAACATGAATATGAGCAAATATCTTGGAGATAAATCTTAAAAGAAATCCGTTAACAAAAAGAAATAACTGCAATTTTATTCATTACTTCCTGATTTAACTAAATAGTTAAATTCGGAAAAATTAGCAATGAAACACGGGAGTGATGGAAAATACTGGAAAAGTTAGTTCTAAAGTTGTTCTATTCTTTGTTTCAAATCATTTTATCTGCATTCTTGTTTAGTTTCATTAGTGTTTCTAATCTAATATAGTATTTTATTACATCAAAACTTGAATACTTGCACCCGGAGGGTGCATATATTTGCTAGTTGAATTACTTTACATAAAGATGCTTTGCCTTTTAAATACTTCCAAAATTTCATCTGGCGGTCTACTCTAAGACAACAAATAAGCTTTGCTATTTGAGAGACTGAAAACAAATATTTTCTAAATTTGAAAATGGAATTTTTGATAGCAATGTTTAATTTCTTAAAAAATTCACATTTGAAAAACTCCTTACTTTCACTTGGGTAATGACATGTTACAAAATAAGTCGATTTCTAGTCACATTCCATTGAAGCAATTTATCAAGCTTAGCTCATTTGGAACACCCGGTAAGAATTGAACTCACAAGTCAAATTTTGTATTATTTGTATCATTCGGACTTTTGTCCTCATCTTTATTGTTATCTACACAACTTTTCGGCCAATGTGCCCTCCGGCCTTCTTCAGGTATTTCTTGATATTTCGTCAAGAAATACTTGAAGGCCGGAGAAATGTTGTGTAGATAACAATAAAGATGAGGACAATAGTCCGAATAATACAAATTCTCAAGCCTCGTCTCAAAACTTCAGAATGATAGTCACTAGTTAAAGTCTGATAGCATTTGGTTCGGTCTAGTTTCTTTGTTTAATGACACATCAACATTCATGGGTTATTTAATGTATCATATTTGTAGAATAAAAGTAGTGGTAGTATTTTAGGAACAAAATATTGTTAGTAAGTGAGAATTGGTTTGCTTAGACCATACTTTCTTGCTTACGACCATGTCACGTTGAAATCACCAAAGTTAAGCAGTGATGGGCCTGTTCAATACTTAGATGAGTGACCATTTAAGTAACTGTAAGTACTGTAAGAAACCGAATATCAAAATGACTTGATTTGGCATTAAATGGGTTGATATGCTGTAAAATAAAACAACCTATAAATCAACCAGAATGTTCGAGAAACCCCGACCCAATGACCTCAAATATTATGAAAGGTGCGAAAAAATAACACAACCACTGAACACCATAGAGGAAATGCTCTGGGCGTGACAGAGATGTCTTAGATACAGATCACCAGAAATCAGATAGAATACAGCAAGAGATAGAAGCTAAAGATAATTTCCTTAGAGGACGTCTCTTTCTCTCTCATCTAATATAGAACACGCCAACCAAATAAAGTTTCCTGTTGTTCGTGTCATTCAATATTAATAGGAAGGAATCCAGCAAGAATCGGTTTGTTTTTCAAGAAACCAAAACTCAACGCAAAGTCGAAGGTACTATCAAGTTTTCACTACCCCGGTCAACCCTAAAAAATATTCCCATCCAGTATTACCTCACTATCCATTTCTAGACATTGAATTCTGCACATAGATCCCAGTCTTCAATTTTCAACTACTAATTTCAGGGGCCTCCAATCTATTCAGTTCATTCGCCACAAAGTTTGTGGGAAATTCACGGATCCAAATGTCCCAATAAGAAAGGAGTAAAGGCAAGGACGAGTTTGATATTTTAAAGAAGGTTTTATCATGTGGATGTTGCTTAAAACATATTCCTTTTAGCGGTCGTAAGTCGTGTATGTATAGGTAGTAAGTGACAAATTACATAAACACTTATCTTTTGGGTAAAGAGTCTATTTGCAGAGTTCGTTGTAGTTGTGGCTCGTTATTCGTTCTTAGGCGCTGCTGCTACATTGGTTCAGTCCAGTTAGACTGTTAAGCTGCTCATAGTAGTTGTTGATATCAACCTTTCCGTTCGGCTGTCTATTTCTGTTCTGAAGATTTCTAAGGGCTCCGACTCCTTCTAGTTCCTCACTTCCGGGTTCTACTTAACTATGAAAAAGTTTAACCCAAGAGAGCCGCGACATAAAAGGATAGAAAAAATACCATTTTGTACACCACAAAAGGCCCCTCCGTTAAGGTCTTTAATTTGGTTTCTATCCTCTTTTCTTCTAACTGATCTATATAGCTCATTTCCAATTCTAAGTTCTAAAGAATCCTCTTTAAAAATAGCAGGATAAAACTCTCCAAGTTGGGCATGTTCTGCAACCTGGCAACTAGTCTCACTTCCAACAACACAATACCATGCCAAGAGCGACAGTAACATAGAATAATAATTAACACTTGTATGGTTAGCGGAATGAGAACAGGATACCCCCGTGGATTGAATAAAGGGTTGGGTTCAAAGTTCCGTGATGGCTCCCAATTACGACAAGAAGGTTCCAGAGTTCAGAAAAGAAGGTTCCAGAGTTCGAAAAGAATGTTCCCGAGTTCAAAAAGAAGGTCCCCGAGTTCTAGAAGGCTCCCGAAATACCTAAAGAAGGCCGGAGGGCACATCAGCCGAAACGTTGCACAGATAAGATTAAAGATTAGGCCAATAGCTCGAATAATACAAATTATCAAGCCTCATCTAAAAAAATTCAGAGAAATAATACCATATCATTTCCCATTAGCTGTGTCGTCGTCAGGTGGCCTAGAGTCGGTATCAGCCAATTAGCGAGAGAGTATATCCCCCTTTCACTAGCGCTAGACCAAGGAGATTGTTTTTGCGTCTGAGGTGGAGCGCCACACCTATCATCAGCTCCTTACTTTACCGCACAGATCCCTGTGCTACTCATACGCTGAGTTGGCGAGGGCCGGTATCGAACTAGGAACCTTGTGGTTTCTAGCCGAACGCTCTACCGACTGAGCTAACCCGACCCTCAGCTGTGTTACAATATAAGTCAATTCATTGAATCTTTCGTCAAGGTAAAAATTGAATGGTATGTGACTACACAAGACACAAGCTGATTGCTTACTCTGCTAACAGAACAATAGAGGAAGTTTTTTTTTTGGTAGCAGAACACCAGTTGTTGCTGATGATGATGATACAAGGATTCGCCTTAGATACAGCGTCTTGATGCTGGGACCATTAGTTAAACATTGGTTTGTAATTCTGTGACCAGTGCACATATTGCTCATTGCATTTCACTTAGCGATAAATAGTAGGGCAGACTGGACTCTTTAACCTTGGTTAGGCAACCGGTTTAGGAGAAGAAAAACTCTGAATTCAAACCTGTTGAACTCCGCAAAAGAAATTGACCTTGTGTCATATCCTGCTCGTGCGGAGGAGTTGGTAAATATATTTATTGCTCATTGCTGTGATAGTGACCTGAACAAAGAAACCACGTTACAAAGTATAATTCTTCTGAAGCATTGTGATAAAAACAACAAAGAGGAAGATGGGCAATTCCATGTCAAATCATCCAGAAAAAAGTAAAATTGTCACCCAACCCCTTCAATTTTTCTAAAATTTTGTATAGCTATGGACTATGTTAAAGTTAGACATTCCGCAATTTTTAAAAAAATTCCTCGGACCAAAATGCTTTTATAAATCAATTTTCACTAATAGCTCTAGAACTCATTTTCAGACAAAAATAGATGACAAAATGTCGTCATTTTTCACGACCCACCTCAAATTTGAAAGGATAAAATCGACAAACTCCGCCAATTCTTGGAATTGGAAACTCAAATTTCGGGGAGCGTCTAACTTTAACATAGTCCACATCTGTACACAATTTCAGAAAAATTGAAAAGGGTGGGTGACATGGCCTGGATGATTTGACATGGAATTACCCAGATACCAGTTCTTTTATTTCATAAAAAAATAAAAACCAAACAATTGTTATATATATATATATATATATATATATATATATATATATATATATATAGAGAGAGAGAGAGAGAGAGAGAGAGTACCATTCACAAATAACTACACCCATGCATTTTTAACACTTGTTAGAGTGAACGTATGTGTAGTACACTTGTTTGTTTTTTGTTTTTGTTTTGTTTTTTGTTTTTTGTTTTTCCTCAAGTTGAACAACAGAGGAGCAACGCGTTTGCATGAATTTGCTTCAAATTAGGAAAGACATTTACGTAGACTTTTCTAATATTAAAACAGGCATACTGTGGGAACCCTGTCGGCTGGGACAGTAGAATACGCCAATTGCACCTCTGTAGAGGGGTAAAATCACCACAATGGGACCACTTGTTGGCCGTTGGTGGGGAATCGTGATGCGTAAGGACAGAATCCTGGTATTTGAGCAGTCTATGACACACAACACCCAACTTTGGCCCTTAGTTTAGACGAACAATTGGAGAGGCCCCTTATGATCAATCGATTGGTCCCGTCAAGCCCTAGCACCTATATGATTGTCCCGACCCTATTGCCCTTATGACAACCCCCAACCCTTTTTATTACATATGTGCTAGAAGGGAGTGGCTGTAGGTCTTAATGTTCTGGGAATGACATTAAACAGCATCTAGTGGCGATTCTGGTGCTCTGTAGAGTGAGGAGTATCCCTTCATTGCCATTACTCCCAGGAAACAGGGGAAAAATATTTTAAAAAGGTTAAAAAAAACGGAGTTTGAAAAAAAATGAATACCCATCAAGAATAAAAGAAAAATGTCTTCGGCATAAAATAACCCAACATATGTTGACATACCATTAAACCGACCAACCAGCCAACCAACCATCTGTGTGCAAATAAATGGTTATTATTAAGTAGAAATAGTTATGTGAAACCATATAACTTCGTATAAATTAGTATTAGATTGGAATACTTGAGACCATACTCCTGAGTGCAAATTATTTGTATTAGATTGGAATACTTGAGACCATACTCCTGAGTGCAAATTATTTGTATTAGATTGGAATACTTGAGACCATACTCCTGAGTGCAACTTCATAAGAAAAACTATAAACAAGAAAACCTACAAATTGTTTATGTAAATTGTTTATGTAAACAATTATTTATTAAACAAGAAAAAGTACACAAGAAATATAAATGTAAGCATACAATATACACAATGTAAAATCAATCAATCCGATCCCATGCACACATGTAGCTTTTTTATTATTATTATTGTTGGCACCTTTCCGTCCACTAAGGACAATGGCGTAGAGTCAAAAAAAAAAAAAAAATCATCTGCGCAAAACTCAGACACATATATGTTGAAGATACATTTTGCTGTGCATTGAGCTCAGCATCATTAAAGCATCATACATGTGTTTTGCTTTAATGATCAAATAAACCGAGCCGAGCTCAATGCACAGCGAAATATGTCTGAGTTTTGTTCCTTTGTCCATATTTCTCCCTCTAATCTTTTCTACATTCAGTCGGATTTACTCCTATCCTCCTATCCTCATATATATATATATATATTTGGGAGAATATGTGCTTAATTGAAGTTGTACCTAATTTTGAAAGTTAATTAATAATTAATTAATTAGGCGGGCATACCTATTTAAATGTAAGGCTAAACAAATCGAGAAAAATCAATCTCTATATGTACATTTCGGCCTATTAGGCCTTATCAGCAGAGCTATAGATAGGAAGGCCACCTTGTGCGTGATCCGAAACCTGACTGTCAAGCTGACAGGCGAGCATCTTAACCCCTACACCAACCGGACTTACAGAGACTGATTTTTCTCGATTTGTTTAGCCTTATATTTAAATAGGTATGCCCGCCTAATTAATTAATTATTAATTAATTAACTTTCAAAATTAGGTACAACTTCAATTAAGCACATATTCTCCCAAAAATTGTCGGCTAAAAAAAAAAAGCCATATCATAAACACATCGCTTGTGTATTTACTTCTCATATATATATATATATATATATATATATATATATATATATATAGAGAGAGAGAGAGAGAGAGAGAGAAGAAGAGATAAATAGATACATAGATAGATATGAATCATTTAAATATTGTAATGCTTCTTGTGATGCTTTTAAGATTGACAAACTATTCAAAATAATTTCCCAGGTTGAATCATTTCTATGTTCGGACAGGCAATGTACACCCGTAGAAGGCCAGAGAAACAACAGCAACAAGTGTTGTGTTTTTATATTTCACAATAAATTTTAAATGATCGTGATGCTTCTCGTGACGCTTCCCGGTTTAATGAGCATGCTAAAACAATAATGTCATTATTTAATGAGATTTTCATTTGTTTTTCACCTGCCCTTGTGCACACCTCGCTGCCACACTCAGTCTTGGCTTGCCAGTCATTTGGAGCAACCGCCAAGTGTGAATTTCACACAGTTATTTGGTTTTAGAATGCAAAAGGCATTAAGATGGTTGAAATTCATCTGTAATTAACAGAAGTGTATGAAGAGTCATGCATGGATGTCGAAAACATCTGCCAGTTGGGAGTTTGCAATGACAACAAGGTTCAATGCTTCCTCAATGACATGGCGGCAAACTTATATGAGATGGGCACACAAAAATTACCACAGCACTTGCAAAAATGAACCGACCAAAATAATGATTATGTTGAAAATGGAATTACCTTCGTATTAGTGCTAGAAAAGTAACATTTCTGTGATTTCTAAATATTTTGGAAACCTTAACTTTGGAATTACCTTCGTATTAGTGCTAGAAAAGTAGATATATGTTGAAACTTTAAAATGATGTAAACATTATTGATATTAAAGAATAAACATTTCTGTGATTTCTAAATATTTTGGAGACCTTACCTTTAGGATTAGCTTCATATTTTGAATAGTTTTAGAATTTAAATACTGACAGCATGGACATTTTTTTTTTTTGCATTTAATATTTTAAATTGGAGACGAGACACTGATTTTTTTTTTCAGAGTATCTGTGCATTTTTTTTTCTGGCGCCCTACCAGAACAGTCTTTTTTACATAGGGATTTTAATGGGGCATTCAGTGGGGATCCAAATCATGATTCAGTAAATAATGAATCAGTGACACTAACTTTTTTGTCCCCCCCCCTCATCAACCCAGGCAATGCTGGGTAGCTGCTTCTAGTTGTCAATAAACAGTAAATAAAGATTTCTGTGATTTCTAAATATTTTGGAGACTTTATCTTTGGAATTAGTTTTGTATTTTGTTAAGATAGTGTAAACAATTTAGAATAGTTTTAGAAATTGATGGATAGGTATACAAACTTCAAACAAAGTCAAAATGAAATCGAACAGAATTTTCAATCAAAGACACAATAAATTCAAAAGTCAACTCAGTTTATCAAAAAAAAAAAAAAAAAAAGAATAAAAAAATAATGTGAATCAAATTGACATTTGACATCATATGTAATTAAATAGTGATTTTGTAGCAAAAATCTCTATATTGCTTATTGTCCTGAAGATGATGGGAATAAACATTGAAATATTAACAAAATCAGCTCTTTGTAATTAAATAGTGATTTTGTGGCAAAAGTCTTCACCATGCTCATTGTTCTGAAGATGATGGGAATAAACATTGAAATATAAACTCAAAATATAAACTCAATAAGATATATTGAAAAGAAAAAAATGAACATCAACAATTTACATTAATACCTTTACTTATGAGTTTAATTTGTTCCCTCATAAGTTAATTTTCTCTTATATCAAATCAATATCCACAGTTGAAATAAACTGAAATGCCATTAATCTGTCCAAAAAAAAAAACATCCTAATTTTTTTTATCAGCTAAATTGGCTGAGAGGGGTGGGGAATCTGCTAGATCTAGATGAAAAAAAAAAGAAAAAAGAAAATATGTCTAATTCCACCACCCTTCTAATGGTGAAAGCTGAATGCCAAGCCTGTACTGATATTTCTATTTTCCGTCACATGAATAAACCTGTCTTAATCAATCTTAATGAGTCAAAACATGTCATAGCATAAAGGATGGAATTAACATTAGGTGAAATCTTAAGTGCCTCGTGTCTCTGTCAGTCAGTCTACTTTGTGAATGATTCATTAAAAAAGAAAAAAAAAAAAAAAGAAAGTTAAAGAATTACTAAATTCTAACACACTGAATCTAATGTTAAGTTGCCTGCCCCGGCGTAAAGACGTACCTGCAAAGACGAACTTGAAGAATTACCTGTAAACCTAATTAGTAATTTTTAATTGAATGTCTTAAACTTAAACTTTCAACCTGTTTCCACTTTGTCTCTGTTCTTTGTAAATCTATCTAACACAACTCGTTTTTCTTAGTTTTATTTGGTTCAAATATCTACTTCCCATGTATATACTTTTGTAAATAGTTAGCAAAAGTTTTTATCTTATTGTACTGAAGATGATGGAAATAAACACTGAAATATCAACAAAATCAACTCTTTGTAATTAAACAGGGATTTTGTAGCAACATTCTCTCTTGTGCTTATTGTATTTAAGATGATGGAAATAAACACTGATATATTTCCAAAATCAACTCTTTGTAATTAAATAGTGATTTCATATGAGCAATACAATCATATAGGTGCTAGGGCTTGTTATCTTCTAAACCAGTCAAGAGTTAAAAAAAATATTTACCCTACAAGTAGGATTTGACGTGAGGTCACAAGTATGAGATATCCATCAAATTCACTTTTTGGTATTAACAGATTTGCAAGACAAGCTTGCTAACCATTACACCATGATGGAACACCTAAAAGAATTATTTACCAAACCTGTTCACCATGGGTAGGGTTTGACACAAGGTCACAATTATGGAGCGTTCGGAGAGGATTTAAATCGCTTTTCAGTAGTAATGGATCTGCGAGACTAACTAGCTAACCATTACACCATAATGGGATGCATAAAAAAATTACTTACCCAACCCATTCACCATGGGTAGGGTTTGACACAAGGTCACAAGTATGGAGCAACCAGCGAGGATTGAGCTTGCTTTTCAATTGTAACGGCTTTGCGAGACTAGCTTGCTAACCATTACACAACAATTGGATGCCTAACATTATTTACCCAACAGGTAGGATTTGATCTTCACTGGATGCCCCATCCAGTGAAGATTGAACTTGTGAGACTAGGACATCTAAATTATTTAACCTGCAGCTCAGATTTGACACAAGGTCACAAGTATGGGACATGCAGCAAGTATCAAACTTGCTTTTTAAATAGTAATGGCTTTGCGAAACTAGCTTGCTAACCATTACGCCATGGCAATGAGTTATATAAAGGGAACAGAAGACTTGGTGGAAAAATTGGTAATTTTCACCTTTAGTTGTTAAAATTCCTAGCATAAAATTGTGCGTGCACATTATCTGAAATGAACTTAATTGTTATTAAGAACACATTTTATAATATTTTTGTGTTAAAGCATGCAGTTGTATTGTTTTCCAAGATTTGTTTATTTCACATGGAGACTTTCATATAGCTACCGGCTTAGTTCAAAGTGAAAGTCAAGGGAGGTTACTCTAATTGCCTTATTTTCTAGGAATTTTAACAACTAAAGGTGAAAATTACCGAAAAATTCTCTTTCTGCTGACTAAAGAGGGACTTTTTTTTGTCCAAAGCTGTTTTCAATCTTATGGGGTTTGGCTGTTAGGTGAGTGTTGCTTTTTTCTTCTTTAACCCTAATATGCCTAGTCGTTCCTTTTGTTAGTCATCAAGCTGAAAAGGCATTTAGGAAGGGACAAAAGACACAAAAGATGCTTTTAAGGCTCAACCTTTAATTCTGGGTTCACAACTATTTCTTTGAGAGGAATTTTCTTCCCGAGCCAATAATAGTATGTGTCTCTAGTAATGGTCTTCGAAAAACTGGCTGAGGTTTCTTTTTGGTGCCAGGGAGCCCTTTTCTCTGTGTGCATGCCCAGATGATTCTTCCTGTCTGAGGCCTCCTGGGAGATTGTTATTGTTTTGTGTTTTTTTAATTTTTTAATTTTTTATTTGGTTTCATTTCTTTTTATTTTCTAATTCCCACAAACAAAAAAGTTGATTGCAGTAGAGATTAGTGGGGGATTGTTTGATTATTATCCAACAGTTCATAGTAGAGAATTCTTTAAATATTTCACCATACACTCAGCATGATCTTCATTGGATCAAGTCCATGTCTCAGTTGCTGAGCAGGTTTGTTTACTCAACTGATCCACTGATAATGGTGTTTAACCTTATCATAAAGGATATACTCATGATCACCAGTAACAAAAGCTAGTTGATGATGCCATGCAAGCAATGACTCAACAAGCGATTACAGAATCATTTGCCTACTTTTAGGCACTCACAGCAGCTCTCCCATGACTGTGATCCTACCATAAGTACAAAAACTTAGTTCATTATAATTGAGCAGAAGGACTCAGATTACAATAATAATAGGACCTTATTTGAATAGAGTGAGTTCTGTGTTGAATAGACAGTGAACTTTGAAATATTCAATCATAGAGGTAAAAAATACCAAGAAAATTTTATAGAACCATGGTGGAAATTTGGTAGGCAAAGAGTTAAATCAATATCAATAGGCTCGTTTAGCTCTTCTGCCATTGTGATTCTACTATACTATCTACAAAGTACAAAAACTGATAGGTAATTCAATATAATTGAGCAGAAGGACTCAGATTACAATAATAAGAGAATGAGGCTGTTTGCATTTCACATAAAAACCTTGGGAAAAGTATGAATCCTACAATTCTACTTCCAGATATGGGTAAAATAGTAAGACAGACTGGACTCTTTAACCTTGGTATAGCAAACTGTCTAGGAAAAGGAAAAATCTGAATTCAAACCAAAAGAAGTTTCTTCTTATTAATCAAAAATTACTTTGAGAGCTCCTCCTTCTACTGCTCCAAGAGTATCATTATTATTATTATTATTATTATTATTATTATTATTATTATTATTTCTATCTATGTATTAATCTCTCTCTCTCTCTCTCTCTCTATATATATATATATATATATATATATATATATATTGATAATATAGTGTGCTTTAAGTAAATAGTGATCAATATCTTGGATAGAGCATGTATATCTAAGTTAGGGTACTGTGGACATCAAATCATTGCCATTGACTTATGTCCACTCTGCCCTAAATTACACACACACACACACACACACACACACACACACACACACATATATATATATATATATATATATATATATATATATATATCTTTGGTGATAAAATTGCATAGATGAGAAACTGTCAGTTACCAAGCGCCATGGGCATCATAACTTTGCTACCCTTACTTAGATGTACATAGTCTATCAATATCATTGAGTTCTCTTTACTTATAATTATACCAAACTATATTATCAATATTAATACATATACATATATATGTGTATATATATATATCAATATTGATAATATACTTTGCGATATTTATAAGTAAAAAGTATACATATATACACACATACAGACGTATATATATATATATATATATATATATATATATATGATATATATGATATATATACATATTATCAATATTATTATTAGTAAAAAATATATATATTAATATTGATAATATAGTTTGCTATATCTATAAGTAAAAAGTATATATATATACATATATACTCACATACACAGATACACAGACATAGACACACACACACACACATATATATATATATATGTATAAATATATATTACCAATATTACTCAGCTGGACATTTTATTTCAGTCATCATAATTAAGGACACAAGTAATGAGATTCTGGCAATTTTGATGTATTATTTTAATCTGGTCCTCAAATCTGCTGAAACTACTCATGGATTTCAGGAATTGAAAGGAAATGAAACAAAATCTAATCAAACTGTCCAAAACTGATTTAACTTTTTTTTAACTGTCCTTTGAAATAAAGTCCAAAAGTTGATGTTCACCAATTGGCAGTTATGAAACTTAAAAGTGAAGAATCAGATGATCATCACTCAAAAACTTTTACAAAAAGCTAGGTTGGCTGGTTGGTAGGTTGATTGGTGGTTGGTTGGTTGGTTGGTTGGGTCAGTAAAATGGTTATTCCTGTGTGTGGAGTTGAGTGAGGGAGAGGATTTCTATGGTTGGATATACCAATCATGTGATGAGCCTAGAAGTTTTGGCGCAAAATACCAAAAATCACAGAGAGACCCCAAACCAGATCTGATGAGACAGTGACTTTAAATCCTCTCCAAGAAATCACCCTAAGATACCAGATATCTTTTCCAGCACACCAGTAAGTCCCTTAAACTCAACTTTATACACAGGAAGGAATTTATATTGTTACTCATTGTTTCATTTATTCGTTAATAAATCATTAGAATTAAACTAAGTTTTAATTCATTTATTTGTTGCTGTTAGCCTTAGAATTAAATGCTATACTAACCACAATAGATGCAGGCCAACTCTTGGGTTATTTTATGCTGAAGACATTTTTGTTTTATTCATTCTCGTTGGGTATGGATACTGTGAGAGTAATTCAAATCCTGGATGAGGCTGTTTGCATTTCACATTGCACTAATACTCTTGGAAAAGTTATGAATCCTACTATTCTCCTTCCAGCAGGGTCAGACTTGGTTCTTTAACCTTGGTATGGGAACCAGTCTAGGAGAAAGAAAATTCTGAATTCAAACCTGTTAAACTTTGCTTAAGGAATTGACCTTGTGTCACATCCTACTCGTGCAGAGGGGTTCATAAATATGTATACCATACCATACCATATATTGAAGTGTATGATACCACACCATACAATATATTGAAGTTTTGATACCATACCATATACTCAAGTTTATGATACCATAGCATTCCATATACTCAAGCTTATGATACATTACTGTATGATACCATATATTCAATTATGACAAGAAAGTTCCTGAGTCTGATTATGACAAGAAAGTTCCCGAGATTGAAAAGAAGGTTCCAGAGTCCGAGAAGGTTCCCGAGTCTGACAAGAAATACCTGAGGAAGGCCAGAGAGCATATCGGCCGAAACATGGTACAGATAGCAATGGAGATGAGGACAATAGTCCGAATAATGCAGATAATACTAATCATCAAGCCTCATCTCAAACATTCAGGAAAATACCATATATTCAGGTTTATGATGCCATACCATACCATATATTCAAGTTTATGCTACCATACTATTCCATATACAGAAGTTTATGCTACCATACCATACCATATAATCAAGTTTATGCTACCATACCATACCATATACTCAAGTTTATGATACCATAGCATGCCATATGCTCAAGTTTATGATACCATACTATACCATACCATATACTCAAGTTTATGAACGTTTACCTTTTTATATTTCTTGTTGATTATTCTTTAATTTTTTTTTTCAATTTGCCTTATAGCAGTTGTATTTCGTTATGATTCATAAACTCTTCATTGGAGTCAAAAAATAGAACAGTCTGTTGACTGTTCAAGGTCATTGTATGATTGGTTGAAGTAGCAATGAGCAATCACATGACAAGGAATTAAGCCTTTTTTGGCCAATCGAAAGGCACAACAGGCTAAAGCTGTGGATGCTTTCTTGATCCCATCAAAAGCATATAAATAACACCCCACATTCGATAATGGGCATTTTTCATTCTTGCAGCCTCCACACATCTGACAGACAGTAGTTCCCTCACTCATCTCAACAGCTAGGCACAAATAACACTTAGAACATATCCTTTAGGGACCAAGCCACCTTACCTCACATACACACAAAAGGATAGCCTCAAACATTTTATCCATGAACTTAACAAGTCTATAAAATTGACACCCCAAACATTATATTTCTTTTTAAGCACTCTAAACTAATATAAGGAAAAGGAACCCTCTTGTACATTTCTGTATATAAATTCCACTCGATTTGTTGATTCTATTGATGTTTCTTACCATTATTTCCACCCCTGCTATTAAGCAGGTAGCACAATATTCTTGGTCAGCAAGTTGCCTCTCTTCCATTCTTTCTCCTTCTCCCCACTCGTGCATTACCATACATGAATATAACAGATCCTAACTATCTTAAACTGATTAAATCTTATATTCAATTTTTATATTTGTTGATAGTTGTTAGTCTCAAGTCTGTAGTAAGACTTCAATCGAGTTAGATCAGCAGGTTGACCCTATCAAGACAGTGAATGATCTTAAAAGCCTTTGGCTATTTTTACCAGAAGTCATTGCTTCTACTCCTGGTGATTCTGTTTGTGTCTTATACCCAAAATAATGGTTGTTAGCACTCCTGGTGATTCTGTTTGTGTCTTATACCCAAAATAATGGTTGCTACCACTCCTGGTGATTCTGTTTGTGTCTTATACTCAAAGTAAATCCAATAATATCTATAACAATAATAATCTAATAATCTTCTTCTTCTTCTTCTTCTTTTAATTTACATATTTTATTTTATATTTTCAACAGCGCTTTGTTATTTCTTCTATGGATGTCAACTGGATGTTGGATTTTCATAAAAATAATGCACATAGAGATTTGGAGTAGATATTTAGTTCGAAATTCAGATGCACCAATTCAGGGAAAACATATTTATCTATTATATATATATATATATATATATATATATATATATACTTTGGTGTGCTAGCAAGTTTCTTGGTACAAGGTGATTCTAGGCTGGTCCTAATTCTCTATCAGTAGTCTGTTGTAGAGTTCTTACAAGAAGATGAGTTTGGCCATGTGCCTGTCTAAATAAAAGATATAGTGGTCTGAAGAAGCTCGTGGGCATACTCACGAGTGGAAATGGTCCATAACCATGATACCCATGGTATTTAAGGCCTTTTTATTCACAAATATATATATATATATATACATATATATATATATATATATATATATATTATTATTTATTTAGTTTTTATATTAACTGTATAACTTGAGTTAGTAGATTCTGGTTAAATGGCACATTAGTTATAATGAATAGTTGCTTAGTAGAATCAATTGTACCAGAATAGATTCAAAAATATTCTATTCTTTATCCTATGTATATATAAAAAATAGTAAAGTCGCCAGATGGCCAATTGTCAGTATCAGCCAGACAGTGAGGTAATATATTCCCTTTTCTCTAGCGCTAGACCAGCTAGATTGTTTTTGTGTCTGAGGTGGAGCACCGCATCTACCATCAGCTGCCCAAGTTACCACACTGATCTAAGACTATCCTACTCATGTGCTGAGTTGGTGAGGGTCGGTATTGAACCCAGAAACTTGTGGTACCGAGTTTGATAGTAGTAGTAACAACAACAACAATAATAATAATAATAATAATAACTGATGTAAAAGTAAGTAAAGTAGGAGGAGTGGCCTATTGTCAGTATCACCTGGACAGCTCTAGAGTCTATCCCCTTTTCCCTAACACTAGACCAGGGAGATTGTTTTTGTGTCTGAGGTGCAACACTACACCTCCACTTTACTGCACAGGTCCAAGACTATGCTACACATACACTGAGTTGGTGAAGGCCGGTATCAAACCTGGAACCTTGTGGTTCTGAGGTGGATGTTCTACCAACTGAGCTAAACCAGCTCTATAAAGTGAAGGAGGGCAGTGGTGGTATAAATCTTTTTTAAAGGAATGATCAATTATAGGGTCCAAGATTTGTATTTCCGGTACATTCAGCCTAAACTATATTTATAAGTTTGAGAAAAAAATTGAAAAAAATTAAGAAAAAATTGAAAAAAATTAAGAAAAAGAAAGATGAATAAAAAAAATGTGATGTCTGGATACCCCCGTCCCTTTACCTAGAAAGAACAACACTCCCCCACACACTTCACATAAAGAGGAAATCCCTCCCCCCACAAGGGACACACCTTTAACTCTTGATTTAATCACAACCAATAATGTGTTTTCAGATTTTCAAGTAGCCATGTCTAATATTTCAATTTCACCCTCCACTCCCCAAATTTCCTTTACCCCCAGCTTTATTTTTGGGCCACACCCTAAAATATCATCCTCTACATTACCAGGCGTTAATAACAAAACAAGGTTAATTGTAATGATTGCTGAATAGTTTAGCAAATAGAAAAAAAAAACCATAATATTTCATGATTACCAAAAAGCATTTATCATGAATCAAGTGAAATAATTCACTCAATGGATCTTGTTTATGATAATTAAAAATAAAAAAAAATATCATTTTTTCAGACAAAGTTAAAAATAAAAAGAAGCATTTTAAGGATTTGCAAACTGCTATAACAGAACATTTGTACAATGAATTTGATTCTAACTGAGAGCTTAGTTGGTATGGTATTTTTGAGATTTAGTTTTGCAAGCCATGTTTAGTAAATTTCACTTTCAACCAATTTTTTGGCCTTATTGTCTTGTTTCAAACAATGTTAAGTAAGTCACTATATATATATATATATATATCAGTCATTCACAGACATGTGTTTCGATGTTTATGTCTCATCAGTGTGGCTTGATTTTTTTTAACAGCTACCTCTAGCTGGGAGCAAAACCCGACAGAATTTTCATCCGCAAAGCTCCTTACCCTTACGGCTGACGGTGACTGTCAGTCAGGGGCGAACAATTAATTGATACATACTTCAGGATGTATGTTTTCACAATCACCAGAGAACTCAAGTCTGTAAACAACAGGCAAGTAAAATGCTTTACACTAAACGGTCAAAGTTCAACTAATATCTCCCCTACAGTGCTCTACCAGGAAAATTGGGAGCATAATTGGTTAAGAAAAAGGCTTAAAAATCATCCATTTTGTGGTTATAGATCTATTTCTACCCACAGGTATCTGTGTTTACCTATGAGTTTCATGAAACTGCAAACTTTATTGAAAATGGTTAACAGAAAATTCATGGGGCTTTATAAACAATTTTTATGGGAAATTCTGAAAAGGTTTCAATTTCAGTTCTTCTCATTGTCTTGGGGGGGGGGTGTTTATGACTGGGAATTAATTAACCAGAGTGACACCATCACCACCACCACCTGGTTAATTAATCTCCAGTCATAAACCCCACCCACTAAGACAATGAACAAGAACTGAAACCGAAACCTTTTCAGCCTGACAAGTTAACTGAAGCACATTTAGATTGTCTCAAAGAAATTCAGAATCTGATTTGTGTGATTAGAGTAGAAGGTCGAACAGTGATGGTGAAACATAGATCAGTGTATATAAGGGTTCACCCAAGCCCCTAAATACATGAGAATGCTGGATTTGAAGTGCATTTTGATTGTCTTAAAGAATTTCAAATTTTAATGTGTCATCAAAGGCCAGTCTTGGAGAACAAATGGAAAAATTGGATTTTTGCCAAACACCATCAAATTTGAAGAGTAGTCATGTATATTAGCTAAGGCATTTTTTTCAGAGGTTACCCATTCCAATCCATCATTTAAGAAATATCTTGTGTCTTCCTTAACTTTAATCACCATATCTGTCAGTATGGCATTATGACACATCCAAGAGAAATCAGCTGCTATATTAGTTATCTATGTATTTAGTTTCTCTCCCAAGAATCATCATTGGAAAATTCTTTCCCATTGTTACTGATTATCTTATTAGGTGGACTAAAAATTGAGACCCACAAATGTACAGTGGTACATAGAGTTATGAATGCCCCAACTTACAAAATTTCCAAGTTAAAAGCTGTAACTTGGTAATTTTTTTGCTTTGTGTTGAGAGCTAAAATTTGAGGTATGAGTGAGCTTCAGATATACTTATGTTAATAATTTTACTATAAACTTTATAATTAAGTATAAAGTTTCCAAATTTATTATACCAAAGAAAAATATTATTTATAAAAGATAAACATTAAAACATATTACAGCACATAATTCATTCCATTCTATTTTATAATGCTTTTATAAAATTCAGTGCTATTTGTCTTATTTAAAAAAACATAACAAAAATATTAGAGTTTTTTTGGGTTGGGTGCTGGAATGGATTAATGGTATTTCAGTTTATTTCAATGGAATCATTGATTTGATATACAAGGAAATTGAGTCTGATGTGCAGAACAAATTAAACTCATAAGTCAAGTAGTAATGTTGAAATGAAAATATCTCTTCTTTTTGATGGGCACTGAATAATCAAGTAACATGGAAATTGCCTTATTTTTATTTGAATTATTGAGACCAATTAAAATGTTTCAATTGAAAAAAGAATTATTAAATGACATTTAAACATTTTTCTTTCCCCAACATTAAGGAATCATTTGATGGTAGTAAAGCTTTCACTTGTCACCACAATGACATTCCATCGTTCTAATTTAAACTAATAAAACTTATTATTTAAACCTTTAAACTAATTTTTTTTCTTATTAAATTTAAACCTTTGGACTAATTTTTTTTCTTATTAAATTTAAACCTTTAAACTAATTTTTCTCAAAAAATGGTAACGATTTGGGAAAAAATATTTTTTGTTGTTATTTATCATGTCAAACCCCAACTATCACCATGAGTGCACTAGTACAGTTCAAAAATCGACCTGCTCTAATGGGCAATTATTTGCAGGATCAAATTTTCAATCCAAATAATTCAAATCCATTCCAATTGATTCATTAAATTCTTTAACCCAGTTCTCAACCTTTTTTTCACTTATGGATCCCTTTGATTCCAATTTTACAATGGCACACCCTCCCTCCCTCCCTCCCTCATAGCTATTCAATGTTTAATAATCCTATAGTATTTTTATGATTAAGTATTTATTGCTTTAAAAAAAAAGATTATATGGTCCTTGATATGGCTCCCAGTTGAAAACAACTGATATACACATGATTTAAAAATCCTATCGTATTTTTAAGATTGAATATTTTTGGCTTGCCTGGACCCAAAGTTATATGGTACCTGGGGGCCATATGACCCCCACTCGAGAACTACCACTCATTCAGCACATTTATTCCAATGAGCTTTTCACTTTTTAAGCACTCACTAAACTATCATGTTGAGAATATCTAAATTACCATTATGTATTATTTCTTTCAAAAAATCTCCATACTCTTGACCAGGGCTGTGGAGTCAGAACACAAAACCTCTGACTCTGACTCCTATATATTTGGCACCCCTGACTCCAAGTCTGACTACTCTTCATGTAATTAAGTAATTATGGCCTACAAATCTCATAAAACCTATGTGTACACTCCTAATTTGAGTAGGCCTATATCATTATAAGTGGTTTATATCAAAGAATAAGGATATTGTGGCTTTAAAATCCTAACTATTCATTCTTTAATATTTTCTAACAGAATTAGAGACAAAATCTTTGCAAGGATATAGAAGAAATAACAATAAGAATAGAAATTCTAAAATGTATCTTTTTACTTATATATATATTTGCAAATAAGAAATAAGTACAGAAGAAAAATAAACTATTTTATAACAGAAGTTGAAATAAAATCTTTTACAGAATGTAAAAGACACAACAAAAATTTTAAAAAAATTATAATGTAAGATTTTTTTGCATATGAAGTTTTGTAAATACAAAATAACTACAAAAAATAAAATGAATTTAAAAAAGAAGTTGAGATGAATTCCTTTAAAGGAACTGGAGTCAGAGTCAGAGTTGGTATTGTTTTACCGATTTTGACTCTGACTCCATTGGCCCCTTTAATTGCTTCCAATTCTGACTTTGGCTCTCTGACTCCAATGCAACAGCCCTGTTCTTGACAATAAAAAGCTGTGTGAGTAAATATTTCTTCCTCTCTAGGACAGTCTTTTTGTATTAAAACAATCCCTGTTAGAGATTAACTTAGTTTAACACCCATTAAATTCTGCAATTGATACTTATCTGGCCTTTGGGCATGTGTCTGGTGGCTTTGGCCACTGGACTGGTAATGATTAATGATATGATCCCAGGAGGCCATCCCCCTAGGAAAAACCTACCCTCTTAATTTAAAGGGGTATATTCGCAGAGTTCCGCCCTGGCGTCCTGCCTCAAAAACCACTAGCCGGTGGCTGCTGAAAAAAAAAACACTAGCTACAATTGAAGTCCGTAGCCGAAGTGGTGTCACTTGAAAAAAAACTAGGGTTACGGTTTAGGGTTATGGTTATGGTTATGGTTGGAGTTAGGGTTGGGGTTTAGGGTTAGTTTAATGAGAAAATAAATAAATAATTTGGGCTTTGTTTTTTCTGGGTCACCCTGTATACAGGGACTCTGTGAATATTACCATTTAGAGATGCAGGGCTGGGTTTATTGCTCAGTACTTGAGGCAACCCTCTTGGTGGCCCCCACAAAAATGGACCTTTGTGTCTGATTTGTATGGTGGGATGCAGGCAAATAACTTCAATTCTGCAATTGAAGGTTGATGTTAATTATATGGCTGCCATGTAACTGGAGTCTTTGGCATGTAAATTACTATTAACCAACAAATATTCGGATTGCATTTAGTAAGGAATTCATTAGTTATATCCAATAATTAGCTAATTAGCTACTATACCTATTCATCATCATCATCATCATCATCATCATCATTAGGCCACTCTTAGAACACAGATTCTCCTGACTCTCTCCCACCACCCATCCCTACCGGTCATTGCTCCCAGCAGGTCCTCTGCACAACATCCAGTATCCATACTGAGCTGATTTATGTGTCTTTGCTGGTGTATCCATGTGTAGGTGTTCACAGGAGAATATCACTTATGAGTTCGTCCTTGCTTCTTCAGTGATACCAATTCATCATCATCATCATCATCAACATGTCACTCAGAGAACACGGATTCTCCTGACTCTCTCTCACCACCCATCCCTATTAGTCATCGCTTTTAGCAGGTCCTCTGCACAACATCCAGTATTGGCACACAAATCATATTGGTGCTAGGGTTTGGTGTGACCAGCTGATTGATCAGACGGAGCCTCTCCGACTGCCCGTCTAGCCTAAGTAAGGGCCTAAGTGGAGTGTTGCAGGTCATGAACTGCTCAGCCACCTGGGTTCAATCCTTAAGCATCACTGGTCACCACCCATGGCCAACAGGGGGAGTTTTACCCCTCCGCAGAGGTGCAGTCGGTGTATTCTAATGCCCCCGGGCAGAAATAATTTGTATAAAATATAATTGTTTTTAAATGTTTTCTTTTGTGAAAATAGGATTATATGGGTGGTTAACAATGCCGAAAATATCCAAATGTTTTTTTTTGGTCAGTCAGATCATGCGTTCTAGAAAAAAACATTTATCTCTGCTACAGCCCTGCTATTATTTCTTTAAAATTCTTCAATTGAAAGTTAATGTTAAAGAATATAACTTTGGGGTGTATTTGCAGAGTTCCATCCTGGCCTCCTGCCTCAAAAACCGCTAGCTGCTGAAAAAAAAAAAATCCTGTATACAGGGTGACACAGAAAAAACAGAACCCACAAATTTTGTAATAAAACTGTTAAAATAACTAGAGGGGGGTTAGTGTTAGGGTTAGGGGTTATGGTTAGGGTTAGAGTTGGGGTTGGGGCTGGGGTTGGGTTTTCAGGAAAAATGCCCTAAGTTAGTTGTTTTTTTTTTAATTGACACCGCTTCGGCTACAGACTTCAATTGTAGGTGGTGTTTTTTTTTCAGCAGCCACCGGCTAGCGGTTTTTAAAGCAGGAGGCTGGTGTGGAACTCTGCAAATATTACCTAACTTTGATTTAGGACAAAATGCTGAAATATATTCGTTGGATAAGTGGAATGCTAAGTGGAATGCACACTTATCAAACCTGGAAACTTGTATCCCCAAAAGATGTCATTTAAAAAAAAAATCAATCCTATCACTGATTTTATATACAAACCAATTGAATTATACTATTTCTTTGAATTTTTGAGATGAGGCTTGATGATTAATATTATTTGTATTATTCAGACTATTGTCCTCATCTTCATTGTTATCTGTACAACGTTTCAGCTGATGTGCCCTCCGGCCTTCTTCAGGTATTTCTTGTCAGACTCTGGAAACCTCTCGGACTCAGGAACCTTCTTGTCATAATCAAGGAACCTGAAGAAGGCCAGAGGGCACATTGGTCGAAATGTTGTACAGATAACAATGAAGATGAGGACAATAGTCTGAATAATACAAATAATATCAATTAAATTAGAATTAGAATAAGCATAATCTTTTTATATGCGTTCTTATTTAATTTTTTTAGTCTTTCCAATATATTTCATTACATTAAAACTTAAATACTTACGCCCAGATGGCGCATATGTTTGCTATAAAAAAAATAATACTCAATTTGTTTTATTTGATAATGTATTCATTTTTTTATTGAATTTTTTCATTTGTTTTGCAGGATCGTTTGAATTTTATTAAAAAAAAATTATTTTATTGGGTATGACATGTGTTTCAGATTGTTTAAAATCTTTTCAAGCTAATATAATCTGTTTTTGGTTTCATATATATATATATGCAACACTCTCCTATATAAGGGATGGAGCACTCTATGACAGCCTTTACATACAAAGCAATGTGTGTATTAAAACAGTTAAAATCCCCTTTGCATTCTGTAGGTGATGACAGCCTGGTGGTTAAGGTGTCTGATTGACACTGAACCGATCGGATTTCAGTCCCGGCTGTAGGTAGCTTACAAATGTCTAGCCACACTGAAGAGACTTGATAAGTCAAAAAACGTGTCTGTGGATGACTATATATATATATATATATATATATATATATATATAAGCATTTTGTAGGTGGGAAGGAAGGAGAAAACAGATCAAAGAAACACACCAAAATGAATCCAGACAAACTGGATTCCAATTCAACTAAGATTAGCCTGTGTGACTCTCCTTTGATCAACCCCCCCCCACACACACACACACCCATGTATGTATAAGGATCCAAATACGGATCATATTAGCTTGAAAAGGATTTTGAACAATCCGAAACATGTAGCAATCAATAAAATAAAATTTTAGGAACAAAATTCAAACGATTTTACAGACCTTTATTAGAAAATATTTACTTATAAATTTAGCAAACAATGTTATCAATATATATATATATATGTATATATATATATATATATATACACACACACACACACACACACACACACACACATATATATATATATATAAGTAAGTAAAGTAAAGTCGTCAGGGTAGCCTAAAGTTGGTATCAGCCAATCAGTGAGGGAGTCTATCCCCTTTTCACTAGAGCTAGACCAAGGAGATTGCTTTTGTGTCTGAGGTGGAGCACCACACCTACCATCTACTCCTTACTTTACTGCACAGATCCTTGTGCTACTCATATGCTGAGTTTGCGAGGGTCAGTATCGAACTAGGGTAGCATGGACATGGAGTCAATGGCGCTTGATTACTGACAGTTTCTCATCTATGCAATTTTCAAATCATGAGATACATATATATATATATGTATGTATGTATATGTGTGTGTGTGTGTTTGTGTGTCTGTGTGTGTGTGTCTGTGTGTGTGTGTGCATGTGTGTGTATGTGTGCATATTTATAAAATTTTGTTGTAGGTCCAACGGGAGAAAAGTAAATATTTCATGATAAAGAAGGTCTGCAAAATGGTTTGAATTTTGTTTTTAACTTTTTTTTTTATTTACCTCAGTGCTACACGTGTTTCAGATTATTAGATATTCTTCAGGCTGAAGAAGATCTAACAATGTTATATATAAGAATATGTGAAGAGAAATGGAAATGAATCTGACGGTATGTAGTATAGTAAGAAATTTGAAAAAACACAGGAAGAGTAAAAAATGTTTTATCACAGAATAATGAGGAAGACTGTGATAGTCCTTGTTTATCAATCTGTTCAAATTAGAAATTTGAAGAAACGCTGGAAAGGTAGACGGTTTAAAATATGACGTCAAGTATTCTTCTTTTATGGTGTGTGTGAGTGTGTGTGTGTGTGTTGCGTATGCATCGAAAAATGAGATTGAGCATTTTTCTAGGTGTTTTGTGTGTACGTGTGAACAGATTGATAAACAAGGACTCATTATTCTGTGATAAAAGAATGGTATCATAAACTTTAATATATGGTAAATTTTACTCTTCCTTATATCAACAAAAGCCTTCAAGAAGATCTACTTAACAGATCGAAACACTGCAGTGTCGGCTAATAAACTTACCACTCATTTTATTTAAACCTGTGTTTTTTCAAATTTCTCACTATTCTACTTATAAGAATATTTCTAACTGATATTTCATTAAAAAAAACACTCACACAAAAAAACAATGAAACATTTTACATCCAGCACAAATATATATTTTTTACTTAGCACAATTCACATAAAACATGCTGACCAGGAAATACAAAATCAATAATACAATGTTAGAATTGCTGAAGAGAATTGCTTTGAAGCAAGTCCATAGAAAATAGGAAATAGTCACTTGGCAGTTACCAATGACTAAACAAGTAATCATAGTTACTGACAACACACCAATAAGAAGGAAAAAAAAAGGATAATCTTTTATTGTATGATTTAAAGCATTATTTCTGCAATTTACCTAATAGCAACTGGTAAATAGAATATCATAGCAAAGCAGGTTTGCATATGATATATAAACAAGGAGGCACGCAGTGTAATGGTTATCATCTTTGGACATGGTAAGATGAGTTCAAATTGTGGTCGAGGCTGTTTGCATTTTACATAGCGCTAATATCCTTGAGAAAGGTATGAATCCAGTTATTCTTCCTCTAGATATGGTTAAATAGAAGGTCAGACTGAGCTCTTTAACCTTGGTATGGGAGCCAGTCTAGGAGAAGGAAAACTCTGAATTGCGACCTGTTAAACTGAAATTGATCATGTGTCACATCCTACTCATTGCGGAGGAGTTTGTAAATATGTATACCATACCATATATTAAAGTTTATGATACCATACCATACCATACCATACCATATATTAAAGTTTATGATACCATACCATACCATACCATATATTAAAGTTTATGATACCATACCATACCATACCATACCATATATTAAAGTTTATGATACCATACCATACCATACCATATATTAAAGTTTATGATACCATACCATACCATACCATGTGTGTGTGTTGAGTTGGCAAGAACCAGTATTGAACCTAGAACCTTATGGTTCAGAGAGAGATGCTCTACCAACTGAGCTAAACCTGCTATTGTTATAGTTGCTATAAAACCAACAAAAAAGGATTAAGAATGCATTTAATATCAAATATAGAAATTTATGAAGCAATGACTAAGAAAGTATTTGGCTTTAAGCAATACGGATCAGTGATCCATATGTTCAATAGACAAAGTTGTTGACTCAGAAAAAAATAAAAATAAAAATAACTCGGGAAAAGAATTTTAAACCCTTAAATATTCAGGGTCGACTGCAACTGGCTACGTCTAACCAAAAGTGAGTGAAGACATTATCTATCTTATGTATGAGCATGGTCTGTTCAATAACTTTTTTCTCAGCAAGTTTTGTTTTCTATTAAACTTGTATTGGCTAAATATATATGTTAAATAATTAATGGCTGTCAACTCGTGTTCGAGTAAGACTATTTCCTGTTTTTTTAATTTTTTTTTTTATCGTCATTGTTAGGTGCCAGTAGCATTTGACACTTTATCCTTGTGTTTTCTCAGATGACTCACCAGGCCAGCCCTGGAGAGACATACTCTTCCACATAAACTACATGTTGGAACTTCTCCACTTTGAATGTTGCTGGATTGAAAATTACCCTTTCTAATAGCCCGCTTCAATTTTTGGTGTTTAATTTGGTTGCACTCAAATTCTTCCACAGACTTGTTATTAAACTTGTATTAGCTAAATATATATATATATATATATATATATATATATATATATATATATGTTTTGTTGAACTCAACAGACAATTCTTGTTGGACGAGTTTTTGTTTGATCCTTTCTAACTGTCTGGCCATCTTTTTGATATTCAGGTGGAATTGGTGTATGAATCCACCAAAGGTTTTACAACGAGTGTTTTTAAAAGAAACAATGGAAACATGACACCATTTCCACACCTGATGATGGCAGAAAGTTGTGCAAAAACCTTTGGTGGATTCATACACCAATTCCACCCAGATATTAAAAAGATGGCCAGACAGTTAGAAAGGATCGAACAAAAACTCATTCGACAAGAATTGTCTGTTGAGTTCAACAAACCACGTTTAAAAGAAAAAATGCTGCCAATATATATATATATATATATATATATATTCATAGACTCGAGTTTTGACATTTACGTCACATCAGTGCAGCTCGACTTTTTAACAACTTCTTCTAGCTGGGAGCGAAACCCGACAGAATTTTCGTCTGTCAATCTTCTTACCCTCACGGCCGTAGGAGACTGCCAGTCAGAGGTGAACAATTGATACATACTTATGTAGATGTATGTTTTTACAATCACCAGAGAACTGAAGTCTGTAACAGGCGAGTAAATGCCTTACACTAAACGGTGAGAGTTCAGCTAATGTCTCCTCTATAGTGCTCTACCAGGATATTGGGAGCAAATATTAGTCATCCATATATTGGGAGCATATATTAGTGTTTCGATGTTTATGTCTCATCAGTGCAGCTTGATTTTTAACTGCTACTTCTATTTTAACAGCTACTTATATATATATATATATATATATATATATATATATTCAAACAAATTTGGTTAAAAATAATGGAATCCTTATTGTTATTTTTCAATTTTAACAATCTTTTTAAGGTCTTTCTGGAGAATTGCAATGGAGACTATGAGGCTGTGGCTAGAAGAAAGCAACATAACAGACAATCTGTTTACAGCAGAATTCCTTGCATTTTTTCAGAGAGGGAATCAGGTTGAATTCAGATGCCTACGTGGAGTTGCTAAACATTGTAGTCAAGCCCTGTATAACAAGACCAGCAAATGGTAGGCCATATGTATGGCAGCAAGATTTGGACCCCTGCCACACCTCTGGGAAAAGTAAAAAATGGTTGTCGGCGAATTTTTATGACTACACCAGTCAAATTTCTCCTGAAAACCGTGTATATATATATATATATATATATATATATATATATATATATATATGTATGTGCATGCATAAATGTATGCACATGTATTTGTATATGTATAGATATTTACATTACATGCAATTCCTGAATGTCGTCTCAATTAAACTTCCTCTGATGCATTCAAACAAACATTTACATCTGGTATTGTTATTAGGTTAAATATTTTTTATGACATATATATAACCACTCAACATTCAATGTTTTAAAAACATTATGTAATTGTTGGCACTTAAACTGGCATTCTCATACCTACTTTTTTTTAATAAGACTATCTACATCAGTTAACTTGTAAATTCTTTTGTTGATTTGTTATTTTGTTTTATGGCATATCAACACTTTTTGGGTCATTTAATGCCGAAGCAAGTCAATTTGATAAACCAAGTATGCAAGTTGCTTACAGTACCCGCTTTTGCTTAAGTGGTTGCTTAAGTATTAAACTGGCTCATTGCTGCTTCAATCTGGTTATATGACAGGTTCATTGTTTTGTTTTACAGCATATCAACCCTTTTTGGATCATTGAATGCTGAATCAAGCCATTTTGATAAACAAAGGACTTTGGTTGCATACAGTACCTGCTGTTGCTTAAATGGTCACCCAATTAAGTATTAAAAAGGCTCATTACTGCTTAAGTTTGGTAATATGATAGGCGGGTTGTTTTGTTTTATGGCATGTCAACCCTTTTTGGGTCATTTAATGCTGAAACAAATCATTTTGATACAAATATTTATTTTAGTAATATCTTGGGAAATAAAAGCAATGAAAAGAAGCAAATAAAACCAAAGAAAGAAAAGTAAAGTAAGCATGCAGAGTGGCCTATTGTCGGTATCAGCAGAACCGAGAGGGAGTATATCCCCTTTTCAATAGCCTTTGACCAGGGAGATTGTTTGCTGGGGTGGAGCACCACAACTACCATCAGCTCCCAGATTTTTTACAGCAAAGATCAGATTACCCAAGTTGTGCAACTCATTCATTGAGTTGGTGGAGATCCGGAATCAAAACTGGATTCTTGTGATTCCTATGCAGGTGCTCTACTAAGCTAGAATAGTAAGGGAGTCTATCCCCTTTTCAATAGCGTTTGAACAGGGAGATTTGTTTTGTGGAGCACCAAAACTACTGTCAACTTCCAGCTTTACCACATAGATCAGATTACCCAAGCTGTACGAAGGCTGGAGACCAACTTTAAGGAAGTCTAGAAAGGAACAAGTCATTGTATCCCAATTACTAACACATTCCTATATACTCAAAGAAGAACAACAACCACATTTCAAACACCTTTGACAGTTAAACACTTATTCATGAAATGCAGGTTTTTTGCTCACATCAGAAACGGTTATTTTAAAGCAAACAATATGAAAGATCTGTTTGAAAATGTCAACATGGAGGATATTCTCTCTTTTTTGAGGGAAATAAAATTAAACCCTAGAATATAGACATGAAACAAATCAATACCATACAACATAATCCCCAATAATGCTAACACATTATTAAAACCAATTACTAAAAAATATAAATATAAATACACGATATGTCTAACATCCTAACCGTTAGGCATGACATAACCCCAGACGGGTTGATATGCTGTTAAAATCAATAAACAAACAAACATCTTTCACTGAGTTAGTGTGGATCTGGTATTGAAACTGGAACCTTGCAATTCCTAAGCAAATGCTCTATCGTATTATATATATATATATATATATATATATATATATATATGAGGTAAAATATGAGGAATGAAAGAGCAAAACTCAGACAGAAGTGTGTAGTATATTTCGCGTCTTCAGCTTTTTCCTGATAGCTCAATAAAAGCTGAAGACGCCGAGTTCAATACTCCAGCAAAATATACTACACATTTCTGTCTGAGTTTTGTTCTTTTATTCCTCATATTTCCCCTCATTCTGTCGGATTCATTCCAACCCCCCTTTCCTCATATATATATATATATATATATATATATATATATATATATATATATATATATATATATATATATATCATATACAGTATTTTCTGTGATAAAGATGCACACAAGTTTTTTTTAGTTTTTTTAGATTGGACGTAAGAGTATTATAACCTAGACAGAATTAATGTTCATAAATGTATATATTTAGGTTGAAGAATAGAAAAATAAATGTATAGAGATGTAAGAGGAAAAAAAGCAAAAAATAAAATTGATTGTAGAAATTAAAACAATACAAAAAAGAAAAAAAGACAATAGGGAAAAAAATGGAGGATATAAAATGTCAGAAAATACAAAAGTAAATGTCAAACCATTGTAATAAAAGGGAGTATATATATATATATATATATATATATATATATATATAAGTAAACAACTTCATATATCCTGTGGCTAATTTCTCAATAATGAAAATCATTATTATTACTATTAACAATAAACACATTTCCAAAATATTAAATGAAATAAAATGAAACTTAAAACTTAACATCCAATGAAATTTCTCATTTATTTCACATCCATGCTTCACACAAAATCCCCCCAAATATATATTATAGACACACACACGCACACACACACACACATATATATATATATATAATTTAATATGACAAACTTGTTGATTGTGAAAAATATACTACCAAACATCACCTGGGTAAAAAAAAAAATTTTGAAATAAAGAAAAGACCAAGGTAGTCGTGTCAACCGAAAATAATCGGTTGAAACTATAATACTTGGTCAAAAGAAAAAACAATTGATATGTATATATATATGAAAAATATATATTCATACAAAAAACGCTAGGATATACTAAAGCTAATAAGTAAAGAGTGCTCAATACCTAAGTAGAACAAATCATAAAGATAAACCTAATGAAAGTTTCGCTTAGTGCTCTTCAAGGCTAAGATCTGACTAAAGAGACATGGAGCAAATGCATTATTATACAATACCTTCCATTGTGATTCAAATAAATTAGCATAAACTAAATTAACGAATAAAAAAAAAAATAAAAAAATAAAAAAATAAAAAAACACATAACACCATTTAAATCTATTACTTTATCATATTTTATTTATTTATTTATATTTTTAAAGTAAATTTGAATCTTACCACTTTAGTTCTAATGTATACCCCAAATTACACCAGTATCCCATATTACAAATAGGTAATTAGGGTAATTTGTCCACTTGAAAATAACTGGCACTACTTTAATGACCAAAAGAAAAAATACCAAAATACTTGCCTAAGGGTAATTTCATGTCAAATCAACCAGAAAAAAAAGGTAAAATGGTCACCCACCACCTCCAATTTCTCTGAATTTTTTTCCATGCGCAGACTATGTTAGCATTAGATGATCCCAAAATGTTAGCATTAGATGATCCCAAAATTTGAGCATTAGATGATCCCAAAATTTAGCATTAGATGATCCCAAAATGTTAGCATTAGATGATCCCAAAATTGGAGCTCCCAATTCCAAACATTTGCACAGTTATGTGAATTTTAACTCTCCAGGTTTGGTGGGGTTGGTGAAAGAGGCGACTTTATGTAACTTATTTTTGTCTGTAAAATGAGTTCTAGAGCTTCCCTACTACTACTAAAAATTGGTTTATAATAGCATTTTGCCCAAGGAATCCAAAAATGCTGTTAAAAGTCTTAGTCAACCAATTTTAAGTTATTGATAATTTCTGATTTTTTCATAGCAAGATCAATATCCTGATGTGGCCCTATGTCTACGACAACAATTTTTCAAATTATTATTTCATATATATTGAACATTATTTTAAACTAAAAGATAGTTTGATATTTGCTTAGAACCGAAGCTACAATATTAGTTAAAATTTTGCAAATCAGAAATCATTAATAACTTAAAATTGGTTAATTGTAAGACTTTTTTGACAGCAGTTTTGGATTCCTTGTGGTAAAATGCTCTTAGAAATCAATTTTTAGGAGTAGGGAAGCTCTATAAGTTATAGTAAAACTCATTTTACGTACAAAAATATATTACAAAAAGTTTCCATTTTTCACAACAACCACCCAAATTTAGAGAGTTATGTCGATTTTTAGAATAACTCTAACTTTTGAGGATTGGCCAATTTTAAGACCTGCACAAAATTTAAGTGCAAAATGTTAAATTTTTACAAAATATAAATGAAAACTTTGAGTATTTTGCAGCCTTTATAGTTACAGGGATCAGTATGTAAAATAGAGATATCTGTAAAGTATAAATTAATTTTAAAAATAATTTAAAACATAAGCAGATGTATTACTTACTGTCATACTTGTTTGGTCATCAAGTGATAAGAAAAGACCTTAAAGGTCATCCATACATGCACACCTAGACACACACACACGCACACACACACACACACACACACACACATATATATATATATATATATATATATATATATATGTGTGTGTGTGTGTGTGTTTGGTAGTTGGTTTTGAAGGCTATCACAATGCAAGTGTAAAGAAAAATAAGTTAACTATGATGTTGTTTGTTTACCTTTTATTTGTTCTTAATATTTCGAGATAAAGATCTCTTCATCAGAAGATTTCTGAAAGTCTGGAGCTGCTGCTAGGAACTGTCCATTCTGTTTTATGTCTTATATCTTCCAAATTCTGTGTGTGTATGATTTGGACGATCTCATTTTTAACCAGAGGATGTTGCAATATGATAACGGTCAGAAGATTAAGGAACGTGTGTATTAATATATAGATTTTCAAAACTACCAAAACATTTCCAATGGTGGCAGAGTAAGGAGTGGGAAAGAATGGGGTACTGAGAGGCAAATTTGAAAGGCTGTAATGTTATTTCTCTTTCTTTCCTTTTTTTTCTAGATATATAAATATCATTCTCCCTTTCCCTGTGTGACAGACACGAACGATAGGTACCAGTGTATATTTATATATAGATAAGTTTTAAGAGTAAATGGTGTTTAAGAAAACAAAAAACTTGACATTTACATGAAAAGTCAAGTTTCTAAGAATCACAACAAAAAACTTATCTGGAGGAAGTCTCCATGGCGTGGATGGTTAACGTGCTGGATTGTGACTTTGTAGTAAGGGAGTTCGATCTCCAGTCGCACTATTACGTTCCCTTTTGGACTAATACCCCAGGGTCGTTGTCTTCTTCTTCTTCTTCTTCTTCTTCTTCTTCTTCTTCTTCTTCTTCTTCTCTTCTAATGCTACGGGGTTAAATAGTACTACTATTATTCTTCTACAAGGATGGTTTTGGCATTAAATAACCCACTAAGGTTGAAAAGCCATTAAACAAAAAGAAAAAAAGAAGAAAAGTTATCAGTTTAAAGGTATTTGTTTCCAGTAATTTTTTCATTGTAAACAGATAGACAGAGAAATGTAAACAGAGAGAGAGAGAGAGAGAGAGAGAGAGAGAGAGAGAGAGAGAGAGAGAGAGAGAGAGAGAGAGAGAGCTGAAACAAAGAGAAAGAAGAGAGAGAGACTGGTTGCCTTACCAAGGACAGGGAACCCAATCTGCCCTACTATTTACTCAATGGTGAAAGAAGCGTGCGTGTGCATGTAACATGTGTAAATATAGTTGATTATTGTAGACATATATAATATTTAGATACACCGCATGACTAAAATGTATAATGTCTGGCGCGATCCAAAGACACGAAATCTCACACGTGAGCCGGTAAAATTGGAAGAAGGAAGTAGAAACGGATTAATTGCCTTTTTTTTTCCAAGGGCAAAAGTGAAGTGAAAACGCAATCAGCTTCGTCCAGGATTTGACCTCGCGTCGCCGATTCCATTTCCTGCAACGATAGCCATTACGCTAAACGCACCTCAGCTGCTGAGCTTTTAGTGATACTAAGAGTAACGCTAAGATCAAATAAGCAGAAAATGCAGTTTAATCTCTTTTATATGCTTTGTCGAGCAAGTAATCATGTCTGTTTTTAAAATTGGCCTTGAAAACCAATTAAAACTTTTAAAAAGAAGCTGGAATTTTTATTAAAAAGCAGTCAAGCTGTCAGATGAGATGAATTCTCATGAGGTAAGCTCATTTGTAACAACAATTACTCTTCTTTTTTTTCATTAATTGTAAACAACAATGAGAAGAGGAAAAAGTAAAGTCGGTATCAGCCAGACAGCGAGGGGGTCTATCTCCTTTTCACCAGCGCTAGACCATGGAGATTGTTTATTAATACATAGAATAAACGATATTCAATTACGACGTCTCTATGAGAATTTGAGTTAGTTTTGCATCAAAATAGCCCATGTTATTAGTGCTTTTAAAATCCTGCAATGTGTCTTATATATCACTAAGAAATCAAGGTTTTCATAACATATAAATTTACCAACCCCTCCACACGAGCAGGATGCGACACAAGGTCAATTTCTTAAGCGGTGTTAAACAGGTTTGAATTCAGAGTTTTCCTTCTCCAAGACCGGTTGCCTAACCATGGTTAAAGAGCCCAGTCTGCCCTACTATTTACCCATAGCTGGAGGGAGAGTAGGATTCATACCTTTCCCAAGGGTATTAGAGCTAAGTGAAATGCAATTACCACGTCCAGGATTTGAACTCGGGGCGACGAGTCCATTTCCCATGACTTTACCCATTACACCACAGGTTTACATAATACATGATGTGGTTAATTTCCACACTGGTTTTAATCAAACCGGGTTTAATAAATAACCACTTGGTTTCTTCTCCAACGTATTAAAATAAATCCTATGAATGATTTTATAAACACCAATTAAAATATAATTAAAATAAGTGTAATCTTTGTACATGCGTTCTTATTTAATTTCGTTAGTCTTTCTGATTTAATATATTTTATTACATTAAAACTTAAATACTTACGCCCGGAGGGTGCATATTCTTGCTAATTTTAATAACAGACAAGCGATAGATGGGTTTGAAAAATGCTTAATTGTGAATCGATTATATCATTAAGAATATGATTGAAAGTGTTACTTTCTTTGTTCTCTCGCCAAAAGAATTCATAAACATATAAATCTAGCATATCTGCTTGAATTAACCCTAACTCTAACCCTTAACCCTAACCAGTGTACGGCGGAGTGTTCTGAAATTTACTTACGTTGGTAAAACGTTGGCAAAAAATATCTTAATGATATAGTTGCCTCACTATAAACCATTCTTCAAATCTATCTATCGCTTAATAGTCTTATTTTTTAAGGTATAAGAATTTACTGAACACCGCTCCTACAATCGAGAAAGTTCAAGAATGCTTATTTTGATTCCAACTGATTTGTAGCACAAGTATGTGTTTTACGCCAAAATACAAGGAAGGATGTCTTCACACGTCCAAAAGCATTAGCTCTCATCACACACATCCTCGCTACAAAACTAAAACTGACTTTATTTTGGGGTTGATAGCGTCGCTCTTTATTCTGGGTGTTGGATGTAGAATAGAGATAGAAATGGAGGTCGAAAAAGAGACAAGGTCGCTTTATTACAAAATGTCTGCGTCGAGTAAGCGACAAGGTTGCCTTCTTTCAAATTATCTGGGTCGAACAAGGGACAGGGTTTCTTTGTTCAAATTAGCTGGGCCGAATAAGGGCTGAGGTTTCTTTGTGACATATTGTCTGGGTCGAACAAAGAATAACGTTTCCTCATTTAGAATTGACTGAATTGGACAAAGGACTAGGTTTCCTAATTTCAAATCGATTGCGTGTATCAGGGACCAAAGTTTCCTTATTTAAAACTGACTGGGTTGAACAAGAGTCAAGGCTTTTTTTAAAATGTCAGATTGCTTGAGTCAAACAAATGAAAAAGAAAAGGTCTACTTATTTCAAATTGTCTTTGTCGAACAAGAGACTTAAAAGAAATTCAGATAGTCTGGATCTGGATGAAAGACAGGTTTTTTGGTTTGGTTTCTTTGTTTAATGGCATATCGACCTTTATGGGTTATCTAATGTCAAAGCCATTCTTGTAGAAGAACAGTAGTGGTACTATTTAACTCATAGCTTTTGTGTTGCTGAAGTAAAATAAAAATTAAAATCTTTTAAAAACAATTCAGTTTTGCGGACCTTTCTTATAACATATTTAATTTTCTCCCCTTTGACCCATTACATCACTTTATATATATATATATATAATATATATATATATATATATATATATATATATAAAGCGGATAAATATCAGTCATGTCTGTTCAAAGTGGTAGAGCAAGAGAACAAATATATCTGTGTCATCAGTTACACCAGTCACTGAATTTACATTGGCAGCTTGTCGGAGCGCTTCAGCAGCAATGTCTATGGCTGTATCTCCATCATTTTGGATCGCATGATAACTATCCGCTTTCAAAGACTTGTATAACATTTCGACAAACTGATCATTGTTCTTCTTATTTGAGAGGAAAAGCCCTTGATTAATAACAACTTGCAAGCCGTCTTCGATTTGAATGTTAGTGGAATTCCGAGCTCCTCTTCGCTGGTGCTGGTGGTCTTATTAAAGGTCCAGCAGAGTAGTCATCAAAAATGATGCTTGATGAACCATACTTGACTTTCATATGTCTCAGGTACTGTTCAACTACATCTTGGTATGTCACTCTTCGCAACCACTTCACTCTGTGGAGGAGAGCACCTCCATCCAAAACAAACTTCATCTCAGCTACTGACTGACGCTCAGATATGTCAGTAGTCAGATGGTGTTTCAGCACAGCGTTTTTTCGTCTTTCTCATCTGAAAACTCTTGAAAATTGAATTTGGGAATGAGCTCGAACCTGAACAAAGGAGTCACGTCGTCTTGTCTTTCTGCTAGAATGACCATCCTTGAAAACAGAACACTTAGGTCTACGTGATCCTTTAATCCATCGATTTTCACCTAATTTGCCGAGCAAATGTACGCATTCTTTTCAATGTGCTGTTCAAAATTCCTGTTGTCAAACTTCTGGATAGAACGACCAATTGTTAGGATTTTTGTGGCCACCCTTTAGGCTTCAAGCAAGAGAATGTCCAGCGGAGATCCTTTGTGTTAAGCAGAGCGCGACCCTTAGTGTAGAATCCCTTGGTTGTTCCTTGGTGCACCTCAGTCTTGCAGGTCCTTCGTCAATGATTGCAAATGGACGTCTCTCAGTATCAGCGATTGAGTAGTTAACCAGCCACGTATTCGGGCTGTTGATTGGCTGAGGTTTAAACAACGTGACCTTGCTCAGTCTATTAATTTAAGTGGTGTATCCCCAAAGTATAACACCAATTTCCTCAATAGCATCACAATTTATATAATCTCCACCAGAGGCTGTCAATCCGGATGATAGTGATCATATTTTTGGCTGACCTAGGTCAAGGGAATTGTGCTGAAAGATCCATTTGTAGATTCGGGTCATATCATGAAAGTCCTTCTTCCGGTTTGCACTGGTAGGGTAGGTCGATTTTGGAACCGTAACATTTCCCATGTGGCGAAAGTTGCAAATTAATATAAAAAATTACTACACAAAATATTTTTCTTTAAAACTTTCGTTTGAGGAAATAGATTTCAATCTTTTAAAATGTTATCTCTGTTACAGCTTAATTATTTGGAAAAAAGCAGCATATCAGATGTGTCGGTGCGGAGGGCATATTTTCAATTAGAATTCTAGTTATAATATTTCATTCGATCCGTTTAAAATGACAAGTTTTTATGTTTTAAATATTGAAATTGCTAAATTTTCTAATCATTTTCTAGTTTAAATGTTGCAAAAACGAGGATTTTTGGTGCATTTTAGTAGACGATATTTGATGCCATTTCCTCAAACAATGGTGCTAGTACGAGATTTAGTTTTTGGTATCAGTACTTATTATACCAATACACAACTTTCACTGTTGGAGAGAATTTGATATGTTTTAAAAAGTAAAAGAAATCAACCTACCCTATTGCACTGGTCAGTTCCACATGCTACTTGCTGGTTCTTTGGACAAGATCAGTCAATGTGGTCATGGCACAAGTGTGCTTGCTATATACTCACATCAGACTTACTGACTCTGTAAACCCTCGGTCTCTTGTCAGCCTATCTCGACTCTTTATTGTCCTCATCATCACTTATTCAATTATGAGGTCAGTTGACAAGCCAACTCAGAACCGATCACTGCGTTGCACAGGATGAAATCCATAGAAACAATTTTTTTCAATTTATCCATTATATTGGAGCTGGTAAGTGGGTCGAGACGGGCTATTTCTATGTAGCGTGCGAAGTAGTCGATTGCTACTAGGTAATTCCATCCGTCCTGTGTGAAGATATCCGTCCCTATATTCCGCTTAAACCACTTCGGTAACGGCGTCGATTTTAATGTTTCATGGGTGTTTGATGGACATTGCTGATTGTAAAATGTACATCTTCGGACGTGGTTATAAATGTTGAGGTACAGCCCATGATATTAATGGTATTTACCTCGCATCCCACATATGCGGGTGTGACACAAGGTCTTTTTAATGTGTGACCACTCACAAGCCGGAGCTCATGGGTAGCGGGTGGAAAAATGTATTGATCCCGTCGGCATTCCTCCTCAAAGGAGGCGCCTCAGGCACTGGGCAATAAACCCAGACCTGTCCCTTTAAATCAAGGGGACAGGTATTGTCTGGGGGGGGGGATAGCCCCCTGGGATCAACGCTGTTAATCTACATTAACAAACACAGGCTGCGAAAGAGCCCATGTTATTAATGCTTCTAAAATCTTGCAATGTCTCTTATATATCACTAAGAAATAAAGGTTTACATAATATATGGTGTTGTTAATTTGCATACTGGTTTTAACAAAACCAGGTTTAATAGATAATCACTTGGTGTTATTGATCTCTAATATTATTGTTTTTGTCTCCAACGTATTTAAATCAATCCTATGAATGATTTTATAGCCACCACACTGATGCCTTAGCCGGCTCTCTACACTTGTTTAGACCCATGTGACTGCTATGGATTGTTTTTATTGTTTCCGTTCTGAGTGATTCTGGAATCACTATACGGTTCTGGTACAACACTAGGTCTTGATATGCCAATAGTTCACTTCGGTATGGAAATTTTCTGCCTCTTCTTTCTTTCTTTCTTTCTTTCTTTCTTTGATTGTACGGCATATCAACCTTTGTTGGATTATTTTATGCCGAATACATTTTGTCCTATTCATGCTTGATGGATATTCAAAATATCTTTTAAAATCAATTTTTTAACACACCTTTTAAAACTCATTTTTCTAATTTAACCTATAGATGGGATCCTAACAGGTACTACCACTCCAGGTCAGAGTGGACCTGGGAGTAATGACGTTGAAGGGGTACTCCACACTTCCCAGAGCTCCAAAATTGAAACTTCACCATTAGCTGCAGTTTACATAGCTTTTGCATGCGTTTTGTTCTTTTGGGGAATGAAATGATTCGAATTTTATCATTACAGTTTCGAAGTCATTATTGTCTTCTTTCTTAGAAAATTTAACCATTTTAAAGATATGTTCTGCTTCTTTGCCCATACAATACATTAGGGTACTTATTTAAATTGGCCCGGTTTCCAAATATAACTTCCGAATCTTTGGCGCCTAGTCACCCACGTGGAGGGATTTAAAAAAATCAAATGCGTCTGGTGGCTGGAGATTCATTTTCATTGTTTGTTATTTGTAGAAGAACCCCACCTTATTCTAGCCACGTCTACACCATATATTACGATTTTAGTGGCCATCCTTTAGGCTTCAAGCAAGTGCTCTTGTCCAGCAGAGATCCTTTGTGTCAAGCAGAGCGCGATCCTTAATAAAGAATCCCTTGGTTGTTCCTTGGTGCTCCTCAGTCTTGCAAGTACTTCGTCAATGATTGCAAATGGACGTCCCCCAGTATCAGCAATTAAGTAGTTAACTAGCCACGTATTCGGGCTGTTGATTGGCTGAGGTTTAAACCACGTGACCGTGCTTAGTCTATAAATTTAAATGGTGTATTGGAGCACGTCTTATATACCACAAATAACCCAACAGCATATTTTATCTTGACAAAGTGGGTCTGTTCCTTTAGAGCTTTCTCGCCCACGACACGGGAACAGTTGGTTTTAACCCTTTATTACAAAGTATCAGGGTTATAGTTCTTGTCGCCTTGGATGGGGTTCAGTTAGTTAATCTTTGTAATCATAATCGGATGTTCCTTGAAATCCTAGGTAGAAAAGAGTGTAGTACCTGTAGGTATCCTCGTAATCCTAGTCTGTAGTGTTCTTTGAAATCCTAACAGAATGTAGTATCAGTTAGTCTCCTTGAAATCTAAGTCTGAAGTTCTTGCTCGCAGAAAGTTCAATTAGCAATTGAATTGAGGACGGTTGCAAACGATCTTAAATGCTTTTCTGAGCTCATCGCTGATTAGCCAATTTCTACCGGAAGTGCCCGCTGTTGTTAAGGAAAGTTCATAAATAGAAGTGGTGATTTGGCGTACATCTTATACCTAGAAACGTCACATGGTTAGCAAGCTAGGTTATCAGGCCATTGTTAGTGAGTTCGATTCTCACTGGGTGCCTCATAATCTGGCATTGTGCCATATTTAAGCTAAGCTTAGTAAATAACTATACCTAGATACGTCAAACAGCATGTATAAACAAACAATAAACAAGGGCACACAACTCGTGTTACACAGATATAACAAACATCAGTGTAATAAGTAATTGAGAGTTACCTCCCCTATTTTATGATTATCTTCCCCTTTGGAGAACTCTCTAGTGAATACTAGACTATATAAACTCTCAATAAGTTTACCAATTGTACCAAGTAGAATAAAGCTTCCCAAAGTCTATCGATGTTATCGTTTGTCATTTCAATCAGTAATGAACCTATTACTACTTATAATCCAGTGAATTGTTTTATTATGAATTTTTAAATGTAAACGATTTTGTGATTTGTTGATTTAGGAAGGTGTAATTCCTATAGAAAGATTGGTTAAATTGAACGTAACTGACCTAAATTCCACTATCGTATGCCATCCCGCTGAAAGAAAAAAAATACCAAAAATCAGGGAATTAACGAAATTTTCAGTGTTGATATATTAATGAATAAAACATATAATGCCCCAGGTATTTTATTTAAAAACCTTTACATTTTTTCAGGTCAGTTAACTTTGAATCACGTATATTTGAAAATCTGTGTTACGCCTCAAAGATACGTAGTTCAAAGTTAATTGACCTGAAAAAATGTAAAAGTTTTTAAATAAAATAACTGGTGCATTATATCTTTTATTCGTTAATTTATCAACACTGAAAATTTCATTAAATTCGGTTAATTCCCTGATTTTTTCTTTCGGCGGGGTGACATACGGTGGTGGAATTTGGGTCCGTTAAGTTCGATTTTACTGAAATATTTATATCATGAATTCATTTATTAATTGTAGTCTTTTCGTTTCTTAATTTCATTTTCCTGTTGTTTTTGTCTGCAGGTCGAGGAAAGAGGAGGGACATATTCAGACCTACTACGAGACGTCGCCCGTCTCCCGCAAACGTTACAACATTAATGGAGTCCCCGTTGTACTGGACTGTGGCACAGGCACATGTAAAGTGGGCTTTGCCGGAGAGGACTTCCCCAGGGACGTGTTTCCTACATGCGTTGCAGAACTGCAGCAAGTGAGTAAATTTAATGAAGTGCTTTAAATAAACATATTATAACGTTAAATGCAATCAACACATGCACTCACATACGCACACATGCGTGCATACATGCATACATACAAACACACATTCCATATACATACATACACTTATACACAGCAAAATGATCTTTGTAATAAATAGTACCACTACCCCCCCTCCGCACGAACAGTTAATCCCACAAAGTGCGGAGGGGTTGGGTGGTAATGGTTCTATCAAACGAATAACTAGGAGGATAAGGGGCTTTATAACTTTCTGTAGCGTAATTATTATGGTCTACGGAGAATTTGGGGATTGAAAAGAAAACGGTAATCGGATTTCTGGAGAAAGAGAAGAAAAAGAAATAAGAACAAAAAAGAGATTAAAGTTTCGAAGCGTAAATACTCAACGGGTGTCAGCCATTGACCGACCAATGACAGAACTAGATTTAAAAATAAAGATGGAAGTTCCAGGTTTTGAGCGGAAGCGGATGTAACCTTCCCCCATCTCCGGGACCACAAACGGAAGTAAAAAATATTCAGCCTCTCTTTCGCCGGACCCGAGAATGGTCGGACATGGTTGTTGGGGTCTGTGGTGAGATATCTATGGTAGCAACGAACAGCGCACACGAAAGTGATTTACGATAGAACAGCTGGACCTTACCCCTCTCTCTCTCTCTCCTTCTCTCTGAAAAGTTTGAACTCACGACGATTTCACAACCCAGCGCGTTACCCACTACAAATGTATCAGATCATTTTGCTCCACTCTGAACATACACACAGGAGATATTGCCTTATCCAACATATAAAACCCTTTCACAAACCTCCTTGTGCGCAACAACATCAATAAATCTGTATGCTTGCTTTCTTGGTTTGCTTGTTTTTTACGGTATATCAACTTAGTGGGTCATTTAATGCCGACAAAGTTTTGAAATAAATTCATTCTTAATGGATACACAATTTTTTATAAACACATTTTTATATTTAATCCATAGATGGAACCCTAACAGGTACTACCACTCCGAGTCAGAGTGGATCAGGGAGCAATGGTGACGAAGGGGTGCTACACATTCCTCAGACCTCCAGAACTTGAACCTCACCATTAGATAGTTTAACGTCATTCCCAGGACATAAAAGCCCTCAGCCACCGCCTTCTAGCACATATATGATAAAAAGGGTCGGTGCTTGCCATAAGGGCAATAGGGTTGGGGAAACAAGACTTGTTGTTTTCTTAAGTCTTTCATTTAAAACACACCCAGCCCATAAAGATTCAACTGCGTGGTGAGTTGCGACCCCTGAGAGACATCCTCTCTCGTTGAGTGCCTGCTCGCATCTAAACTAAACTCTCACGCCTGTAATCACGCGCATCACGGAGGGGCCAAGTCGGTTATGGAAAATCCCCCATTTAACTCCCTCCTATGTTAAATCTAACGAACTCTAAGTATTATTTGGATTATTCGGACTATTGTTCTCATCTTCTTTGTTATCTGTACAACGTTTTGGCCGATGTGCCCTACAGCCTTCTTCAGGACAATAGCCCGAATAATCCAAATAATACTAATTATCAAGCCTTATCAAAAAAATTCCGAGAAAAAGGGTTAGATTTTACCAATTAAATAGTTCCTTCAGCATATAAGGATACTGCCTATGTCACGTTACCAGAACTACATGGTAACATTACTACGCGACGACCACTGGCGCCATAAGAATTGGCGCACATTTCCTGTTTCCGTTTGTCTTTGTTTCCTTGTATCATTCTGTTCCGTGAAGTAAACCAACATGTAAGCACGTGTATAATGTACCTCCGTTAAAATACGCCTTGTGTTCTCATTTTACTAACTCTATGAGTCGACTAACCCACACCACTGCAAGTTGTCATAGATCAAACAATTCAACAAATAGTAACGAACTCTTATTCAAAAATATTCTTACTACAGTACATACATAATTCATTGACTATCCATGAATTATGTTACAAAGTCAGCTGTCTTTCTTGTAGAGCATTCGTCCTGTGAATCCTCTCTGAAACAGTGCAACGATCTTAAATGCTTTCTGTCTTGCCAAAAAATTAGCAAAGAATTAGCAAAATTCAAACAAATAATTTTTTTCTTTTTTCAACCTATCATTTTTTTATCATTACGCCATTTTTTTAAATCTATTTATTTATTCTTTTTACATTTTTTTTCTCTTTCAGACGGGGAAATTCTGCCTAAAAGATAGAGACTCTCCAATTTTTGGAGCCAGTACAGATGATGTAATCCAAAGTAACCCTATCCAACGGGGCGTTGTAACAAATTGGGATGCTATGGAAGACGTGTGGCAGCAGTGCTATGACCGGTTAGGGGTTGCTTCAGACACGCAACCTGCCTTGCTCAGCGAGACCCCATTCACCCCTCAAGAGAATCGGGAAAAACTTGCAGAGGTTCTCTTTGAAACTTTTGACATTCCAGCTCTTTATTTGATTTTGCAGCCTGTTTTGGCGCTCTATGGATCAGGACATTGGTCTGGCGTCGTACTTGATGCAGGGGAGGGCACAACCCACGTGGTACCGGTTTTTGATGGTTACCCGTGCAATGAAGCTATCGTTCGTTTCCCAGTGGCTGGCTGTGATCTTACCGAGCAGTTGGGTCGATCTTTACAGGGTGAGGCTGTTCCCCGCTTGCGACAGTCAGTGGACACTTTTCGTTCAATGGTGCGTGACATAAAGGAGAAGTACTGCATGGTTATGAAATACAGCGAGGCTCGGAAAAGTACCATGCCTTTGCAGGAGGACGAAATGTACCAGTTACCCGGTTTGGACACCCGATTGGCGGTCAGCATGGAACGAATCCGAATACCCGAACTTCTTTTTCAACCAGAACTATGTGGTTTCACGTGTCTCAGTCTACAGCAGACTGTTGCCAAATCTATTCTCCGGTGTCACGTTTCCCTGCAAGAGACAATGTCATCCAATGTGGTGTTGGCAGGGGGGACAACCCTGCTTCCGGGTCTACCATCTAGGCTTCATGCGGAACTTTCCGTTTTGTCTTTATCAAACGTGAATATCACGGCGCCGCCGGTGCGTAAATATTCAGCATGGATGGGGGGTGCTATTGTAGCATCCATGGAAACCTTTCGGCCCATGTGGCTGAGGAAGGAGGAATACAATGACGTGGGGGCAGCCACAGCCCTCAGAAAATGTTCTTGGAGCAAAAACTCAACACCAACAAACCTTTCATTTCTACTCTGAAAACCCTCATTCTGTTTTTTTTTTCTCAACAAAAATCGTGCAAATCTGAAAGTCTTCCAGAACAGGCACAAAGGGACATGCATATATATATATATATATATATATATATATATATATATATATACATACTGATGGAAAATAAACTTGCAGCATCCTGTATATCTTTAATTTTATTCAAGTTTGAATGTATAGGTGATTTAACCAGAGTACGGTATCAGTCGGTAGGGTGTTCAGCTAGGAATCACAAGGTTCTTGGTTCGATACCGACCCTCGCCAACTCAGCGTATGAGTAGCACAGGGATCTGTGCAGTAAAGTGAGGAGCTGATGGTAGGTGTGGCGCTCCACCTCAGATGCTAAAATAATCTCCTTGGTCTAGCGCTAGTTAAAAGGGGATAGCCTCCCTCGCTGTATGGCGGATACCGACATTAGGCCGCCCCGACGACTTTACTTTACTTATGGTAAATGATCAAACCTACAGATCAATACGAGCAGACGTTCCAATTGTAATTAAGATATTAATGCACTATATATCCTCCTGGAGCATTAACTTTAGCCTGTACTCTTTTATGCATATGATACGGTGCACTGATATGACTATATCACAAGATATCAGAAGACTTTCGAAATACTATCATAATATCATGTACTCACGAACATACGCATACTGTATGCAGGTGAAAAAGAGAATTGTCCTTCAAGATGTTGCAATTCTATTTTCTGTCAGTGTATATATTAATGTGAATATATAATATATATATATATATATATATATATATATATATATGAGTGTATGTGTGCGTGTGTGAGTGTAAGTACATGTATGTGTATGCATATAAATTAACATATATATATATATATATATATTATATATATATATATATATAAAATGAATTAATGAATGTGTCTACTTGTCTTTGATAAATAAATGTGTGTATATATGTATGTATATAAATGTGTGTGTGTGTGTGTGTATGTATGCATGTATTTGAATATATATATATATAATTACACATGTGCGTATGGGTATATATATCCTTGCCCCTACATTTTTAAGCGAAGTACAGCTGGTTTGAATTTAAAGTTCCTGTTCTCCTAAATCGGTTGTTATACCATGATTGAAGAGCCCAGTCTAATCTAGCAGACTAGGCTCTTTAGACATAACTGCTGGAGAAGAGTTGAATATGTATATATAGCCGAGGGCAAAGAGATGAATATATATATGTGTGTGTGTGTGTGTGTGTGTATGTATGTGCGTGCATATAAATCAATATATATGTGTGTGTGTGTGTGTGTGCATGCATATAAATTAATATATATATATATATATATATATATATATATATATATATAAATGAATGAATGAATGTGTGTACTTGTCTTTGATAAATTAATGTGTGTGTATATATGTATGTATATAAATATGAGTGTGCATGTCTGTATATATGTATATGTATGCCAATGTCTCTTGGTACATAAATGTATTGAGAGATATTTCTGTGGCCGTGTATGTTAAAGCCTACCTTTTGCAAAAAAGCGCCTTAAATTGCAAATTCAGCTCATTAATTATTTTTTATTAGGAATTGTTACTATTAGCTGACTCACCGGATTTACCTCACTTGGACAATATCTACAATTATCTAGAAATGAGGTCTAGGCTTCCTAACCTCTTTTATTTTAAGTGAACTGTAATTACTGGTCTACATAGAGTTGAGCATGTGTGTGTATGTGTGTGTGTGTGTGTTTGACATATGTATGAGGTATGTCCAAAAAGAAACAAAATTTTTCCAAAAATAATCAGTAATTCTGAACTTTAAGTGACTAAATTCCTATCATAAAAATTGCACATTATTTAAAATGAACTTAATTGTTATTAAATAGACATTTTATGATATTTCTGTGTTAAAACATGCAGTCTTAGTGATTTGAACAATTTGGAAAAAAAAAAAAAAAGGATATCATTTACGGCAATTTGATAATGGCAGACTATTTACTTTCTGTTTCTCTCCAAACAGCAAGGGAACATTTTTTTTTCTTTTAAGATTTTTTGGCCAAATTCAATTGTTTAAAATATGTTAAAAATAAATTATATATATGATATGCAAAATATTTTACATATGTAATTCATTTTTGATACATTTTAAACAATTAAATTTGGCCAAAAAATCTTTAAAGAAAAATAAAGTCTTAGAAATCAATAAAAAAAAAACCCAAAAACACTATGTACAGAAAATATCTAATTAATAGATAAAATTCTAAGTTTCATATTAATTTGTAACAATTAAGTTCATTTTAAATAATGCGCAAGTACAATTTTATGGTAGGAATTTAGTCACTTAAAGTTCAAGATTACCAAATAATCTAATATTTAATGAGACCTGTCACCTTCGGAATATTCCCCTTGATGCCATGTTCCCAGCGTTTTCATTTTTAAGAATGTTATGCAGGTTTGATAAGCATATTTTCTTCTATTTCTTCTACTGTCTGTAATCAACGACCGTTCTCGGTGGATTTTAGCTTTAGGAACAACAAAAGATTCAAAAGGGGCCAGATGAGGAGACTAGGACAGCTGGAGGATGAGAGTGCTGTTTTCTACTTCTTTAGAATTACTCTTCAATATCATTAATTGTTAAACTTGGAAAGAAAATAATAAATCTAATAAAATGATAATAATAAAGATAAACTTTTTAACTCTTAATGTCCTCGTTCCACCTGGCCTGAAGTCACATTCATTTTTTAAATCTACCCCAAATGATAGCCTTTGTTTAAATGTAATATTAAACATATTTAAAAATCTTTTATTTAAGGGAAATAACAGGTAATTTTAAATGAAAAGGCCATTTTTGCAATTTTTATAGGAAAGGGGCTCTAGACTTAGAAAATTCTCAACAGGATGTTAAGAGTTAATATCTTTCACTATCAAACATGCCAAAAAAACCCACAAAAAACACCCCAATAAAAAAACTGATAAACACTTTACACACACTTTCATTTGAGCATTTTTAGCTTAATATTAACTAATGTGGCATGATGCAGTTTATTCTAAATAAAAGGTGAAGGTCATTTGCAACAACACTGAAAAGGTCATGGTTATTCTGACACAACATTTAATTTACAAGCACACTAAAACATATTATTAGTGTACCATTTTTTAAATAAAAAGTCAAAGTCATTGCTACACACCATTTACTTTAAAAGCAAACAAAGACATCTCATTAGTTTATATTGGTTATATATATATATATATATATATATATATATATATATAATGTCAAGGTCACTGCTACACAACATTTCATTTGCAAGCCAACTAAAAGATCTCATTAGTGTGCTGTTTTAAAAGTTTGGTTTCATTTTGGAAACACCATACAGTATACCCTCACCCATTTGTGGTTCACCGTTTGCGGATTTTGCTCTCAAAGTTATTATTTCATAATTTCGGCAATTTTGTGAATTTCTTAGGCCATTTTTTAGCAGAAAACACTCACATTCATCCTAAGTGGTAAATAACTTTAAACTAACAATGTCAGTTAATATAAAATAAAAAATTAGAAAAGAGAGATGATACAGGTAAATAATCTTAAAATAACAATGTCCTCATCGTATGGTACAGAAAATTTCATCATCATCATTATTTATTCATTATTGGTGAGTACAATAAAATTAAAATGTTTTTAATTTATCATAACTATGTACATATTATACTACATTATTACCGTTTTTAATTTATCATTACTACATATTACTACATATTACTACATTATTACTGTATTAATGAATAAGACTGTCTTTAGAATGTGTTTTGGGAAGCATATTTTAGTGTATATAATATCATACATAGGAGTTTTAAAACTGCATCAATAATTTGCGGATTTTCGGGATTTGTGGAAGGGGAAGGAACATAACCCCCGCAAATAGGAGGTGGGGGGGATACTGTATATGATAAAATACATAAATAAAATATCCGACTAAATAGAAGAAAAATATGATGGGAAAACCAAAAATATTATAACATTTCACCCTTTATGGACTTCATCAGATTATTATTTGGAAAAATTCCTTGTAAAGTCGGAAAAAAATACATGAATAAAATGTCTGACTAAATAGAAGAAAAATATGATGAGAAAACCAAAAATATTATAATGTTTCACTCTTTATGGACTTCCCCAGATTATGATTTTTAAAAATTCCTAATAAAATCGGAAAATTTCTTGACATTCAAAAATGTTTTCCAAGTCCTTATCGGATGATTCCTCTAAAGGTTGATACATTATAATATTTTTGTTTTTTACATCATACTTATACTTCCACAAATCACATATATAAATGTGTAAACATTTTTGCATGACTTTTTTGCTTGAATTGTGTACATATACAGAAGTATGTATGTATAATCTTGCCTGTGTACAGTGGGGAGGGGGGAAAGCATAAGAAGGGTTGATGACAATTTACCATGTATTTATAAAAATTCATTCAACATTTTAAAACACTGGTTTTAAGGAGAAGTGTGTATTTATTTGTATTTATCCTTGTGATGAAATAAGAAAATAAATACACTTCTCCTAAAAATCAATATCTTTAAAAATTTCAATAAATCTGTTATAAATCTAACCTAACTATTGGTTACTAACCCACTGCCTAATATCTGATACCCCATCTTAGTTAAGTCACTGTTTGTATAGGAAAACTAAAACTATTATAACATTTCACCCTTTATGAACTTCAAAAGATTTTTATTCAGAAAAATTCGAAATAAATTTGGGAAATTTCTTTTCTAACCAAACTATTGGTTACTAGCCCACTGCCTGATATCTGCTATCCCATCTGTCACACCTTAGTTAGGCCACTGTTCGTATGAGAAAACATAAAAAAATTATAACGTTTTACCCTTTATGGACTTCATTAGATTATGATTCAGAAAAACTCCTAATAAATTTGGGAAATTTATTTTCTAACCAAACTATTAATTAATCACCCTTGCCATAGATCTGGTACCCCACTGTCCTCCCTAGTTAGGCCAGTGTGTGTACATATGAGAAAACCAAAAATAATTTAACATTTCACCCTTTATGGACTTCATCAAATTATGATTCGGAAAATTTCATAATAAAGTTGGATAATTTCTTTTCTAACGTAACTATTGGTTACACAGCCACTGCCTAAAATTTGGCACTCCATCTGCCCCACCCTTGTTAGGCCACTGTGTGTACGTATATACGTGTGTGGGGGACTTTTGATAGTTGTGTCACCGTTCACTGGAAGCAAAGATGATGGCACAGGATGCAGTCAGTCCCCTCCAACTCCTTAATGTGCCTAGTAACTTCTTCTACCATATTGTTCTGGACCCACAACCAAAATTGGGTGGGGTTGGGAGGAGAAACACCTCTACCCCATCCCTTCTACCCTTCTTTTTCTTACTTATTTTCTTTCTTTTTTTCTTTCTTTCTCCTTTTCTTTTTATCTATCATTCTCTATCTTTCTTATTCTCACTTCCTTTAAATTTCTTCTTTTCCCTCTCTCATTTCTCTTTTCTTATTTTTTACTTTCTTTCTCATCCCTCCATTTTATTCTCATCCCTTCCTCTTTTTCTTTCTTTTGTTCTTTATTTGTCCTTTTACTTTTATTTCCCTCTCTCTCTCTCTTCTCCTTCTCTCTTTCCTTCTTATTCCCTTTTTTTCTCTTTCCTCTTACTTTTTTTCCTTTTCCTTCCTTTATTTTCCCCCTCCTTCTTCCTCTTTTCTACCTTTTCTTCATCCTCTGCCATATCTATCATTATCTTTCTTTCACCTTATTCATTCCCCCTCCCTCCACCTTTATTTTTGCTTCTCTTCCTTTACCCTTCCTCCTCAAACTACTCATGCTTTATTTTTGCTTGTCTTCCTTAGCCTTCCTCCTCATACTACTACCATCTTGAAAATTTCCCTTTCAAATATCAAATGATTATTTTTCATTTATTAATTCCTATTAACCTAAGGGTGGTAACTACTAGCCCTTGGATGGAGATTAATGAATGCCTCAGTTCTTGTCATTGTGACAGTGAACATCACATATACTTCTATCTCACCATTATTGTGTACAGACTTCCTAAAAATAATGTAAACACAATTTTAAGATTGGTACAAATATTTATTATAACAAATACTGTCCCATTTATGTGACATTTGTCAGACTTAAACTATAAATGGCAGGATGGTGCCTATTAAGTTTTAAGAAAACTAAATTGTAGATCTCAACTACCAATAATTCCATTTACCATGAATTTGTGAAATTATCAGAAAGAGAAATTTAAAAAAGACCCTAAATCTGTTTTTTGTGTATAGCTAGCAAAGTTGGAGATTTGTTAATTGAAATACACCCTTACACTATGAAGAAAAAGAAGAAGAAAAAACACACACAATGAAAATCTGTATGTGATGATAATCATTTATATTGTGGAATTTAAAACAAAAAAGTATCAACTCAGTTGGCAGGATCAGTCAAAATTTATTTTTGCTCTTACTTAATAGCATTTTTTTCCCCTGTAAATTTTCAGATAATTTGTTCATATTTTCTGGCCAAACACACAAAATACTCAAAGCTGCCTTTATGATAAAACTAAAAAAAAATTCTTTCTTTTTTTTCTTTTTAACCTGTGTCATTGTTGGAAACATCATGGGAAAAATTGAACATATTTTCTTTGAATGGTAATAAATTATTGTTGATACTAGCTAAAGTACCTGTCTACATCAGGTACAAGGTTCAGACTTGAATGGCAGTCTTACCCAGCATTCAGGCTGAGATAAAAGTATGGGACCTGATCAACATGAAAGTATGGTTCCTGGAAATAGGGTACCTGAAATTATGGTACCTGATCGACATTGAAAGCATGGTACCTGAAAGTGTGGTACCTGATCAACATGAAAGTAGGGTACCTGGAAGTATGGTATCTGATGAACATGAATGCATCGTACTTGAAAGTATGGTACCTGTAAGCATGGTACCTGAACAATATGAAAGCATGGTACCTGAAAGTATAGTACCTGAAAATGTGGTACCTGATGAACATGAAAGCATGATACTTGAAAGCATGGTACCTGATCAATATGAAAGCATGGTACCTGATCAATATGAAAATATGGGACCTGAAAGTACCTGATTAGCATAAAAGTATAGAATGGTTTTCTTGTTTTTGAATAGGAAGCAGTTACCCCCCACCCACCACCACCACCACCAAAACAACAAAAACAAAAAAAACAAGGTGTGTCTGGATCTGCAGAGTCTAACCTTGTTGCAGTACCTTATTCCACCAAAGGAGAAGGTCTGATACCGGCATGATATTAGTTGAAGAGACCAATGCAAAAGTACACACAAATCCCTTGCATCTTATTAAACTTACCATATGTTGTATACTTCTTATGAGAGTATCAAATATTGAAATGGATTGCAATTGGCTGGCAGTGAACCAATTCCTAAAAATGTAATGTTAAATTATATCTAATTAGTTATGTCTTTCAGCAAGATAGTATCCTGGTAATCATTGTTTGTTGTTAGAGATAGAGACAACCTCCCTGGAGAAGTCTCTCTTTTCTCTTTGAGGACCCAATATTTAAAAAAAACCCTCTTGTTAGTGATTTCACTAACAAGAGGTTTTTTTTTTTAAATATTGGGTCCTCAAAGACTTAAATTTATTTAATAATAATTTCCTTATCTTTTTTTTTACCTATCAATATCAAGAATTCTATGTATACTTATTTAAGTATGCATAGAATTCTTGATATTGATAGGTAAAAAAAAGATGAAAAGGAAATTATTTATATAATATAAGCAATTAGCAGAATGATGACTAATATGTAATTATTTAGATACTAGTATTGTACCCTAAGGGCTGGTTTATCTCAGTCAGTAGAGCATCCGCTTAGGAATTGTAAGGTTCCAGATTCAATATCGATCCGTGCCAATTCAGTTTCGGGTAATCTAATGTGTGAGATAAAGCATTTAAGAGCTGATGATAGATATTGCATTCCACCTCAGCAGAAGCAATTTCCTTAGTCTAATGCTAATAAAAAGAGAATAGATTCCCTTGTTATTCAGCTAATACTAACAATAGACCAATCCACAGACTTTACTTTACTAATTATACCATTAACTTATTTCGGTCATGTATTTTCCTTTTGACTTTACAAAGGGAGGAAGCTGATTGTATGAAGAAGAGTTTTAAAAGAACCAAACAGTTTTTTTTAATCCTTATCCCTGGTAGTTAGTCAAATAATAATCTGAATAAACATAATTTTCTAATTATATAGATATTGATAAGTATGAGTATACTCTTGTAGAAAATCTGATTCCAATTAACAAAAGTAAGTCACATTCACATCCAGAAATGATGACCATATATATATATATATATATATATATATATATATATATATATATATATATATATTGACCAACCCCTTTATATGAGTAAGATGGGACACAAGGTCAATTACTTAATCAGAGTTTAACAGGTTTGAATTCAGTGTTTCCCTTCCCTTAAACTTGTCGCTTAAGCAAGATTAAAGAGCCCAGTCTGCCCAACTATTTATCCATAGCTGGAGGAATAATAGTTGGATTAATACCTTTCCCAGTAGTATTAGCACTATGTGAAATGAAAACAGCCTCATCCAGGATTTGTCCATTTCCTTGCAAAAAATCAAAAATATACCACCGTACATACTTGCAAATAGGTCACACCCCTAATTTGTGGTTTTCAAAGTGGGCATTTGTGGTTGACCCACAGGTCACATTATAATCTGGCTAGTTACACAACCAACTCTAACATAAAACTTATCAAACATTCACCTTTGTTCCAAGACTTTGCTTACAAATATTAAATCTAGAATACTTTGATGTATAATGCAAATATATAGACATAATGGTTATCTTTCTTAGTTCTATAATTGTAAATGAGTCTGGGTAAAAAAGCATAACAGTCAACTCAATAATGAAAAATTAATAATTATCTACTGAACAGTTACAAACATTATAGAAGATTTTAGAAAAAATATTTAATCATTTAGGCATAAGCATAATTATTTAACTTCATCAGGACTGAATCCTAAAAATTCTTCTCCACTGTCATCAATTTGAAACATTTTTTAAATTTAATCATTAGTTAATATATTGTCATCAACTTAATGATAAATAAGAATCAAAGAAATTCTGTTATACATTTATGTTGAACTAGAATCGGTCACCTAGTGTTGCCTGGGTAGAGGGGTATAATTAAAAGTTAGTCTTGCAGATCCATTAATTGTTTTAGTCTTACATAATAGATTTGTTTTAATCACAAACACAACCAATGACTTTCCCTTTTCTTATCATTCAAATCCTGATTTTTAGATATCATTCCAGATATAAATCAAATCTTTATCATTTTTGTACAAAAATCAAGCTCTGGTGATACTGAATGTATACATATATTTAAGTTGTCGTCAATTGTTTTATTTTTGTAGTTTCCTGCAGACATACATACACACACATAGATACACACAATTGTCCTTTATATATGTATAGATGAATAGGTCACACCATTGAATTTTTTATTAAAAAAGTGCAACCTATGCATGAGTATATACAGTATGTATTTAGGTTTTGAATTCCACAAAATCTCAAGTCTTTTTTTTCTTGATCCTTAAAATCACAAGATGAACCTCTGTTGATAAAATCATATTGATATTTAAATCATACCTTAACTGTTAGATTCGTGGCACCAGAGGGGTTATGGGGCAAAGTACCCTATCTAGCGTGTAGACCAATTCTCAATGAAATTGGAGTACACATTATATTTTATATATCAATACACTTGTGAAATATCAATAGGGACATTTTTCAAACTATGTTTGCAAACAAAATTAACCAAGTTAAAAAATGACCTTATATGAATGAAATCCTCATTGAAATGTTTTTCTTCTTGTTATTATAAAAGGTCTTGATGCTATAATGGCAAATCAGGTTTAAAACCTAAAGATATTATAATTATGAGCACTTAGTCCATACACTTAGAGTATAGACATGAACCTAATCAATACCATACAACACGATCCCCAATAGTGCTAACACATTGTTAAAACCAATCACTAAAAAGTATAAATATAAATACACGACTTTTATTACTTCCTAACTGTTGGGCATGACATAACACCAGATGGGTTGATATGCCTTTAAAATCAATAAAACAAACAAAACAAACTTAGTCCATTACTTGAAGTTGCGTGTGGTATTTCGAAAAATATACCAAGATTCAAACATCCTTATATATTTCGGTTCTGAATTTTCCCAAATCTTAATCCCAGATTAAGATTTGATCTTGTAACAGTCAATAAATTAGACCTACCCACTTGGCAATTATTTCCCATTAGTATTAGTGTTCATGTTTGACTACAAGCCATTTATTCTGTATGCTAATTTTCAAGGCAAGTAGATTGGTGCTATACAATCTTACTACTCCTTGTTCTTTTTATTTATCTATATAATAGACAAGCCTTTGTTTCTACTGGCTGTAATTATAGTGCATCTACCTCTGTAACATGTGGTCAGTGTTTGAACCTAAGTAAAAGCCAGGATTTTGACTGCCAGTTTTTGAAAGCAAATTCTAATCTCTTCAAACATTGGCACTACATGGTCTACCTACCCCCATCCTACATCCCTCATCCCCTGATTCGGCTCTCTTAGACAAATCTAAGCTGAACTGAGCTTAATAAAGGACAAGAAATTTGGGTTGAGGCATCTTAATCTTAACACAATTTGGTTGGTTGATTGAGTTTTATGGCATGTCAACTCTTGTTGGGCTATTTTATGCTGAAGGCGTTTTGTTTTATTCCTTCTTGATGGGTATTCCAATTTTTTTTTTAACTCATTTTTTCTATTTAACCCATAGATGGGACTCTAACTCCCAGGTTAGAGTGGACTTGGGAGTAATTGCAATGAAGGGATACTCCACACTCCCAGAGCTTCAGAATTGAAACTTCACCATTAGATACAGTTTAACATCATTCCCAGGACACAACACAATTTGAAATAATGGTGATGAAAATTTAGATTGAATTAGTTTTGAACAAAAGAAAAAGACATTAATTTGATTCTGCTAACTGATAAAAAAAGACATAACATGTTTATTCTAATATCCCTGCAACTATTTGGCCTTGTGGCAGACTAAGCAAAGCTTAGTAAATAATTTGTTTTATTTGGTTAATGGCTAAAGAACAAACGTTTGCTGGTCATTTGGAAAAAAATACCTCAGGCTCAATCAGTGTCACCAAAATTCTTTTTATACACTTTATCTAAAAGGCAACCGGAAATGACGTTTTTGTATATAAAAAAGAGATATTTTCAATGTGTGTGAAGGAAAAGAAAAAGAACCGTGTTACTACTTAATGTTCTCCCAAACCTTACAAAAAATTTCTGTTTGCTACTGTTTCAAGTTTTGTTTGAGATTTATGTTGCTAACCATTGTTAAAAATGGATGAACATTTTTAAAAGAATCTTCATTGAATTTCGAATTACACTTATTAAAAAAAATCCAAAATATTGGAGTATTTTTAGGTAAGCAAATATAAAAGCAACATATTCAGGAATTTTGGTTATTGAAATAAATAAAAGATGAAAAAAAAAAAATCCAAATTAATATCTTGAATATTTAAATCAAATTCACTTTATCTAAAAAAATGAAATTTCAGGGGAGATAATTAAAAGAAATAATAATTGAAAAAGTTATTTCCCTTGAATCATTGAAGACTGTTAAGTTATTCTGATAAAAAAAAAAGGAAAAAGAAAGGATAATCTATTTATTGCCTTTGCTTATTGATCTTTAAATGTTTTGTAATCTCATGAAAAGTCATCGTTTTTTCCTGACTTAAAACAACAAACAAAACAGTTATTGTGCTTCGAAGTTGAAAAAGTAAATCTCTATCCTGGGTATTAAACTAAAAAAAAAATATTCACATAAATGCCCTGAGTTAGGGGTGTGTCAATGAAATACTAAAAAAGAAAAAAGAAAAAAGAAAAAAAAAAGCCTTTCTAAATGAAAAAGAAGTTATTGAAGTCAAATGCTGATTGATTTTCTTGGCTGCTATAAAAAGTAATCAATTACTTGAATAGTTTCTTGCATATGCAAACTAATCTTTCATAAATAAATATTTATTTTTGTACAAATTTCTGGAAAAATATATGCAGCTATAATTTAAAAATAAATTTTTGATCCGAGAAGCAATATATCCAGTTCTCTTGTTCGCAGAGGGCATTTTCTTGAAAGGAGATGATTACCTCCCTTGACTTAAAAACTAAACAAAATACAATACTTGAATTAGGAAGAAGAAAAAAAAAATTTTTTTAAAAAGACAAAAAAAAAAAAAAAGAAAAGAAAAGAAAGAAAACTGTAATCAGGTTTATCTGTTGAATAATAAATTAATTTTGATTAAGATTCAGTTAACTAATGTATCATAATTTCGTCAAAAAATAACTTTTTTTCTTATGTTGGCTATGTTTGAAAATTACTTTAATTTTTATTTATTTATTTATTTTCCTTTTAGAGAAACATTAAATTTAACGTGTAACATCAGTTTACAATGAACATATAATGCATAATGGGACATTGAATTTATGTTTCATTTTAGAACACATGCATTCTATTTACAATATAAATCTATTTAAAACTGAACTCTCATTCTATGAATATATTTTTCTTATGTATTTGTGTCTACTATATTTTAAAATGATTATCACTTCTTTGGGGAATTTCACATTTTTGATAAAAAGTTAGTTTCCCAAAAAAGAAGAAGAAGAAGAAAAGACATCTTGTCAGAAGAGCAAAGAAATATTTAACTGTTTATATAGTAGACAAACAAAAAGAATTGTTTCAAGGGAAATAATTCTTAAATATTCCTAAGTTATTTCCCTTGAAAGATTGTTACTAAGAAAATTGTTGAAAATTAAAAATCTAAAATTCAAATATTTCAATCATCCTCACGGAATTAAATCAATAATTATATACTTCAAAGAATTAAACGAGGATGTAAATATTTCACATCCGAATAACTTTTCATGAACTTCTTTTTTTTTTTTTTTTAGAAATAAAACAATTTTTAAAGTGTTTATCTCTTTTGTAACGTCACATGTACATAATGTAAATAATAGAAGAACAACTTAAGTATATCATATGAATTTAATTACAAAACAAAATTAGATAAATTAAGGAAACAGAAATAAAGATAAATGAAAGATTATTACTTATCCGTAATAAACATTCTTCTAAGAAAAATACAGAGTCGCTTGAAAGACACAGTGTACACCTAACTAATCTATGATTGTAAGTCCTTTGATCCAAGCAGCATGGTACCTCCATTTATATCAAATGGAGGTCGGCCATTTTTATTCTCTGGCAATCCGTGTTTCAACTCGAATGTCGGCAGCGACTCTTTATTCATATATGACAATCTCCAGGCATTTTTATGTTTTTAAATGATTCTTTGTTATTTTTCAACTGGTTATTTTCATCAAATGGGCTAAAGTAAATTCTCCAGATAAAAACTGATTATCATTTTCTTACTTTTTAAATATCTTCAGAATTAAGGAATACATTCTGGAATACATTCTGGTCTTTTAGAAAGTATCATTTGCACAAGAACTGGGTGATAGCTTCTTGATTCTTGATGAATGTAAATCACTGTAGATCTCTTTGAGAATTTCAATTCTATGTCGGACTGAATTTTTCTATTTTCATGCCTACATGAAAGAGAGTGCGCCTTTAATCATGAAAATCAAAACCAAAAAAAAAAAAATAAAATAAAAATAATAAAATAAATAAACAAAGGGACAAAAAACAAAACAAATATTTCCTTCAAATTTGTTTGTTCATAACTCCATATTATTTTTTTGTCTTTTTTTATTTCTTTGTTGTTGTCTGAGTCAAGGAATTTGAATGTAACAACAAAATTTGTTTGTTTTCTCATTTCTTTCCACCAATGATTTTTTTCTTTTTTTTTGTCCAATGTTTTCTTATTAATTGTGAATAATTGTTCAAAAGTTTCCAAGAAAAATAAATATATTTAAAACTTTATTTAAAAAGAAAAAAGTACAAACAAATAAAAATGTCAGCACTTTTTATGACACCAGTTGTCAGTTTTGCTTCTTAAGGGAAGTAACTAATTTCGGGTAATGTTTTGCAGTTGGCTCCATTAACTGTCGCAATATATATATATATATATATATATATATATATATATATATATATATATTTATATATATATGGGAGTAAAATGAGGAAATAAATCTGACAGTGTGTAAAGAAATGTAGATAAACACAAGATTTTATACAGGATGGAAGTTTATTATTCAATTATTATTATTGTCAACATTCAAACATTTCGGTTCATATAAAACCTTCTTCAGGATGATATGATAAAAGGAAGAGAAAAAAGATTTTTGTTGTTCAAAACATCCATCACATTTTGAACTACAAAAATTTATCATATTTTCCTGAAGAAGGTTTTATATGAACCGAAATGTTTGAATGTTGACATAACCACCAATAATAAACTTCCATCCAGTGTAACATCCCATGTTTATCTACATTTCTCCACACACACACACACACGTATATATATATATATATATATATATTTGGTGTTAATATACAATGAAATGATCTCCCTTACATTTTTTATTAAAATCTTATTATCTGTAAAATTTAATCTGTAAAAACTGTTAATTCATCAACAATTTTATTTAAAATCTCTCTCTTTTTTTTTCCAAAATTTTCTGCAGATAATTTTGTACCAAGATATCCATTGATATTTTGCTGTCAAAAATTTAAAGGGAAGATTAAAAAAAAGGTCAAATATTTCTCATGACTCTTCTTTTCCCGGTCACGACAGATGAGCAAAAACTTAATAATGGAGTCTGTAATAATATTTTTTTATTATTTCTCTGAATTTTTGAGATGAGGCTTGATAATTACTATTATTTGTATTATTTGGACTATTGTCCTCATCTTCATTGTTATCTATACAACGTTTCAGCCGATGTGCCCTCCTGCCTTCTTCAGGTATTTCTTGTCGGACTTAGGAACCTTCTCAGACTCGGGAACCTTCTTTTCGGACTCGGGAACCTTCTAGTCATATTCGGGAACCTTCTTGTCGTAATCAGGAGCCATCACGGAACTTTGAACCTAACCCTTTATTCAGTCCACAGGGGTATCCTGTTCTCATTCCGCTTACCATAGCTGGGGTACAGGTGTTAAGCTGTGTTAATTATTATTCTATGTTACTGCTGCCCCTGACCAGGATTGAACCAGCAGTCTAGAGATAACTGTCTCTTAGAACTGTCTTAACCTAACTCTTTTATCCTCTAGGCTATGTGTTCAATTATTGTACAGATAAAAATGAAGATGAGAACAATAGTTGGAATAATACAAATAATACTAATATTTTTTTTTTCAAAACAAAACTGTATAAGAATTGTTCAAAATGAAGAGTTCTTAGTAAAGAAAGGTCTGTGGCCTTTTAACTGTGTACTCTCTGTTTGACGATGTTTGTCCAATTCTGGGCCGAGATGTTTGGCACTCCCCTCTGTGTTTGTAATTTTTGTGATGGCTGTATGAAGAATCTGTGATTCTAAAAGATATATTTGACACTATCTTTTTTTTCGGCTTCTTATTTTAACCCCCTAAAAGATATTTTATGAAGCATGAAGAAGAAAAGAAAAAGGTATAGTGTTTTATTAACCAGAGAGGTAACTCCACATTCAGCACAAAACCTTTGAATGGATTTCATTGAGTGGAGAACATGATTTTCAGAGAAAAAAAAAAAAATTTAAAAAAATACCCCCCCACCACCAATTTAGAATTTTTGCTTATTTAAGTGTTGTCTGAAATTTAGAGAAAAATCAATTTCATTATTCCACAGATTTTGTTCAGCTTCATCTTTCTTCTACTTGGTTGAATGTTTCATCCTAAAGTCGAACCTCTCATCACTGTGGTAGTGACAACATGGTAGTGTCATAGCTATGCCATCCAGAACTGAAGTTCCTGGCAGGGATTCCCAAGGAAAATTGGTCTGTCACTCAGTGGTATTAAGACCACAACCTGGCTAAAGGGCCTCTGGTGAAAATCCAAAGGGCGTCTCCATTATTGCAGAAATCAACAGCTTTTGGCATACTTGTTACTGCGTCTGTGGAAAATCTGTGGCAAACAAGGGCATCTCCTTCCTTTGACCAGGATATGCATGCAGGGTTTGGGGTCCATTTGTGAATTTCCTATTCCCTTGTTATTCCTTCCATGAATTCACTATCTTGTTCATTCAGGATACAATGTATTCATTGGACAGAGATCCAGGGTGAATGCTGATCAACAACAACAATAATGTTTTCAACCAATATTCATCTTTGGTCTTCCTCAAGAGGATATTGCATTTGTTGCATATCCATTATACGTCTATTCTTATACTTATCTTACCTTCTTTATCATAACTTATATTTCTTCTATGTGGAGCAGATTCCTCTGTTCTGCATCCGGGACTTCTTGGATTTGGCTTGGGTTGACTTGGCATTGCTTGGCTTAGCTTTGTTTGACATGTATTTGGCTTGGGTTGACTTGAGTTGGTTTAGATTTGGTTTGGGTCGGCTTGGGTTGAGTTGGCTTGGGTTGGATAGGTTGATTTGAGTTGACTTGGGTTGACTTGAGTTGGTTTAGATTTGGTTTAGATTTGGTTTGGGTCGGCTTGGGTTGAATTGGCTTGGGTTGAATTGGCTTGGGTTGAGTTAGCTTGGGTTGGATAGGGTTGATTTGAGTTGACTTGGGTTGACTTGAGTTGGTTTAGATTTGGTTTGGGTCGGCTTGGGTTGAGTTGGATTGGGTTGGATAGGGTTGATTTGAGTTGACTTGGGTTGACTTGAGTTGGTTTAGATTTGGTTTAGATTTGGTTTGGGTCGGCTTGGGTTGAATTGGCTTGGGTTGAGTTAGCTTGGGTTGGATAGGGTTGATTTGAGTTGACTTGGGTTGACTTGAGTTTACTTGAGTTAGTATAGATTTAGCTTTGGTCGGCTTGGGTTAGCTTGGGTTGACTTGGATTGACTTGGCTTGGGTTTTAGTTAGCTTTGGTTGTCTAGCGTTGACTTGAGTTGACTTGGGTTAACTTGGGTTGACTTGGGTTGGTTTAAATTTGGCTTGGGTTGGTTTGAGTTAGCTTAGGTTGACAAGTTGGCTTATTAATTCATTAAAAAAACCCATATCCACACGCATGGAGAAGAAGTTTGCTGGATAGAAACCATTAGTGTCTGACTCTTTCAATCACCCAGCTAACTGAATTGCTAAATAACCCATTCTCAAAACTAAACCAACTTATGCAGAGGGGTTGGTAAATATGTATGTATCTCTAAAGAAGGCTGAAGAAAGTCTTGGTGGAAACATGTTTTAACAAAAAGATAAAGTAAAAGGCTGAAAATTGTGTGGAATATTGATTTTTTTTGTGTTTATAAATATTGAAAATAAAAAAATGCCCTGTGAACTAATAATCCTAACTAATCTTTATCGTTAGATCAAATATAGAATTATTTTGTAAATGTTAATGTCATGTGATTTTGATTATTATCGCAAATTTTATTCTCTTAAAAACTAACATAGTAACAAAATTAATGAATTATCAATTCTGAGTGATTGATAAATGAATAGATACACAATGTTTTTGTTTATCATATTTAAAAGAATGATAAATGGTGGAATATGGATTTGATATCATGTTCTGTGAACCTCTTGGAATGACAATATGGCAACATGTCTGTAATGTGGAAATGCCACTCTAGGGCTATTTTTTCCATTTTTTTAATAGATGGTTGGGGGGGATTCTTTGTAAATTAATTGAAAAAAAAAAAGAAGATTTTTTAAAAATTTCACTACTTCTATCCCATAATATTTTATTATATCTGCATATGTATAGTCAATGTAACAACTATTATGGGATGGAGGTAGTATTTAGAGAGCAGAATTTTCAATGTTAAAAATTTTTTACATAAATATTTACTTTTTTATGATTGTCAGTAACAAAAGGCTTTTTTTTTGTTACAAACAACTCACTTCAAGTTGTCTGCTGCAAACAGTTCATTTGAATTGGAAAACTCAATTGAAGTTTGGGTCAAATTTTCTTTGTTTGAACAATTCCAAATGCCTTTCAATTAAGAATTTGAAAATTCATCGCTGACCCCAATTGGAAGAGCCTTTTTATATTTGAGCCAAATGTCAAAAAATTAATTTGAGCTTGGTACAATTTGAGAGCTGATTGGATGTGGGCATTTTTAGGTATCAGATCATTTTTTGTCAGCCCAATTATTTAGAAAAAAACTGAATAAACCATATCTTTTGATTCTTTTAATTGAATATGAATGAAAGCATTCACACTGGTAGACTTTGAAAAGCTTTATTCTACTTAGAATAATTGGTACACTTACTGAGAGATTATATACTCCAGTAATCACTAGAGAGTTCTTCAAAGGGGAGGTAATCATAAAATAGGAGAGGTAACTCTCAATTACTTATTACACTAGCTTTACTTTTTTGTTTACACTAACATAAGATTTTAGTTGTTTTTTTGTTTTTTTTATAGAAAGATACTTTTATGTATCTATGAGATGAGGCTTTATATGAAAAATGTTGATATTTCAAACTGTTTTCTTCTTCTTTATTGTGTTTATACAGTATACACAATAAATCTTAGGACAACAGTCTGAAATATCAAAATTATTGAAAGAAACTCAGTTTAAATAATGAAATCTGTAGCCAACATACATTCAAATCTAAACTCTACAAGTCGTCCTTTCAGTTCTATGTTAAATCTGTTTTCTTATTTTAATTTTATTTGATTTGTTGGGATTATCTCCATTACCGGCAACATTTTCTTCTCAAGACCAAATGTGGGTATTTTTAGGTATCAAATCATTTTTTTCTTTTTCTTTTTTTGAAACACCAATAATTCTTTTCTAGAAATTGAATGAATTTAAATCTGCCAAAATTCAAATATTGTAGCCATTAATAGTCTATCTTTTAAAAAGAATTTTTATCAAAAATAATTTTAATGTAAATATCCCACATTTTTAAAATCTCAATAAAAATTATTATTTAGTCAAGAAAGGTCTTACATATATATTCATATTAATTCCCTGTCTGGTAAATTCCAAACTGCAGAATAATAATAATAATGATGAAATTTATTGTGTACAGTGCTCAGGTGCACCACAACTCATCAAAATTTCATGTATAGTACATAGAATAATGTATTAGTGTCAGGAACAGGAATAGCATACTGTAATAATATATATGTATGTGTACGCATGTGTGCATATGTATGTGGATGGGGTTATCAGGTATAGTGTTGGTGGATTACAGGAAGCATAGAGGCCTTGAAAGATACAGTGTTTCGGCAGCCTACAATGGATGCAGGCAGTTTATTCCATGCCATGGCAACTCTGAGCTTTGAAAAAATGTTTCCAAAAGTCATGTGAGCTATGCTGTTTTCTGACTTTGTAGGCATGCTCACATGTGTTAGAAACATGGAGATCAAAAAGGTGCTCAAGGTTGCTGTTGGTATGTATAATATTTCTTGTTAATATTTTAGTCTTTATTTTTATCTTTTAAATTCAATTTTAGACTTATTGTTGTTATATTCCTGACCTCCCACCATGCAGGATATACACAGTCTTTTTTTTTTTTTTTTTACATAGGATGCCATCAAAGCTCATGGGATGGCCAGTGCAAAAAAATGCGTGACCTCGTCAGTATTCTCCTTTTGGGGCACCTCAGGCACCATGCAATAAACCTGGTTCTACCCCTTTTAGGAAAGGGGAGCAGGTGTTGCCTGAGGGAGACAGTCCCCTGGGACCACATGATTTATTTTAGCTCACTCAACTGTCATAACTTATCTTATTATAATGGAGATTATGGAACTGTCTGTCAGTAACCAAAACTACATCTCTACTGACGTCACAATTTCCTTTAAGTTATATTCTCAATGATTATGAAATATTCATTATCTAATCTTAATTAGCATTTTATTTATTAACAATGTCTCTATTAAAATCTAGCTGTTAGATCTGCTGCAAAACTACCCATATTATTAATGTATTTAAAATCCTTTAAGATATATCTATAAGAAATAAAGATTTACATAGTATATGGTAGGAATAATTTGCATAACGATTTTAACAAAACTGGGCTTGATAAATAATTATTTGCTGTTACTGATTTCTAATACTATCATGTCATTCTCAAACGTATTAAAAGAAATCCTATATAAGATTTTATATAGAAATCAATTAAAATAACATCAAAATAAGTGTATTATTTCATATTCATTCTTATTTAGTTTTGTTAGTTTTTCTAGTTTAAAATAATATTTTATTACATTAAAACTTAAATACTTGTACCCAGAGGGTGCATACTTTTGGTAGTTATATGTAAAAAAATATTCTTTTAAAATTTTTTCCAGAGATTTTTTTTTTATCCTGACGTGAAATCATTCCTCCTTAAGTGGGCTTATGCCGAATCAGACAATGCCTAAATGCTCACACCAAACAGTCACATCCAATTGGCTATGCTAAATAGTCTTGTTCCATCTTACTTAACATTGATGGACCGAAATGGCTCATTTTTTGATGGGTCAAAAGTTTTTTGTTTCTTTTTTTCAATCTGAAACTCATTTTCACTGGCTTGTTTTTAAAAAATTCGACTGTAAATGGAATTTGTTTATTAAAAGACATCATCACAAAAAAAAACAAAAGAAAAGAAAAGAAAAGAAAATTTGAAACTTTTTTGCCGAATTTCAAAAATAGAAAAATAAACATGACAAATTTTCTAATAAACATTTGAATAAATTCAGAAAATGCAACTTGTAAATTGCTTTTCTCAGTGATATTCTTCTTTTTTTTCAGGAAAAAAAAAAAATGTTTATAAATAACACAGAAATTTATTTTGTTGCTGCTGATATAAAATAGTTTTACACACACACACACACACACACACACACACACACACACAGATGTATAACCATGATTACAAAATACATATATACATATATAGAATAAAAAAACGTGTTACACACACATAAATGTATACTTTTGGTCATAAAGTGTATATATACATATATACTCATACAAACTTAAAAAAGATAGAGGCACGTGGTCTAATGGTTAGAGTCATGGGAAATAGATTCGGTGGTCCAAGTTCAATTCCTAGACGAGGCCATTTGCATTTCACATGGCGCTCATATGAATCCAATTCACCCTCCAGCTATGGGTAAATAGCAGGGCAGATTTATATATGTATATATATATATATAAAGTCATCCACAGACACCGTGTTTCAATGTTTCACATCACATTAGTGTGGCTACCTCTGACCAGAAGCAAAACCTGACTGACTTTACATCAGCCAGATTCGTTAACCTCTCGGCCATTGACTGCTGCCATTAAGGAGTGATGTTTTAATTGTTAAATACATACATCTGTGTATATATTTTACGATCACGAGTGAGATCAGATCTGTAAACAAAAGATGATCATTGCTTTATGCTGGTGGTGAAAGTCAATTAAGATCACTCCTAGAGAGCTCTACCGGGTTTTGGGAGCATATATTTATATATATAGACTTAAAAAAGGAGTTACACATGCACACACAGATGAATACACTGGCTCACAAAGTGCATATATACATATATACATATACAAACTTAGAAAGGGGATACACACACACACACACACACACACACACACACACATATGAATACACATGTTTGCAAAGTACATATATAAATATAGAGACTTTAAAAAGGTGTCACACACACAAAACAAAGTTATATACACTTGGTCACAGTAGGAAGCGTGTGGTGTAATGGTTAAAATCATGGGAGATGGACTCGTTGCCGTAAGTTCAAATCCTGGATGTGGTAATTGCATTTCACTTAGCGCTAATACCCTTGGGAAAGGTATGAATCCTACTCTCCCTCCAGCTATGGATAAATAACCTTGGTTAGGCAACCGGTCTAGGAGAAGGAAATATCTGAATTCAAACCTGTTAAACTCCGCTTAAGAAATTGACCTTGTATCATATCCTGCTCATACGGAGGGGTTGGTAAATATATATATATATATATATATATATATACACTTGGTCACAAAGCGTATATATACATATATACAAAATAAACTTAAAAAGGTTACACACATGTATGCACACATACACATACAGATGCTTACAAAGTACATATATACATTGTAAGTAAGTGCATACATCTGTATGTGTATGTGTGTGTGTGTGTGTGTGTGTGTGTGTATGTGTGTCACTTTTGTAAGTCAGTATATGCATGTATGTGTATATGCACTTTTTGAGCAAGTGTATACATCTGTGTGTGCATGTGTGACACCTTTCTAAAATCTGTATATATATATATATATATATATATATATATATAATAAATAAGTTCATCCATAGACATGTGTTTTGAGGTTTCACCTCTCATCAGTGTGGCTACACTTTAACAGCTACCTCTAGCCGGGATTGAGACCTGAATGAATTTTCATCTGCCAAGTCTCTTACCCATACAGCTATTAGCGGCTGTCAAATTTAGGAGAATATTTAATTGATACATTTCTAAGCGGAAATGAATTCACGAGAGTCCTCTAACTTTGTAAACAAAGTGAGGGTTAGCTATACGTCAGACGGTGAATTTACAATTAAATCCCTATTTACATATATATATATATATATATATATATATATATTTGTGTGTGTATATATATATATATTTGTGTGTGTGTGTGTGTGTATAAGTATATATATACATACACACACACAGATGTATACACACACACACACACACACACATATATATACAGACTTAAAAACATGCACACAGATGTATACACTTGCTCACAAAGCATATATATACATACATGCATATACTGATTTAAAAAGGTGACACACACGCACACAAAAACATGCACACATACACACAGATGTATACACTTGCACCCAAAGTGCATATATACATATATACATATATTTATAAACAGACTTATATATGCATGCTTATATATACTTATATACCATATAAACCTGTGTATAATTCAATCCATAACATATTGAGGTATTAATTCATATTAAAGTCTCTATTTGTTGAATATCAACTCCAGCTCAAATAAAATGGAACCAAATTTCAGAATTGAAGAAATGAACTGCTATGATGTTTTTTTTGGCTTTTTATACTTAAAAATGTGATACAGATATTGACATATAGGATATATAATTATAGATAAAACTAATACTATAAAAATGTATTGGAATTGATTTTTTACTTTAAAAATGCATTGGAAATGGTTTTTAATATAAAAATGCATTGGAAATAGTTTTTAATATAAAAATGCATTGGAAATTAATTTTGCTACGAAAATTCATTGATAATCATTTTTACTGAGAAAATGCATTGGTAATACAATTTTACTATAAAAATGCATTGGAAATAATATTTACTACAGAAATACATTAGAAATAATATTTACTATAAAAATGCATTGAAAATGATTTTTACTATTAGAATGCATTTGCCAATGCATTCTAACTAATATATGCTATAAAAATTCTGTATCTAAATGTTGTTTTTTTTTTCACAGTAGCCATGTTTTGACTCACAAACTTGCTCATATAGCGGATTGCATCTTTTTGATCTGGGACAAAAATGTTTAAAAACAATGCATGGTTCTTATTGGTCAATTTTTGATTATCTCTAGCCACATATGACACAATGTTTATTATAATAATAATAATAATAATAATAATACTAATAATAATAATAATCTTATTATAATGGAGATTTGGTGCCTGTCTGTAATGTCACTGATTACATCACAATACCCTCAGGAATCAAGGAATATTTGATTTATAGTCAAAATCATTAATACATAGAATAAATCTTATTTATTAACAATGTCTCTATGAAGATCTAAGATAGATTTGCCTCAAAACTGCCCATGTTATTAGTGCATCTAAAATTCTGCAATGTGTCTTAACTGAACTTTAACTGAGTTTAATAATTAGATGGTGTTATTGATCTCCAATATTATTGTTATATTCTCTAACACATTAAAATCAATCCTATGAATGATTTTATATACAAACCAATTAAAATATAATTAAATATGTGTAATCTTTTTATATGTGTTCTTATTTAATTTTGTTAGTCTTTCTAATTCAATATGTTTCATTACATTAAAATTTAATACTGATAAAAACTATTAAAAACTTTGATCCTCTGGGAATTATGCAAAAAATTAAATTTTGACCATACAACAAAATAGTATATGCATAAACCAGAATCTGTTCTTGAGAATGAAACACATAAAATTCTCTGGGACTTCGAGATAAAGACAGATCACCCCATCCCAGCCAGGAGACCAGACCTAGTATTGATTAACAAAAAAAAAGAGAACATGCTAACAGGTGGACTTTGTGGTTCCAGCAGATCACAGGGTGAAGTTAAAAGAAAATGAAAAGATGGACAAATACCTGGACCTTGCCAGAGAATTGAAAAAAACTATGGAATATGAGGGTGAAAGAGATATGAATTGTAGCTGATGCACTTGGAATGGTCCCCAAAAGTTTAGAAAACAGACTAGAGGAATTTGAATTCAAAAGAAGAATTGAGACCATTCAGACCACAGCATTGTTAAGTTCAGCTGGAATACTCAGGAGAGTCCTGGAGGCCTGAGGAGACTTGTCACTCACACTCCAGTAAAAGTCCACCAGGTTATACTGGTGTGAAAACTCACAAGGAGTGAAATAATAATAAAATTATTGTGCACAGTGGTCAGGTGCACTGCAACTCATCAAGGTGCATGTATAGTACATAGAATAATGTACTTATGTCAGGAAAATGTATAGTACATAGAATAATGTACATATGTCAGGAAAATGAACAATGTATGACTAATAGGCATAGCCGATCCCTCCGACATAAACAGCAAAGAATCTCCTGGATGAGACATAATTTGCATAGGAACTGGGCGAGCCGTAATAAAAAAGAGATGGTCACTGAGACTGGCAGAATGAACCAAGTGAGGGACAGCAAGAGTGGTAAAATTGAGTGACTACTGTGATTGTTGCAAGAGAGGATGGTCAGAGGAGAGAGATTACTGTGGTGGCAGACAAACTGCTACAGGAAAGGAATTACTGTTGTTGATTGAAATGACTCAAGTTCAAAAACTTTTTCATATACATATATGTGCATGTGTATGGAGAGGGAGATATCAGGTGAATTTCTGAAAGGATGGGGATTTTGAAGGATGCAGTATTTTGGCAGCTAACCACTGATGCAGGTAGTTTGTTCCAGGCTTCAGTAATTCTGAGCATGAAAAAGTGTTCCTGAAAGTCGTGGGATATATCGTATATACTCAACTGTTTTTTCTTTATAGTTATTCAGGATAGAATTTTTGCAAAATATTGTTATTTCCTTTTATAATCTTGTAAGTATTTGAAAATTCAGATCTGAATTTTCTAGTTATTAAGAGGAATTTGTGGGACTCTTATAATTCCCAGTAAGTAGGTAAATTCAGATAAAAGAAGATGAGAACAACAATTGAAGATAAAAAAACATATATTCAAAAAGGTAAAAAAGGTTGAAAACTTGATAGCGTTTGCTGCCAGACTTATCTTGCTAAGGGTGAAGAAGGTAAAGGGGGTGCTTGAAAACACGAATTGCTGGTTGACTGTCCAACACGATAAGTGACTTTTGTCAAAGGGTTTAATTTAGGCGCCAATATCGTATATTGGCGATTCGCCTTCTGGTGCCAGGGGAAAATAATTTATTCATAATTTTTCTGATATTATTTATGAAAAACAGCAGTGATGACGTCCAATGTTAATTATAGTAAAGAAATATATACTGAATATAGATAAATTGGTAATACTGCATATTTAATTACAGCAATAAGAATACAATTGAGTTCTCTTATAAAATTATGTACTTTTATCTATCAGGCAACTATTGATAAATAATTAGAGATCATATTCTATCCTTTTTAGACAAACATGTGGGTGTGTATAGGTATAGGTGTGAGTTTGAATGTGTATGCATATCTATCTTCATATATATGTAATCTTCCAAAATAAACTGCTAGCATTATTTAATGTACCATTTAATGTGAAACAAATAAAAAATGATAACCTAGAGAAAATTTAGATAAATGATAACCTGTTTTAACATCCTTAATAATGATTCAGGGTAGAACCAAAATTACTTAAAATGCGAATTTACCTACTTACTGGGATGTTTTATAAATTCTTTTCAAGATGACAACATTAAGAAAATTGTTTGAAGGATTGAAAATAAAAATAAAAAATACTCCGAAACAACTTTGATTCTGTTATTGTCAACAAGTTATATATATATATATATATATATATATAATATATATATATATATATATATATATATATATATATATAAGACTATGAAAAAGCGTATACATTTTAAAAGATAAATTTCTAAAAAGAAAATTAGGGAACCCTTATAATTAGATATTTCAATCTAAGTTGATCTTTATTCTTTAAGTCCAAACATTTATCAATCGAATTTCTCTGATGAGATTGATCGAAAAAAAGAATAAAGATCAACTTAGATTGAAATATCTAATTATAAGGGTTCCCGAATTTTCTTTTTAGAAATTTCTCTTTTAAAATGTATACGCTTTTTCGTAGTCTTATTAAATTTTGTACCCATAAAAAAACTCTTTATATATATATATATATATATATATATATATATATATATATATATATATATATATATATATATAGTCTAACCTCTCATCTGTGGACCCCACATCAATGGACTTTGGGTGAAATGGACAAAATCTACAGGTAAAACAATCAAAACCAAAAACACTTTCAAATAGTCAGTGATATATTTCATAAGTTTGCAAAGTGACAATATGATCACTGCAGAAAAAAAGAAAAAATTCCCCTACATCCACAAGGTAAATAAATAATTTCATCTTAGGTTTCATTACAATGTTTAAATTTAATAACATGTTGATTCATCCTCATGATAATCAATCTGACGCCATTGTAAAAAATTGGGGTTTGGATTTCTCATGAGTATGACTATGGGGATGAGGTTTATATGTATGTGATATAATATATATATATATATATATATATATATATATATATATATGAATAAATTTTTGGTACAGGAAAACTTATCTAGTACTAAAATTGGAGGAATCATATGTATGTAGGAAGATCATACAAGTTATGAGATGGTAATATTTTATTACGAAAATAAAATATAAAATGTGGGGAATACGGAGGCCTTTTCGACCGGTTCTATTTCAAGTATAAACACCGGCGACGAATAAAAGTCAGATTGTATAAGAAATATTCTTTAAGAACGAATGGAGGTGAGCCAGAGGGGGACAAACAATGGGGAAGATATATATATAAACCCTCAGGTCGAACCAGGATTGGAGATGTTTCCCAACAAGTAAAGGGAGTGTTTGGGCTTTTTGCAGCTTCAAGAATGGTTAGGTGCTGCTTAGACCTAGCTCTGTGCAAGACGGAGAAACACTCATCAGTATAGTCGGCCCTACAAGCATTTATAAATGACAAATGTTCGGCTATGGCCGAATCATATGCTTGGGAATGCCCGGATGTAGTAGCAATGGCGCTGCGTAGTGTACGTGGAACATGCTGTTTTATTTTAATTCTCTGGGATGTACGACCTATGTATACCGAATTACATCGACATTTAAACTTATATATATATATATATACATACATACATACATATATATATATATATATATATATAATATTATATATTATATATATATATATATCATCATCATCATAATGTCGCGCTGTTAGCACGGATATCCATGACAATCTCTCTCCATCCGTCCCTATCACTTATCATTCTCGGGAGGTCCTCTATGCAGCATCGAGTATCCGCACAGAGCTGGCCAATGTACGTCTTTATTGGTCGGCCCACACTGGCGTGCCCATGTGCTAGCTTCCACAGGAGGACGTCGCTTATGAGTTCATCCTTGCTTCTCCAGCAGTGTCCCGCGTGTCTTGTCCATCTTGGATGGTTTGGGTGATATGTGGCAGGTAGCCGTATAGCTGTTTTCTCGTGGGATGTTGTTTCCACGTCTTGTTCAGGATCACAGGCAGCATTCTTGTGCAGCTCCCATCTAGTTTATTCTCTAGTTGCTTCGTTAGGGTCCAGATGGTGCAGCCATACAGCATAAAAAAATCGACCATGACAGGCCAGTCTCTCGAAGCTAGAAGACTACAAGAGATTGTGGATTCATTGTTAAGTTAAACTTTACTTTTTAATTGCGTATCTCCTTGCGTTTTATCATATTATTTTTTTAATTATTTAGTGATTTAAATTGTCATATATATATATATATATTATATATATATATATATATATATATATATATATATATATATATATATATATATATCAAATCACCATAAGTTTGGATAAGCAATAAAAGAAAAACAAATATTCAAAGAAAGAATAAAAAAGCCTCGTATTAAATCAATAAAAGTAATAGTTATTAAATGTTCTTGTACAAGATTCAGTAGAATATGTAGTACTAAGAAAGTTTAGCAAGAGAAAGAAAGTGTGACTCGTAGTCCTTTTAGAGGTAGAAAGTGTATTCTTCAATGTCAGCTGGGAAACATATTCTAGAGATAGAGATGGGAGGAGGCTTGATTAAGCATAACAGCAGCCAAATAGTTTGATAGTGACTGACGTGGATTTGTCCAGCTAATGTATTTATCTATTCTCTTACCCGAAAATTCAAGCTTTAGATAATTTTTGGCTCGGCTCCAAATTCTTTTTTTTTTTTTAACTCTTATCTAGGTGTGAAGGCCTCTGATTGGTCCAAAAATATCATTTTTATTTTTGCTTTATACCTGCGCTGATCCTATGCGCAAATTTTCGTCATTATTATTTTTGTTTTTGATGCGTAAACTTTTGGTTTCCTTCTTATATGTATCACTACATGACTAGGGAGCTCCATTTTTCAGAAATTGAATAAATATTTTTTTGTGGCTGAACAAAAATATGGAATTTTCTTCATCTTAATTTTTACCAATATCTTTTTTCTTGTAAATTACGTAATATTAGAAAATATTTTTTTCCTGTAAATAAATCTTTTAAAGATTGATACAAATATTTCAGGTTTTTCTACTCTGGAGCTTTGAATTTAATGTTAAAAATTAGTTATATGTCTGTGAAAGAAAATATTGATTTATGTATTAAATGTAGTTGATAAGGAAACTAACTAAAAGTTATTTCCCTCGCATGTATCAAAATGAGTTTCGTATTAAAATATAATTCAAAAGTAGAATAACTAAAAGTTGTCTCCCTTGCATATGTTATATGTTATATGTTATGATATCTTTTAACCCAAAATTTGAATTTGAATTTTAACCGATGAGTAGGAGCGACTGAATAATGAATAATGAATAACTTTCTATGAAACTGCAAGATCCAAAAATCCAAATGTATACAAACAGAAGTATGGAATTTTATATATATATATATATATATATATATATATATATATATATATATATATATATATGCGAGCTCATTAACCATTGTATCACCCGAATTGTAAAATTGCTAAAGTATTTCAGTGAAAGTGAGAGAATATAGTAATGAGAATATGGCTGGTAAAAGGGAATACCAACTAAAAATCATTTTGATTTTTTTGTTCTCATCTTTATTATGAAATATACATACACAAAATTTTGGCCGCTGTACTCTTCGACCTTATTTGGGTGTTCTTTCCAATGCTTTGGGAGTAGACAGGCTCTCACTTTGCTACAAATGTGGAGATTTAGTCTATCCGAGCATAGCAATGTTTCTTGAAGAATTTTTGATGACCTCATTTTAAGTAATGACATCATTGTTTTTGCACGCCTATCAATTTGAGAAGCGTCTCGACCATTAAAAAATTCATACAAATTTGCACATTGGTGCAAGAATTTTGTTATCGTAAGACAGTTAAAATACGCGTAAAAATCTTTCCTGAAAAATAAATCTACATTAAGTTATCTCCCTTGAGGTGTAAAGTGCAAAAGCTTGATATTTAAAATAATTTATACATTAAGTTGAACCAGCGGAAATTAAACGATTTAATTAGTATATATATATATATATATATATATATATATATATATATATATATATATATATATATATATAAATAGTGATAGATAGGTAAATAGCTAGATAATATGGGTGCTATATTTATCATGGGTAGAACATTTATATCTAAGTTAAAGGAGCGTAGATGGAATCAACGACGCCAGGTTAGTCACTGTTTCTCCCGTCAGTAATCAAGCATTTTTGACTCCAATATATATATATATATATATATATATATATATATATATATATATATATATATATATTCTCCTGTCTAATGATTTTCAAATCAACTTGGTTTGAAAACTGAATAGGCAAGAAACTGTCAGTTATCAAGCGCCGTTGACTTTATGTCTTTGCTACCCTAACCTAAATATACATGCTCTATCAATTTTATATTGAGGATTGTTTATAAATATAGCAAACTATATATATATATATATATATATATATATATATATATATATATATATATATATATATATAATAAAATAAATATATAAAAGTTTTACATATCTATTTATTAGGTGACAAAGGAACATTCATGACCATATTGGTTTCATGCGAGGCAATCATCAGATGAAGATGTTACAAATATATATATAATTGGCAACTCCGGAGGTCAGGATTGTCGGGCTCAGCTCTAGAGAGTTAACATTCCACTCAAGTCTATGTATCAAAGCGACAAAAATCTTTCGTAACGCGTCGTTTTCATTTTAGACTTCAGCTGAGTCTAAAATTAATTCTTCGTCGCAAAACATTGACCAAAATCCATTTCGTTGATATTGTTCATAATAAAGTATCAATCTGGAGACATCCCAGTGCTTGAGGTGCCTCAAAAGAGGAATGCTGAAGGGATTCACGCAATTCTTAAACACTTGCCACGCATGAGCTTCGGTTTGTGCGTGGTTTCCCACTATAATGATCCTAGTGTTCGACTAACATAGTGGGATGTCAGTTGTTGGCATTCTTCTATTTACGAGAGACGATAGAGTAGTGTCCAAGCTTTTTTTAAACTACATAGCCTGGCCAGGTTCATATGGAGGATGAGCTGTTGCCCAAGCAGCAAATCCTCCCTCTCCACACTGCTGCTGTGATCTAAAGGAAAGGCAGGGAAATGATGCAGTTTGGCAGCGGTAGTGTCACAGGGGTTGCTGGGTAGCACTGGATTTCAGCATCACACCACATTGGGTACTCCGGCTCCTGATTTGTTTTCGGGGTTTATTCTCCTAGCCTTTCCTTGAAATGCAGCGGAGGTTTGTATCGGACTTTTTCTTGACTTAGATGGGTTGCCGACCTATTTGGAGATTCATGTGAGTAGTAAGTACCCCAATCCTACTACTAATATGTCAGTAAATACTTACTTAGGCACTAATATATTTCTTGCTTTAGTTTTATTGATAATCGTTTTTATTAATCTTTAATGACTTGTATGCCCTATTTTTTTTCAAAGGACGCATAAAAATTTAGAGTTGCAAAATTATGAAAACATAAATAGACAAAAGAGATTTTTTTCTGACCACCCACCGGCCCGATTAATACAAGTTTTTGTTTTATTTTTACGTAGGATTTAAATAAGAAAATAGATGAATAGATATATTAATAAATATATAAAAGAGAATAAAACATAGAATATGCCTGTGGAGATAACCGGAAGTGTCTACTTCCGAACCAAAAAGATGAATGAAAAAAAGAAAAGAAAAAAAAGAAAAAAAGAACAAGTTTGCTTAAATAGACCGGAAGTTTATTCAACATGAAAAGAGAGATAGAAAGAGACAGAGAGAGAGAGAGACAGATAGCGAGAACTGTAAACAGAGAGAGAGAGAGAGAGAGAGAGAGAGAGAGAGAGAGAGAGAGAGAGAGAGAGTGTTTTAACATGGAGAAAAAACCTTTGGCCCTAGAACCACCGCCCATCGTTGATCCCAGGGGTCCCCCCCCCATGCAACACCTGTTCCCTTGATTTAAAGGAGAAGGGCTGGGTTTATTGCCCAGTGCCTAAGGCGCCTTTCCTTGAGGGGAAATGTCGACGGGAACAACGCATTTTTTGCACCCGCCACCCATGAGCTTCGGTTCATTTATAAGGGCCTTGTGCCTAACCCGTACACGTGGTGTACGTGGTAAATATCTAGTTTGATTTTACGGCATGTCAACTCTTCGATTATTTTATGTCGGACACGTTTTTATTTTATTCATTCTTGTTAGATATACAATATTTCTTAAACATTTTTTAAACTCATATTTTGATTCTTGGATTAATGGCGATGAAGGGGTACTCGATAGACCTTCAGGATTGGAACTTTATCATCTAGATGCAGTTTAAAGTCACACCCAGGACTCTAAAAACTCCAACTACCGCCTTCTAGCACATATATGATAAAAAGGGTTGTGGGTTTGCTATAAGAGAAATAGGGTCATATAAGGACAATCATATAGGTGCTACGGCTTGACGTGACCAGCCTATTGATCGGAAGGGGTCTCTCGGACGGCTGGTCTAGCCCAAGTAAGGGCCATAGTGGAGTGTTGCAGCCACCAGGATTCCGTCCTTAATCATCACGGTCCGCAACTCACGATGAACAGATGATACCATTAGAGGGATTTTAACTCCACCCCCTGCAGTCCCACTGACAGGGCGGAATATGTTTTCTCTTTATAGGAATTTATTTTTGATTTTCTCCACCAATCACATCTGTTCCCTTGAAAATTCAAAGTAACTGTTGTCCTCATCTTTATTATGAAATATACATACACAACATTTTGGCCGTTGTACCCTTCGACCTTCTTTGGGTGTTCCTTCTAATACATTGGGAGTAGACAGGCTCTCACTTTGCTACAAATGTAAAGACTTAGTCTATCCGAGCATAGCAATGATTCTTAGAGGATTTTTGATAACCTCATTTAAGTAATGACATCATTGTTTTTGCACGCCTATCAATTTGAGAAGCGTCACGAAAAGACAGCAGCCCTAGAAAGCATAACAGTTTGTGTGCATTCAGTGCACCAAAGACTGTCACTCAAGAATTGGCCTGTATGTCACGACTATTAAAAAAAATGCATACAAATAGTTACTAAAAAAGTCAAAATTAAAAATAACAATGATTAGAAATATTTCATCTAAAATTAAAAAGAATTAAAGAACAATTCGTGATGTTTATTGATCATTCGCGGCCGGTTTAGCTCAGTCAGTAGAGCGTCCGGTTAGAAATCACAATGTTCTTGGTTCGATACCGACCCACGCCAACTCAGCGTATGAGTAGCACAGGGGTCTGTGCGGTAAAATGAGGAGTTGAAGATAGGTGTGGCGCTTTACCCCAGACACTAAAAACAAAAATATACAACAACATATATTTCTATTTTATATATATAATAATTTCTATTTTATATATATATTTATAATATATATATATTATATATATATAATATATATATATATATATATATATATAATAGAAATTAGAAGGCAATTGACAATGCAATGGAATAGGTGTTGAAAATAATGTTTATTTACCTTTTTTTCCTGAATATTTTCGGGGTAAATCCCATCTTCAGAGGTTTTAGAAGTACTTGTGTGTTTTTAGTACTTATCTTACGCTGGCGTAAACGTTTGTTGTTTATTAAGTTAAAGGAACGCCGGGAGTTTGAAAATGTTCGGGTTTTTCCGTGGTGATTCGCCGGCCCGTTCGTGCGTGCGCGCGTGCAGTTTCTTCGAAATTTTTTTGATTTTTTGACTATAAATTCAGCCTCGCTTCAACTTAATAAACAACAAACGTTTACGCCAGCGCCGTAAGATAAGTACTAAAAAAAGACTTCTAAAACCTCTGAAGATGGGATTTATCTCGAAAATATTTAGGAGAAAAAGGTAAATAAACATCATTTTCAACACCTATTCCATTGCATTGTCAATTGCCTTCTAATTTCTATTTTACACATACGTACAATGCTTCAAACAAACTATCAAAAAACCTTATATATATATATATATATATATATATATATATATATATGTGTGTGTGGTGTGTGTGTGTGTGTGTGTGTGTATATAATGGTGTTAAGACAAGTAAAAATTACAAAAAAATGTGTTGCGCTCCTTCTCAAATTTTTTTGTTTACATATGCTTGTTTAAATCAATTTCAGTTGTCATGAAGGTCCCACTGGTGGAACCTAGATAGATATATTCTGCTTTAATCGGTTTTCTAAACCAACTCTACAAATGTCATATTTATTCAGAATTCTGGCTAAATTGGTTACTTCTTTTACTCGACGTTCAAAATTGCGACTCGCTTACTCGATTTTTTTTTGTATTCTTTGTTAAGTCATCCTCTTTTCACACACACACACACACACACACACACACACACATGTATATATATGTAATTTCTCGAAATAATAAAATTAGTATATATATATAATATATATATATATATATATATATATATATATATGAGTGTGTGTACGTGGGTGTGTGTCTATGATAAGGGCACTGGGCTAATGAACTTTTAATTAGGTTTGAAAATTGTCTGTTTCAAATTGGGTGGTCAGTATTTGTATATCTACTTATATAGGTGTTAGTGATTCCCACAATTTATTACCAGGATGGACAGTTAAGTCCAAATGGATTATATATTTTTTATTTTGTTTATCCATTTGTTTTCCAGCTTTTCGGTTACTTATTTCATGTTAATATCTTTTTCAATTCTTTCAATATAATTTCTCGAAATAATAAAATTGATTTGGATAACTCCGCCTCTCTGGTCGCACTATGCTTTGTCCTCGGTCAGTTCCTGTCTGCTATTACGGATAGACGATATATGACGACGTGCTAAAACGAAGCAATGACTTTGAAAAAAAAAATGAATCAAGTCACCAATAGGCACCCCAGAATTTTGCTTTTCACCGGTTGTTAGTAAACAAAATCAACAGATGATTTTTGACATAATTTCATACAAACCAAAGACACGTTTTTTATGCTAAAATAGTTTTTGATTTTAATTAAAAAATTAGTTATTTCATGTTGTTAGCATATGTGAAAAAATTAATTTTGCACTGAAGATAAACTAATATTGTTATTTTTTAAAATTATAAAACTTTAACCGAAAGACACGTTTTTATATTAAACTATTTTTTATATCATCAGAATAGGAATACAACAGATGAAAAGCAAAATTCCGTTTCAATGAAAATAACTTGCAACTGTTGTGCCTATTGGTGACTTGATGCAAAAATTTAAAAATTTTTGAGGGTCATTTTCTCTTCAAAAGAAGGAAAAATTGATAGCAAATGTATTTTTTTTAAAAATTTCACTAGTAGAGTCATTTTATGAAATTTAAATCTGCAAGGAACATTAGCCTCTAGGTAAACTCCGATAAAACTGAGTTCATGTGTTTTAGGCAGGCTGGAGACATCTCAACACGATGATAAAATTGGTAGAACAATTCACATAAAATTGGTAGAACAGTTCACATACCTAGGTAGTAATATCTCATCCACGGAAAACGATTTTAATGCATGCATAGGGAGGGCATGAACTGCTATAGGCAGATTATCAATCATATCGAAATTTGATCTCACTGATAAGATAAAGCGACAATTCTTCCAAGCCGTAGCCATGTCAGTGCTACTATACGGCAGTAACACTTGGATTTTAACAAAGCACCCAGTCGCATAAGAATGCCCCGTGCGGTCTTTAACAAATTATTGAAGCAGTATCCCAAGTGAAAGCAGTTGTACGGCCACTTTTCCCCTATCACACAAACCATCCGAGTAAGATGAATAAGGCGAATACTGAACGCTGCTAGAGAAGCAAGGACGAACTCATAAGTGACATTCTCCTGTGGAAACTTGCACACTGGCACACCAGTGTGGGCTGTCCAACAAAGACCTACAGAGATCAGCTCTGTATGGATTCTTGATGCTGCACAAAGGACCTCCGGGGGGCCATGACTGATAGGGACGGTTAGCTGCGAGACACGGAAAACTGTGTAACTTTACACATGGATAGACTGGCCAATCTGTTAAAATTGTGAATAGATCAATACATTTGTCTGGCTGTGTAAGTAAAGTCGTCGGGGTGCCCTAAAGTCGGTATCAGCCAGACAGCGAGGGAGTCTATCCCCTTTTCACTAGCGCTAGACCAAGGAGATTGTTTTTGGCATCTGAGGTGGAGCGCCACACCTACCATTAGCTCATTACTTTACCGCACATATCCCTGTGCTACTCATACGCTGAGTTGGCGAGGGCCGGTATCGAACTGTACTTTCTTATTTTCTTCTATTTTGTCTCCTCTATTCTGGGCATCTGGAATTCTCTCTGTTCTTCTGGTCTGGAACTACTTGGGTCTTCTTGGTTTTTTTCATCTCTGTGTCCGTTGTTACTTTTAATAACGGACACAATGCAATTGATGTTTGTTTATCTAAGACATCTTTATTTCATTCAAACCAAGTATAACAAACACGCGTGGAGAAATAGCCATCGGGTGACAGTCACTATTTTGCGTCTGTCCCGTTCCGTCCCCCAGCCCAAACTAACTTCTATGTTTTCTATGGCCAATGAGAGAACAGGTTACGTATCACTTACACGTGTTATACGCTTTTTCCATTATCGTTTTTATCAATTTCTACTCTACAGTATATAATTAATGGGCAAGCTATCAATTATGTCTCATCTGTTACTACTGAATAACGACTTCGATCCTCGCTGGATATCCCATACTTGCGACCTTGTGTCACATTCAACCCATTCGGCTACTGGACCGGTGTATGATGGTAAAATAATTCTCATAGTCCCAGGTAGCCCTCCCTCAGGCAGCAACTTCCCACTTGTCTAAGTGGTTGAGGCAACCCAAAAGGAGAATAGCCGAGGGATCACGCACTTTTTGCATTGGTCAGCGCATGAGCTTCGTTTTGTGCGTGCCTTCCCCCACACACATGTTAAAAAGACCTTGTGTTAATCCGGCCTGATGGGAGGTCCGGAAAATGTGTGTGCTGGTGTGTGAAAGAAATTATTCTTTTAGGCACGTGTATACCGAACTATACGCCCACATACTCAGTTGAATACACAAACCTTTATAAGTAAATGCGCGCACGCGCGTGCGCACACACGCACGCACACACACACACACACACACACGCAAAAATGAATGGACGCACGAGGACATACCACTTCTCCATTCAGAAAATCCAAGACAATTAAATCGGATATAAGATTTTAAAAAGTGTTAATCCTTTTTTGTTTTTAAATGTTACGTTGGCCTTTCTTGCTGTTGATGTGCAAGTTCTAACATCAAAGTTCAAGTCGACCTCGAAGGGAATTTCAAGCAAACATTTTATCTAGAAATTGCCGTGTGAAACCCGGTAAAAATATGTTTAGTTGCTGCTAGGCGAAGTTTTCATCTTTAAAAAAAAAGAAAGCTACGAAAACAGAAATAAATATGGAGGTGCGTAGTGTAATTGTTACCGTCGTCGGAAATGGACACGACCATAAGAGTTCAAACCCTGGACGCAACTGTTTGCATTTAACACAGCGCTAACACGCTTAGGAAAGGTGCGAATCCAACTATTCTCCCTCCAGCTATGGGTAAATAGTAAAGCAGGTTGAGTTCTTTAAACTTGGTAAGGCAACCGGTCTAAAAGAAAGAAAACTCTGAATTTAAACCTGTTAAACTCAGCTGAACATTTGTTCCCAAACTTGGTAGAGCTCTCTAAGGGGTGATTTAAATTAACTTTCACTGCCAGCATACATAAAGCAATGATCGTATGTTCACATACTAGATCTCTCTGGTGATCGTAAAATATATAAACAAATGTATGTATTTAAATAGTTTAAACACAAACCCTTTACGGCAGCTGTCAAATGCCCGAGATGTTAAGAAATCGGACTGACAAAAAGTCAGGCGGATTTCGCTCCTGTTCAGAGGTAGTTGTTGTGTCTAGCCACACTAAAGAGACGTGAAACGCCGAAACACGTGTCTGTGCATGACTTATCTATATATATAAAAGGAAGTTTGGTATGTAGGTGTCGACGTATAAGTCCAAAATGGGAGGTCACTCTGATTCGAAATCTTGCATAAACATTAATATCCTTCTAACTAAGAAACACGCCAAATTTGTTTTTTGATTTTTAATATTAATTATTAAAAATCAAAAAAAAATTCAATAATTAAGAAAAAATTAAGAAATACCTTATACTCACCCCTCCACCACCTCAACCCAACTCATATCGGCATGAGATTAGAACTTTGCAGACAGAAGGGTCTCTTACTATTTGATGTGGGTACACCCAAGACCAACTAGAATTACTAGGCCAGATGGATCGAGTCTGACGTCACTGCGATATCATCATATCTAGTCCCAAGTTTGTTTTCACACAAACCGGGGCAAAACGAGACTTGCCACACGTGGCTAAACTCGAAGTTTTTTGCAAATAGTCAACGACTTTTTCTTGTAATTATTCAGTCAATTATTTTTATTTTATTTTAATTTATAAACAAAAATGCCCTTTAAGTGTGTTGTGCCTTTTTGTAATGGAAACTATAGAAATTGACCAAAAGTTAGTGTTTTTTCTTTCCCTCGTGATAAAATTTTGTGCGATAATGGATTTATACTATCAGACGAGAACATTTTTTACCTACAAAGAATTCCAAAGTGAGTAATTTTTTTGTATTAAAACTAAATAAATTTAATTTAAACTTCAATAATTGAAGTATTTTAAAGTCTTTGTAATTCACAAAATCAAGTTTAAGACATTAAAAGCTCTGTCTTAAGTTAACAATTTTTTTCACATAAGAGCGTAAAGTAAAAAGTGTTGTAAAAACTCATATTTTAGAAATAAACTCTAAAGAAATTCTCGATATTAATTCATTAAATTCGTAAAGGGATATTTTTATAAACATAAAGAAATAATTCTGATAATCCTAACAATATTTTTGAATAGTTTTATTCATAAATAAATGAGTCTATTAAATTAAATTGACTATTTTGGTTAGTCTTAAATGCGAGAAAGTAAATATTTGTCTAATGTCTAATAATCCCACAATTACTTTGATATAAATTTATTCAAATAAAAAAGGGATATTATTATTATTATTGATATTATTATTATTATCGTTATCATTATTATTATTGAACTAAAGTTGGAAAATACTTGACTTTTTTTTTGGTAAGTAATTGTTTTATTTCATCAATAAAAAAATCTTTCTTTTTTTTTATTTATTTACTTTATTTATCTATTTTTTTCCTACTTGGCTTTTTTTTTTGGGGGGGGGTAAGTCAGGTTAGTTAATTTCATTTATTTAACGAATCTTGAAATATTGAGGACAATTTGCAAATTTAGCCTTTGTCTCCAGGACTCTTCTGAGTATTCTGGCAGATTGCAGCAGTACAGTGTTCTGGATGGTATCAATCGTTATAATTATTGCTATCATTATTATTAGTTTTTCACACCAGCTGATGGTATTTCCCTGAAGTTATTATTGTTATCATTGTTATTTAAATTATTATTATCATAAAAATACTGATTCTAATAATAATAATAATAATAATAATAATAATAGTAATAATAATGATTCTAATAATGAAGGTTTGGAAAGTTTGGAAATCAGAGGAAGTATTGAAACCATTCAGAACACTGAACTGCTGCAATCTGCCAGAATACTCAGAAGAGTCCTGGAGACCTGAGGAGACTTGCTGTCACTCAGACTCCATTGGAAAGACCATCAGCTAATGCTGATGTGAAAACTCAAAAGGAGTAAAAAATAATAATAATAATAATAATAATAATAATAATAATAATAATAATAATAATAATAACAAAATTATTGATAATAAAATAATTCTAATAGTAATTAAATTAATCTCATGTCTTTGTAATTCACAATTGTAATTCAATTGAAATTTAGGATTAAAATTAAAGGATTAAAATTAAAGGATTAAAAAGGATTCAAATCTATCAAAATTTTCAAAATCATTTTATCCAAAAAATAATTATTCATTATTCTAATTCAAAAAAATATAAATGTTAAAAATTCTCTCTTTATTTGTACATAGATTTGTCACTAATAATTTTTTGTTGAATTGGTAAATTATGTTCCTTAAAGATATCAGAACACTCTTCATTTTTCCTAGAATTATAAGAAAAATGCTTCATATTGTAGATTTTTTGCTGACAAACTTTTAAGATTTTTACAAGGATTTAAAATAGGTTTTGATTTTTACAATATTTTTAGGTATGTGAACTACATTTTCGACCAGAGGACATAAGAAGAGAAGCATCAGCATTTGATGAAAAAACAGGGGCAGCAATTAAAGTTAAACTTTAAAAAAAATCTCTTTGTGATGGCGCAATTCCTAGAATTCTCCCAAACTGTCCCTCATATCTATCATCATCAATCACCTCTAGAGAGTCACCAGATTCTAGAAGAATTCGACTGGACAATTCTGCACTTAAAAGTGCTTTAAATGAAAGTGTTAAGGATGCGTTGGCATATACAAAACAAAACAAATTTTATGATATTAATGATCTGGTAGGAAAATTAAATTTTCTTGATAGAGATTACTGGAATGTTATTAGGCAGCAAGAAACAGTTATCATATGCAGTATCATAAAAACCCCATATCCAAAAATAAATTTGTCTCTTTTAATCGAGTCTAATTTTGCAGTTCATGTATTTTGTAGGGATGTGAAAATGGATATGATAGGAGATTATAAAATTCCAAAGCATATGAATTATAAGAATGATCTAGAAACTCTAATAGAAAACATGAAGAAAATGGACACAGAACAACAGCAAGCTAATCCCCCTAGTATAATTTTTATACTAAAATTAATCATGTCATTTTTTATATTGATACAAGATGAATCAAGCAAATATTTTAATTCAATAAAATTCATATATGAGCAGCTAAAATTAATGACACAGAATAAGTTTGATTATTCAACAGAAATGATGATATTTTCGTCATTATTATATAACTGCTCTCCTAAAGGGTATAGATTATTAAGAGATAGCAAAAATATAATTTTACCTAGTTATTCGACAATTAAAAGAGTAACATTATCAACAAATATGAATCCTTTAATTGAGCAACATGATAACAATTTTCTCATGTATATTAAAAACAAATTCAAGTTACTTGTACAGAAAGACACTACAGTATCTTTACTTGTTGATGAAATTCACCTAAAACCTTATTTTGATTATAAGGGTGGTAATATTGTTGGCTTATCTGACAATAGAAATGAAGCTGCAACAAGTGCATTTGCTTTTATGCTTAGCAGTGTATTCTCACCATATAAGGATGTTGTGCATGTTATGCCAACTAAATGTCTTAAAGCTGAAAATTTATTTAATATTGTTAAACGTATTATAATTGGTTTAGAGGAGATAGGCTTTCAAGTATTATCAATCATAACAGATAATAATGCAATAAATAAAAAGGCTATATCTTACTTTTGCAATCCACCAAAGCTTTCGATTGTATATCCACACCCATTTGTTAAGTCTCGACCTCTTTTCTTTCTATTTGACTCAGTCCATATATTAAAATGCATTAGAAACAATTGGCTTGGTCAAAAAGATGCAACTAAATGCATGCTCTTTCCAAAATTTTGTCATAATGGAAATCATGAATTAAATAGTATCCAAAGTGCCCCATTTTGTACCTTACAGAAACTTCATGCCCTGGAATCTCAGTCAATTTTGAAATATTGTTATAAATTGACCTCAAAAGCTCTTTATCCTACTAGTCTTGAAAGGCAAAATGTTAATTTAGTTCTGCAAATTTTCAATGAATACACTATTCAGGGATTATTGACGTTAGGAAAACAGGAATGTTTGCCTAATTTTGCAGAAGTTGCAGAATATATAAACATATTTTATATTTGGTGGACAATAATGAATGTAAAAACACCATATAAAGGTTGTCGCCTTAGAAATAAATACTGCAATCCACTTAGAGTAAATGAAGAAAATTTTAGATTTCTTTCTGTATTCTGTGACTGGTTAGAATCTTGGAATAGCATTTCTGGAAAAAATGGCAAATTAACAAAAGAAACCTTCACTGCTTTGCATCATACAACCTATGCATTTCTAGAACTGACTAAGTATTGCATGGAAGAATTGAAAATGCTATACATATTACCTGGCAAATTTCAGACTGATCACCTTGAGGCAAGGTTTGGGCAATACCGGCGACTTAGTGGTGATCAGTATAATATCTCAATACGGCAAGTCTTTGAGTGTGAACAAAAGTCATTGGTAAGCTGATAAAAAATCATTCTTTTCTTCATTCAGTAAATCAAAGGAAATTAGCCATGCATATAACATTGAATGTATTGGCAGACCATGAGCTACTTTTTAATGTTGACACTTGTGATGAAGGTCATAATATTGAAAAAATAGAAAAGATGTTTATCTTAAGCTCTACAAATGCTCTTTTAAATAATTTTTGTTCTAGAGAAAATGATAACATCATTAATAAGTTAAGCAAAAAAAGAAAACTTCAGACATTCAGCTGAATTTTATATCTATAACCTATTTTTCAATAAGTATTATTTGATTTTTGTAATTTGTTTGTCTGTTTATATCTAATTATTGATTGTTCATTTATTCATAATTCAGTATATATTGTAAATTTACAGAATAATCATTAAAATTGAAAAAAAAAAGCAAATCAAAACAATGCTGATTATAATTTATCTAAACTTGGTTTCAAATTTATATTTAATATATTTATTGTAATCTGTCTGTTTATATATAATATAATATTGTAAAAATACAGAATAATCATTAAAATTGGAAAAAAAAAGCAAATCAAAACAATGCTGATTATAATTCATATTTAATATATTTATTTATATTTATTGTAATTTGTTTGTCTGTTTATATCTAATTATTGATTGTTCATTTATTCATAATTCAGTTGTTCCTGTATTAAGTAATTATCACTTGATAATTACAATATTGTAAATTTACAGAATAATCATGAAATTTAAAAAAAAGCAAATCAAAACCATGCTGATTATAATTTACCTAAACTTTATCAAATTTATATTTAGTATATTTATTTATATTTGTTTGTTTGTTTATCTAATAATTGATTGTTCATTTATTCATAATTCAGTTTACAGTTTTTTTAAATTAAAATAAAAAAAAACATGCAAATCAAAACAATGTTGCTTATCATTTATAAAAAAATGTTTTCAATTTAAAAAAAATATATATTATGAACGAATTTCAGTTATTAAAGTTTAATGTAATGGTATTTGTTTTTTTGTACCTCAACGTTGCCTTAACAAGTTTTTTAAAAATTAAAATAAAAAACATGCAAATCAAAACAATGTTTGTTATCATTTATAAAAGTTGTTTTCAAATTTGAAATAAAAAAAAACATGCAAATCAAAACAATGTTGCTTATCATTTATAAAAAAAATGTTTTCAATTTTAAAAAAATATATATTATGAACGAATTTCAGTTATTAAAGTTTAATGTAATGGTATTTGTTTTTTTTATGTACCTCAACGTTGCCTTAACAAGTTTTTTTAAAATTGAAATAAAAAACATGCAAATCAAAACAATGTTTGTTATCATTTATAAAAGTTGTTTTCAAATTTGAAATAAATAAAATTATGAACGAATTTCAGTTATTAAAGTTTAATGAAACATAACACTTGTTTATTTACTGTCTTTACGCTTGCTCTAAGTTGGGCCCACTTTTGTGACGTCACACACCCAAAGAACGGGCCTTCTATATCGGTGGCCTCGGTACACCTCCGCACCCACATCTCTTACTGTATGAAAAAGAATGCAATATTGTATAAATAAAACAAAAACTACCCTTCCACACCATCCCCCTGTTCTGTCGGCACAAATCGAGACCCTCCTAGACCCAAACCAAGGCCCTCTAAGATATCAGTGTATATCTTAGAGGGCCTTGCCCAAACCATCCCCCTGTTATGTCGGCTCAAATCGAGACTCTCCTACCCCGCTCTCCTGTCGGTACTTCTAGCTTTGAAGTAGCATTGACTGGTTCCTAACTGTAATAAAAAAGACGAATTCTAAAATAAATAAATAAAAAACCTTCTGCCCATTGTCGACACAGGTGTTGAAACCGCTTTAAAACAAATAATGAGCATCAGTAAAAAAGCAAAATATTACATATGTAATTAATTCAGGATACATTTTAAACATTAAATTCTGCCAAAAATATTTACGAAAACGGATGCTTTGTCTGAATTAAAAATAACAAACACATATTTCATGTTGGGTAAAAAAAATAGTTATATATTTAAATATTATGGAATTCAAATGAGCAAACATTGACTACCATTGACTGTTTAAGTGAAAGTTTTCTTCGGGCTTAAAAGTTTGTTTTAGTTAAAACTAGAACAAACTAGACTGACTTCTGATTTAGGTCGTTAAAATTAAAACAGAAAATTTTTTGCTGGTACCAAATGACAAATTTTAGGTTTAGTTTAATGTAAAATAAATAAATAATTTGGGCTCTGTTTTTTCTGGGTGACCCAGAAAAAAACAGAACTTTGTAATAAAACAGTTAATTTTAACTAGGGGGGTTTAGGGTTAGGGTTGGGTTTTCAGTGGAAAATGCCCTAAGTTGGTTCTTTTTTTTTTTTTTTTTTTCAAGTGATACCTCTTCGGATGCAGGAAGCCAGGACGGAACTCCGCAAAGATTACCATTATTTGTATTATTCAGACTATTGTCCTCGTCTTCATTGTTATCTGTACAAAGTTTCGGCTGATGTACCCTCCGGCCTTCTTCAGGTATTTCTTGTCGGACTCGGGAACCTTCTTGTAATTGGGAGCCATCACGGAACTTTGAACCCAACCCTTTATTAGGTCCACGGGGGTATCCTGTTCTCATTCCACTAACCATAGCTGGGGTACAGGTGTTAAGCTGTGTTAATTATTATTCTATGTTACTGCTGTCCCTGACCAGGATTGAACCTGCAGTCTAGAGATAACTGGCATTTAGAACTGTCTTAATCTAACTCCTTTATCTACTAGGATATGTGTTCAGTTGGACAATGCAGTGTGAATTTTTTCAATTGCAAAAGTTACAATTTATTTTGTAAAAACAGATTTTAAATAGCCTCTTAGCAGGCATCTTGATCAAAATAGACGAAAAAAACGTTTTAAATATATCAAAAATAAATTATATGTGTAATATTATTTTTCTTTTTTACTTATGTTACTACTTTTCGACTTAGACAAAAATTTGACCTTAAATAATCAATTTAATAAATTTTAGTTCGTTTTTAAAAATGAAAAGCAGATGATATTTTGGCAGATCCTACTCTTTTCCCTAATCAACTAGAGAGAACTTAATGGGTGACCCAACGGGTCACATTTTGTCTAGTATATATATATATGCTGTAGATAGAAGGAAAGTGGTCAAGGAATGATCAACTCAAAACAAGTCACAGGGTGATACGTTTCGTCTGTATTCACAGACTTCCTCAGTCGTCTGAGGATATATATATATATATATATATATATATATATATATATATATGTATAATGTTTTTTTTTCTAAGAGAAGAAGTTATTGAAATTCTTTTGTTTGTGTGTTTGTGTACTGTAATAGATGTTAATACATTTATGCATCCCTCTAAGAGCCGGTTTAGCTCAGTCGGTAGAGTACTTGACTAGGAATTGCAACGTCCCTGGTTCGATACGGGCCCTCGCCAACTCAGCGTATGAGTTGTACTGGGATCAGTGCGGTAAAGTGAGGAGCTGATGGTAGGTGTGGCGCTCTACTTCAGACGCTAAAACAATCCCCTTGGTCTACCACAAGTGAAAAGGGGATAGACTCCTTCGCTGTCTGGTTGATACTGACTTTAAGCCACCCCGACGACTTTACATTTATGCGTGGTATAATTTGTATGCCGTTGGCGAGTGACCTGGGTTTCTCCAGCATCTGAATCATTGGTTTGATCTCAGTTTTTCCTCTCTATTTAAATAGACTCCCAGAATTTAAATAGACTCCCAGAAAATGCTTCTAAAATTTGGAAGGAACAGTTTTGATGTTATGTGAAATTTTATTTTATTTTATTTTATTCTATTATTTTGTGTTGATTTGGGATCTAATTCTACTTGCCAGAATTTAAAAAAAAAATTGATTTTATGCTTCGTAAGTAGATATTTTTATGTTGTCCTTAAGCCGTGTTTGTCTAAACAGAGCCAACAGCTGCGTCACAAGCATTCCCTTCACACCCCCACACCCCCACACACACATAGACGCCGTGAGAAAAAAGTGAATGAGACGCGCGCATGCGTAAAGACACATACAATCTGTTTATCGAGCAAACATATGGGTATTGGTTTGTGTATAAACAATCGGTAGGAACGCGTAAACATTTTTCTCTTATTATTTAAAAAAAATCATTTATCTATAGATTTTAAATATCTTAAGAATATATCCTTTCCTTGGTCCTTCTTCATGGGCCCTGTCCATTCATCACTGTTGGGGAGGATTTTAAAAGGGTTTGAAGAATCTGTAGCCACAAAGAGGAGGAGGAGAAGGAGAAGGAGGAGAAGCCCTAGTGATATTTAATGTGTATATACATTATCTTTGTCGTAAATTGTTTTACTTTCGAAGTTTCCTCCCGACATACATATACACACAACTGCCCTTTATATATGTATAGATGAAAATAGATAAGACGCAATAGAATAGCAAGTGTAGGCAATTTTGTTGAAACAGAAATGAAAGGGTTAATCACACAATAAACGAATGCGGAAAATACTCGAAAAGATTCAATTAACATTTCGTTTGATCTTCTAGCAGGGATTAGGTAATCCCTCTGTATCTCAAAGTCCTAGAGGAGTTTATGCGTCTCATTCTCTTGGACAGATACGGTTTGTGCATATACCATTTAGTGGCATGGTGAAAACATTATTATTATTATGTGAGTTTTTCATACCAGCGTTACCTGATGCTATTTCTCAGGTGTCTGAGTGACAACAAGTCTCCTAAGGTCTCCAGGACTCTTCTAAGTATTCTAGCCGATTGCAGCAATGCAGTAGTTTGGATGGTCTCGATTCTTCCTCTGATTTCCAGTTCATCCAAATTCTTTCATTTTCCTTCATCTTTTCATTTTCCTTCATCTTGACCCTATTATTATTATTATTATTATTATTATTATTATTATTATTATTATTATTTGAAACCACACAATTGCTTGCAAAAACGACTTCGGCTTTAAATAATCCAACAAGGGTTAATATGCTGTAAAGAACAACCAACCGAACATTCTCACTCTTCATTTACCGTATTTCATCGCTATATCATTATAATCCTTTGCTGAGTAATGGTCTATTTGACATTGATTTAGGTAGATACAATAAATATAAAAAATCTTCTTACGAGTAATGTTATTTTTATATCCTATTATAACTGCTGTCGGTCTTGGTGGAAAGAAAACGTTCGACGCCTCATAGTGATGTTATTAAAAGGTCCATCAAATAAGAATAGCACTCTCTCACCGAAGCTTTGAATACGCTGACTGTATACCTAATAAAGAGATAAGACCCATCACCTATACTTAAAAAGGGTCTCCTTGATGTACCACTAAACTGAATCTGGTGGAGAAGCTCCAGTGTAACTCTCGATGGCCTTGGTGAAAGAAAAAAACACCCGACGCTTTATACTAATGTTTATCAAGTTTATTGAATAAACAACGTGAAAATTGTACAAAGGAAGAAATAGATAACATTCAATAAAAGATAACAACAAATACATTTCAATAGGAGAAGAAAGTGTCAATATATTTAAATTAAATGGAGTATAACTCGGACGACGTGTTAGGGGTTAGGAAGCCATCTTTATTCTTTGTCAGCTTTCTGCCCAGACCAAGGGCAGTAACTCTTAAGGGTTCAATAACATCACAGAAAGTTACTTGATAAGTAACTGAAACTCACCATAAAGCGAGCGGACTGTAGAATGCTCCTCTATCCAATAGCAAAACCGACAAGAAGTTCAACTTCATGTTGTCTTCTTATGTTTGTTTTTGATTTGTTATGTATTTGATTTTGGGGATCATCAGGAGAGAATTAAAACAAATACATTTCATTAAAAATGGAAGTACAAGACAGAAATTGACACGCAGTGTCTTATACAAATTCTTACCATGTTGCCTCTTTGAACAACAGTAGTAAACTAAGAGTAAGGATGGTATAAGGGATTACCTTGTTCCCCTTTAACTATTTCCTCTGAATCTTATATTTGGCAGTGAATTTAAGGGGTCAGAAGCAACTGATAAAATGGGATTTATAAAAATTAACTAAATTATCCCAAGACTAGATATTGTGGTCGTTGTTAACTTGGTAAACAAAAATACCGTAGGTACCACCAAAATACGTCAGGTGATCAAGGTTATTTAATAAACACCGTGAAAACTGTACAAAGAAGAAATAGATAACATTCAATAAAAGATAACAAATAGATTTCAATAGAAAAGGAAGCACAAGGAAGAAAAGGAACCCCCCCCCCAAAGAAAAGAAATGGACACGCAGTGTTTCGTATAAAAATTTCTTACCGTATTGCCTTCTCTGACCAGCTCTAGGAGAAGGAGATGCATTGATTTCAAAACCATGAGACGGAGCCCCTAAGGCAATCCAACGTTTCCTTCAGCCTCATTTTGGCAAACCCTGAAGCAACACTAGTTGTATAGCACTTTGCCCTTCCTTTGTACAACATAAGTGTCGTGAAGTGGGGATCTGCATGACCAACTATACTCTTTTTTGCTGGGCCTCATATAATTTCCCATTTTAAAAGGTTGGCAATTAAATTCGGACGATGAAGACAGCAACAAATGAAAATTAAAAAAAACATATTCAGAAATGTACAAACTGCAAACTTAATGGCATTTGTGACAAGATTTATCTGCTGAAGTTATTGGGAGCGACCGGATTTAGACGTCTCGCAGCTTTCGGTTCAACATTATAAGTGACTTAGTCATGAAATTCAATTTAGGCGCCAATATTGTATATCGGCTATTTCGGCCCCTGGTGCCAAGGGCAGATAATTAATTCCTAATTTTTCCTATACAACTACCAGTTGCCCAAGTCTGTGCAAAAATCCGGACTCAGATGAATAGTCTCACAAGACTGACACGTCATAGCCATACCATACAGCATCACTCTGTAACCAAAAAAGTAAATGTCTAAAAATAAGTACACCCTTATGCAAAAATCAGTATATTTTCAAACCCACTTGATCGTTTTTTTTTGTTCCAGAGTTTCATTGCTGTAGAGCTTAGCAATAAATAATACCTATCAATATCCGTTTTGATTGCATAATATTTCACTAGAAATAATAAAATCCTGGTGTAGGGATTACATCCCTTACCTGTCACGGTTCTCCTATTTGACGCTAGGAAACGCGAAAGGTAATTACCCCTTGTCTCTTCCACTAAGTGGTGCGGTCAACGTAGCATATAGCGAAGACACGGTAAAGTTAAATCTTTTTCTTACTCTTCGGGCCTCGACGGAAGTAACAACGCAGCAATTGCCTTTCTGTCCACGGGCAGGGGTCTTTGAACCCCCACCCACCAACTCGTATCGCATGACACATTATAACATGCTTAACGTGTAAGTGTTTATATTCTTATTCAGTACGAGTTACATATAATACTTTCCCTTTCATACAAGGACATTCTTATCAATTATTCTTATATTGTATTTTCCTTCAGTTAAGTTTTCTCAGGAAATAAGATATTCTTGTTACTACTCCGTCGGAAATTGTCCTCGTATTTATTCTGTACGAGTAAACGATATTCAACCAATTATCTTTCTTCTACAATGAAGAGAAAGTTAGATTTTTATTTTTTACGCTTTGCCTACTATGAACCACACGCAGCGGCTCTCCCACCACCATTGCCTACAAACACTGATGGTTAGTTCATTATAATTGAACAGAAGGACGCCTAGTTCGATACCGGTCCCCACCAATTCAGCGTATGAGTAGCACAGAGATCTGTGCGGTAAAGTAAGGAGTTGATGGAGGGTGTGGCGCTCCACCTAAGACGCAAAAACAATCTCCTTGTTCTAGCGCTAGTGAAAAGGGGATAGGCGCCCTCGCTGATTGGCTGATATCGACTTTAGGCCACCCGATGAATTTAATTTGGACAGAATGAGTTCTGAGGTGAATATATAGTGAACTCTGAGATATCCCACCATACAAGTAAAGAATACCAAGAACATTTGGTACAGCCGTTGGGGAAATTTGGTAGACAAAGAGTTAACAATATTGATTTTATATGGAGTTTAAAACGATATAGATTGGAAAGTTAATGATTTATTCTTATTTTTAACTCTTTACTTAAGCTGCTCACAGCGGCTCTCCGACCACACCCAAGTAAAGAATAAAAACTGATGATTAGTTCAGTATAATTGATCAGAAGGACGCAGATTACAATAATAATAGGACTTTATTTGAATAGAATGAATTCTGAGGTGAGAAGATAGTGAACTTTGAAATATCCCATCATTCAGGTAAAACAATACCAAGAAAATTTGGTAGAGCTGTAAGGGAAATTAGGTAGGCAAAGAGTTAAATTGGTAGGTGTGTACATACGTATCTATAGACAAATATAATGTAAATATTTTCGCCTAAATGACGCACGTTGTTTTGTTTACATGTTTATTTATTTATCAGTTGTTTTTTTTTTTTTGTTGTTGTCTTACGCTCTTTTGCTGGCCAACCCTTCTGTGTACATTGTCTTCGTTTTCATCTTTCGATACGTACTCGTTCTAGTCTTGATGTCACTAACGACACATACCTAATTCTCATATTCCAGTTTCTGCACCTCATAGCTGAAGCTTCATATTTCATCTACTGCTTATTTTCTTTCTTTCTTTCTTTCTTTCTTTCTTTCTTTATTTCTTTATTTCTGTGTGAAGGGGCGCCCTTTCTTACCCATTGGTGCGGCTGTGCCTCTTATTGTGTTAAGACAATCCTTATCACTTCTCTTGTCATGCCTTTGTCTAGTGCAAATGATAAAGCATAAAAATAATATTATTATTATTATTTTTATCATTATTTTACTCCTTTTGAGTTTTCACATCAGCATTAGCTGATGGTCTTTCACTGGAGTCTGTGTGTGTGACAGCAAGTCTCTTCAGGTCTCCAGGACTCTTCTGAGTATTCTGGCAGATTGCAGCAGTGTAGTGTTCTGAATGGTTTCAATCCTTCCTCTGATTTCCTAACTTTCCAAACCCTTTTCTAATCCTTTTGGGACCGTTCCAAGTGCACCAACCACAATTGGTATCACTTTCACTTTCATGTTTCATAACTTTTTCAGTTCTCTGGCAAGATTCAGATATTTATCCATTTTTTCATTTTCCTTTAGCTTCACCCTGTGATCTGCTGGCACTGCAAAATCCACCAGTTGACAAGTTCTTTCTTTTTTGTTTATCAACACTAGGCTTGGTCTTCTTACCCAGCAAGAAGACCAGATCTAGTATTTATTATTATTATTATTATTATTATTATTATTATTGCTGTTGTTTCAGTAAGTCTCCCCAGGTCTCCAGGACTCTTCTGAGTATTCTAGCCGATCTCAACAGTGCCGTTATTTGGATGGTCTCAATTCTTCCTCTGATTTCCAGTTCACCCAAATTCTTTTCCAGTGATTTGGGGATCATTCCAAGGGCACCAATTACATTATTATTATTGTTGTTGTTGTTGTTGTTCCTCCTTAACCAGTTAGGTTGTTGGGGTGTCATATCTAGTAATTCCAATTCTGGCAATATGAGTTACTGGCGGTGCCCATTTTATTTACGGATTCTGGGAGATTGTAGAGATTGATAAATTAATAAAGTTTTTAAAAAGCTAAAACAAGTAATAAAATACGGAAATAAAAAACATCAAAATAAAATTATATTAAATTAAACATCATATAAAATACAGATATAAAAATATGAAAACAAATAATGAAATACGAAAATAAAATAAAGATTATTTGTCTGATTTTTTTAGATGAGGCTTGACGTGTATACTTATGATCTTTCCGACTGTTGTCCTCATCTTTATTGTGGTACGTAGAAATACAACTTTTTCGGCCACAGGTATCCTCCGGTCTTCCTCAGGTGTTACCTGTCTATCTGTACATACGCAATGACCAAATCTGCGAAATCATTTTGAATAGTTTGACTGTTGATCAAAATAAAATAAAAAATTTCAAATTTCTAAGTTTAACTTTCGTCGTCGAAAAAGAGGAATCGCTTTCTTTTCCTGCCAACCCACGGGACAGACGTGTCTTTGCGAAGTCTGTTATTATTATTTTACTCCTTTTTTTTTTTTTTTTTTTTTTTTTTTTACACTAGTTTGAACTTGTGCCTTTTTTTGACACCAGTTTGAACTTGTGCCTTTTTTTGACACCAGTTTGAACATGTACCTTTCTTTTTTTTTTACACCAGCTTGAACTTGAGCCTTTTTTGACACCGGCTTGAACTTGTGCCTTTTTTGACACCGGCTTGAACTTGTGTCTTATTTGACACCAGCTTGAACTTGTGCCTTTTCACTGAAATCTGAATAAAAAAAGTTTCCTCAAAATTCCAGGACTCTTATGAGTATTGTAGTCGATCTTAGCAATGCGGTTATCCGAATGGTCTCGATTCTTCCTAGGATTTCCAGTTCCACCAGTATTTTTCCAAACCTTTGAAGACTGTTTCAAGTGCAAAAACTACAATTGGTATCATCGTCAAACACATTTTCAACAGTTTTTTTTCAGTTATCTAGCAAGGTCCAAGTATTTGTCTGCCTTTTCCCTTTCTTTCAAAAAGACCACCGTGCCAGTAATAGTCAGAGTTGTGGAACATGAAGGTGACAGTTATGCCAATCATAGCTGGAAACCATGGAACAGTCCCCAAGAATCTGGAAAGGAGACTGGGGGAACTGGATATAAAAGAAAGAACTAGAACCATTTAGACCACAGCACTACTAAAAATCGGCTAAGAAACTTAGAAGAGACCGGAAGACCTAAGGAGATTTTCTCTCATTCAGTCTCCAGCGAAAACCCATCAGCGTTGATGTGAAAAACTACATTGATACTAACTACAGCATCCAGTAACAGCAACTGCAACATATGGACAAAAAGAAAAACAACAAAAACTAGAAAACAGAAATAGGAAGAAAAACAACTATATGGATACTTCAAGTGACACATTGGGGAGATTTGCACACGAGAAGACCTGGAGATTGCACACGAGAAGACCTGGAAATATCAAGAGAGAAATTGAATCCCCTATAATAGCAGCACAAAATAATGCCATAAGCATCAATTTCATCAATGTGAAAATAGATAAGATGCAACAGAATAGCAAATGTAAGATGTGTAGAGACAGAGACGAAACAGTTAACAGTTAGCACGACTGGGTGAGAAATGTGTTCCACTGGGAATTGTGCAACAAATAAAATGATGACCAGATTTCAAAATACAGAAACTAGAATCCGTCCTATAATACGACGCATAAAATTGTCTGGGATTTTGATATACAAACGATTACATAATCCCAGAAGACCAGATCTAGTGTTAATTATTAAGAAAAATAACTTGTCATCTACTGAATTTTGCAGTTTCACTAGACCAGTTTAAGTTTTAAGTCCGTAAACCCTTATAAAAATTTGATTGACCTATCAGTCCACCTTGCAGTTGTTTTATTGCAACCAATTATGTAATTAATGAATTCTGCTCAAACGTTTATGTAAAACTGTTAATTGTAAAATAAGCGTAAAATAAACAGTAAAGTAAGCATAACATGTAAAAAAAAGAGCTGCAAATATTTAATACTAACTTAATAACTTACCAAGGAAGCACATTTCTTAATGTGATGGATGAAGCTGATGACTTTTGATAAGTTCATGAATATTGGGCTTAAACTTTTGAAAATATATCAACATGAGCATGTTCTCCAGAATTCTTGTGGAATTATTTTTTCAAATTACTAAGAAGGTTTATTAGTTTCCATAGACCCCTTGTAAACCCCCGAAACCACTTTGAGAAACCCTGCACTAGACCACAGAGTAAAAATGAAAGAAATCGAAAATACCTGAACCTTTCCATAGAACTTAAAACAACTGTGTAACATGAGGGTGACGGTGATACCAATTGTAATTAGGGTACTTGGAACGGCCCTCGAGAGTTTCGAAAAAGGACTGTAGGAATTGGAAACCAGAGGTAGAATCGAGACCTTCCAGATAAGGGCATTTTAAAGATCAGCTAGAAAAGTCCTGAGGAGACTTGCTGTAACTTAGACTCCAATGAAAGACCACCAGCCAAAGATGGTGGGAAAAAAACTCGCAAAGAGTGAAATAATGATAATAATAACTGCAACGATTTTTGTTTTTCTTAAAAATTCGTTCATTGGAATTTCAGTAAAAAAAAAAAGAAAGAAAAAAAAGGCCAGTGAAATTCGAGCACTTTTAACTATGACGTCATCTGCATTTTTTCCGGATTTACCGAGTTAGCAAATATCGTTTAAAAGGTTATAGATAACAACAAAAAACAAAGTGTCAATGTTTAAATAAATAAATCTCATAGACACAAACACGGTGGCTGAGGTGGTTGGTATTTACTGAACTTACTAAGCTGAAGTTTGGCACAAAGATTAGAGATACAAGTCACCGACAGAGATTCGAACTCACTAGCTTATTAAGTATTACACCAGGAGGAAAGACGCTCTTTATCATCATCATCATCATCATCATCATGTCGCAGAGAGAGAGGGAGAGAGAGAGAGAGAGAGAGAGAGAGAGAGAGAGAGAGAGAGAGAGAGAGAGAGAGAGAGAGAGTCATAGGAATCCGTGCGACATGATGATGATGATGTTGATGATGATATTACTATTATTATTATTATTATTATTATTATTAGGTCGTGCTGACAGCATGGATATCCATGACCCCCCCTCTCTCTCTCTTCTCTCTCTCTGTCTCCCCAATCGTTATCACTTCTGGCAGGTGTTCCTCACGGCACCCAGAATCCACCCAGAATTGATTGATATAGACTTTTGCTGGTCGGCCTGTACTAGTAAGTCCATGTGTAGATGTCCACAGGTGAACGTCACTTATGAGTTCGTTCTTGCTTCTCCAGCAGTGTCCAATATGTCTTGTTTGTCTTACTTGAATAGTTTGTGAGATAGGAGAATAATGGTCGTACAGTTGTTTTTTTAGGAGTCGTCGCTTCCAGGATTTGTTCAAAACAGCACGCAGCGTCCTTGTGTAGTTCCCATCTAGTTTTTTTTTTCTCTGGGCGTTTCGTTGGAGCCCAAGTGGTATAGCCATACAATAGCACTGACACGGTTACCGCTTGAAAGAATTCTCGTGCCCTGATAATGGCTGTTTTTCTGTATACTTAGAAAATATATAAAAAAGTTTTTTTATTATTATTATTTTATTTTATTTTGTATTTAAAATTATAATAGATAGAATACTATGTGTACAAGAACATCCTCTCGACCGAAACACGTGTCAGCATTTCATTAAACCTTTTTATCCATTCAACATTTTCTTTCCTTTATTTATTTTTTCAACACACACACACACACACACACACACATATATATATATATATATATATATATATATATATATTATATAGCTTTGATGCAACACAAGACCAGAAGTATAGGACACCCAGTTAGAACCGAATTCAATAGTAATTATCTGGTTGCTAATCATTACACCAAGGGAGGTGATCATAAAAATTAAGCTTAGCTTGATATTACACAAAGCCAGAAGACTAATTTGGGTTTACAGAATATCAACACTTTTCGGGTCATTTAATACCGAATTGAGTTATTCTTCTATCAGGTTGTTTACAGTACCTACTGTTGCTTAAATGGTCACGCAATTAGGTTCTAAATAGCCTCATTGCTGCTTAACTTCGTGCCCGAAGCAAGATCCGGTGCTTTCAGCATGACTTGACCGTAATTAGAAGACTTGGGCACCCGGACGTAATTGAACTCACTGTTGGATTATTTTTGTATATAAGGTGTGCTGCAATACACCACTTAAATTTATAGACTAAGCGAGGTCACGTGGTTTAAACCTCGGCCAATCACCATTCCGAATACGTGACTGGTTAACTACTTAATCGTTGATACTGAGAGACGTCCATTTGCAATCATTGAGGAGCAAGACTGAGGAGCACCAAGGAACAACCAAAGGATTCTTCACTAAGGATTGCGCTCTGCTTAACACAAAGGATCTCCGCTGGACAGCGCTATTGCTTGAAGCCTAAAGAATGGCTACAAGAATCGTAACACTCACTAACAAGGGCTCGCGGGGATACCTTGCTAACCAATAAATCCCAACGAGGTGTCCTTAATAAAAATTAAGCTTAGCTAGGAATTTGGCAGAAGGACACAATTATTGATCGCACAACCCAGTCATAGTCATGACCTGCAAGGCTAGCTTGTTAATCATAACACTACGACAAAAGAGCTTTGTGGTTGAGATAATCGCGTACTTACAAGTTCCAGCACTCTGTTTTTGACTCGAAGCAAAAGTCGGGATTTTGGATATCTATTTAAAGACAAGTAAGCCCTACCCAATTGGAAAGATACATTTTGTTTCCTACCTGCATTCCATCAATGATCTTTTGCCCTTGTGTCTCGTCTAATAATAACCTATTCTTATCAGTAAATAAGATATTGTTTATGAATGGCTAGACATTTCAAAAATTCTTAAAATATTTCATTTCTGAAAGAAAGTGATAAAAAGCAACGGACATTTTATTTGCGACAATAAATATATTAAACGAAAACCGGAAAATGCATCATGAAAAAATACATATATAATTATGTTATGAAAGTTTCAAACGGATTTTAAAGAATTTCTATTGTTTTCTCATGGAGATTTTGTTTGTGGATCCTTTTTTTTATTATCTGTGTCACGGATCATTAGGTCCAATATTGTGTAGACAGCAGACTATTAGGAAAAAATGGAGTTTTAATTGCAATTATTTACTAAGCTTTGTTTTGGTTATTTTGTTTTACAGCATATAAACCATTTTCGGGTCATTTAAAGCGGAATCTATCCTGGGTATAATGTTAAACTGCATCTAGTGGTGAGGTTCCGATTCTGGATCTCTGTAGAGTGTGGAGTACCCCTTTATCAACATTACTCACTGGTCCAACCTGGCCAGAAGTGGTAGTACCTGTTAGGGTCCCATATATGGGTCAAATAGTTAAAAAAATGATTTTAAAAACCGAGTTTTAAAAACATTGAATACCCAAGAATAAATAAACACAAACGTCTTCGGTTTAAAATAACCCAACAAGGGTTGACATGCTGTAAAATCCAACCAGCTAACCATTAAAGCCGAATAAAGTCATTTTGATATTCGGTAAGACTACCCCTCTCACAAAGGCACCAAACTATTATTGAATAGAATTATTAATATTGATACTATTTAACAAATGGGTAATTCCATGTTAAATCACCCAGAAAAAAGTAAAATTGTCACCCACCCCCTTCAATTTTTCTGAATTTTTTTCCAGGTGTGGAGTAAGTTAACATTAGACAATCCTCAAAATTCGAGCTTCCAATTCCAAATTTGGCGTAGTTATGTCGATTTTTAGCTCTCCAAATTTGGTGGGGTTGGCGAAAAATGGTGACTTTTTATAATCTATTTTTGTCTCTAAAATGAATTCTAGAGCTTTTCCACGACTAAAAATTGGTTTATAAAAGCATTTTGGTCCAAAGAATCCAAAAATGCTATCAAAAAAGTTTTCATTAGCGCAAGATCAGGGAGATTGCTTTTGCGTCTGATATGGAGTGCCAGGCCTACGATCAGCTCCCCTACCCCCATCTACCACACAGATTCAGTCTGTGCTACTCATGCCCAGAGGGCTGGGTTGGTTGGATTTTACGGCATGTCAACCCTTTCATGCCGAAGACATTCTTATTTTATTCAGTCTTGTTGAGTATTCAATTTTTTTTGTAAACATTTTTTCAAACACATTTTTTAATCTATTTAACCCATAGATGGGACCCTAAAAGTACTACCACTCTGGGTCAGAGTGGACCTGGGTGTAATGACGATGAAGGGGTACTCCACACTCCCCAGAGCTGCAGAATTGGAACTTCACCAATAGATGCAGTTTAACATCATACTCAGGACACAAAGACCTTTAGCCACAGCCATCTAACACATTTATGATAAAAGGATTGGGTGTCTGCCAAAAGGACAATAAGGATTGAGACATTCATATAAGTTATAGAGCTTGATGTGACCAGCCTTTTGATTGGCGTTAAACTGCACCTAGTGGTGAAGTGCCAATTCTGGAGCTCTGGGGAACATAGAGTAACCCTTCAACACCCATTACTCCCAAGTTCACTCTAAGCCGGAGTAGTTGTAGCTGTTAGGGTCCCATCGATGGGTTAAATAGATAAAACAATGAGTTTAAAAATGTGTTTAAAAAATTGAGTTAAAAAAAAAAGAATATCCAGCAAGAACGAATAAAACAAAACGACTTCGGCATAAAATAACCCAACAAGGTTGACATGCCGTAAAATCCAACCATCTTCAGGTCTTTGGGTTTCCATGCCGAGTAATTCCACTTCATGGCGTCTATCTGGGCCAAGGGTGCGTTACGTAGTAGCGCCCATCTCCTCTCAAAGTACTATGTAAGAGGTTTCATAGGGTTACATGGTACCAGTAGAAAAAAGAGCGATCCTTGACTTGAGCGATCTTCGAACTGACTCAACGCGAAAAGTTCTCCACAACACCGACATTCTGTTAAAGGATCTGAATCCAGAGTTTTCTTTCTCCCGGATCGGTTTTCCCTAACTACAAGGCTAGATATCATAGAACGGTCTTTTCTTTGGTGCGAAGGGAAAAGCAGGCAGCCGCGTTCGGGATTTGAACTCGGGTCACCGAGGACAATTACCTAAGGCGATAACTGTTACGACACAAGCGCCAACTGAAGCATTCTGGGATAGTTGCGATTAAAAAAGAGACAATCAGCTACTAAGACGCACGCGTGCACACATCTACACAGAAAAGAACAGACTGAATTAGATATGTAGATAGACAGGAACAGGCTGAAATATATATATATATATATATATATATATATATATATATATATATATATATATGATGAGTCTGGTTCTCAGTGTGCATACATTATATTAGTATTTATAAATGTCTATAATATATATGATTTAGGATTTAGTGTGAAGCATTGGGTGTGAAATATATAAGAAACTCAGGTTGTGGGATGTTAAGTTTCGTTTTATTTCATTCTAATATTTCGGAGACTTGACCCTCCTTCTTCAGAGAAATGTAGACTAACTAGAGAAAAATGTAGTCTTAATTGCAATTATTTACTAAGCTTTGGTTTGGTTCTTTTATTGGATATAAACCCATATATATATATATATATATATATATATATATATATATATATTGATAGATAGATAGATAGATAGATAGGAATAGGTACTGGTTAAAATAGATAGACGGATAGATAATAGATATGGTTAAACAGGGAGATAACTCATGAAAAACTCATTACTTATCGAAAAAAAAAAGATTATAATTTGGGCGAAGTTATGGAAGCCTACACATGTAAAATTTCATTCAGCAAAGTTACGCTGCGTAGCTAAAAAAACGTGAGAAAAAATAACAACACAACAAGGAAACACGCTCTAAAACAGTTGTCACTGTTCTCAGAGTAAAAATCCGGCTATTTTGAAAAAAGGAGGAATAACTTATGTCACTGTAATCTTCCGTAAAGAAAAAGAACAACCGTTAGTAAAATTTTCTAGATATATAAAAATTTGGTAAAATATGTCGCTGAAGATTGCGCATTTTAAAACAAATTTTTAGATAGACCAATCTTTATTACTGACAAAAATTTTGTGTTCAATATGCCACCTTCCAGACGTTTAAAATTCACTATTAAATGTGCAAGTAAATAAAAATAGACCCATTGAATAAGAGAAAATACATTTTTGCATCAATTCAAAGAAAAATGTTGTTTATAAAGCTACGAAAAGAGAAAACACGCTACAAAAAATATTTTTTGAGTTTTAATATAGATTTTTATTTTATTTCAGATAACATTTTTGGGTAAGAATTAAAAACAAAAAAAATAAGGTGGTCTTCAGGATTTTATCTTTTTAGAAATGTAAAAATTAGGAACTGGAAATTTTTTTTATTCAGAATAACAAAGTTGAACACACCCAACTAAAATCATAATTGTTAAAATCCTTTTTTTCAAGTGTTGTGATGTGTAGTTTCGTGCGTTCTTGTAGTAGTAGTTCGCTTATCGTAGCTTAGTCCCTTATGTTGTAGAACTACCTTTATATATCTACCGCCGTAGCAGACATATGCAAATGAGATAACACGCCATTGGCTATCTCACTACACCTCCCTGAAACGGAGAGGTTTTATTCCCTTCGTTGATCTATTGCTTCTCCTAAATATTCTCGGGGTGTTCTTCGTTTTGGTGATCGCGGTCTCATTTCATCACTGCTGGATCGGCACATCGGAATCCGACACGCTTTCATCCATTGGCTCTATAATGTCTCCATCATATTGGTTTATATCCTCGTTTCTTTCCGATTCCTCCATAATCACGTCTTCTTCATATCTATTCCTTATCTGATCAGCGTGGGCCAGCACAATTCTCTCCTGTGTTGTTATTATAGCTGTGTTGTTCCCTTTCTGCATAATAAAATAGGCTTTTTCAGGTTGCACGTCCTTACTTTTTTTTGTACCACATTTTTTCATTAATCGAAAAATACATGATTATGGGAGATCTGATCTTTCTTCCCATCAAGGCAGAGGAACGGATCTGTAACTCATCAAGAGTTTAGGTAGAAAGGATTCTATGGTCTCTCGTGACGGCTCGAATGCTTTTAATCCTAATTTAACCGTTCTAACCATCCTTTCCGCAACCTCATTCGATTGTGGATGGTAGGGCGGAGTCTTGTAGGGTTTACATCCTATCTTCCTCAACCAGAAACACAGACCTTCATCATAGAATTCAGGCACATTGTCCGATACCAGGGTTTTGGGTACCCTATTTCTTGAGAATATTGTTCTCAAAATTTGAATGACAATTGCAGATTTTCTATCATGCACCTGAACAATCTCTGGTCACCCCAAGAAAGAATCTACTAAAATCAATAGTAGTCCTACGCCCTTGACATAGGCATGGCCCATGTGTACTCAACTCCATTGTTCTTGTTCCTTTGGCCACGAATGAGTCGATTTTTGTGGAAAATCTTTGATTTCCATGTATTTGTGACATTTTTTTTATGTAATCTTCAATGTCACGCAAATATCCTGGCCATCAGCTCTCCAATTTGAGCCGCTATTCCACAATGTATATCGTTGTGTACACTTTTGATTATTTCTTTTCGCATTTTTTGCGGAGGTACAACCAAATCTCCGTTACATATAACCCCTATGTCCATGGTTAGTTTCTGTTTAACCTCTTTATAAGGCTTCAGCTTTAGAGCAGTCGTTCCATTTATTCCTCCTTATTCTATTTGAGATTTTGCCCAGAATAGGGTCCAGCAAGGTTTCTTCTTGTAGCTGTTTGATCGGCAGTACATCGGTTTCGACCCAATGTAGCATTTCTTCAGCGTCGTTCATTTTGTCGTCTTCTTTGTTAAAAGCTAATCTGGACAACGCGTCGACATGCGGAATCGTGTTTCCTTTGACGTACATGATGTCGAAATCAGCAATATGGCCCATCTCATTATCCTGGCGGATGTGACCTTGGTTAACTCTTTCCGTGGATTAAAAAAAATTTTTTTCGACCCAATAGAAATTGTCGGGCGCATTGTGTGCTCCACACTATGACCAAAGCTTCCTTCTCTATATTCGAGTAGTTCATTTCTGCCTTGGTTAGCCTTCGCGACAGGTACATAATCGGATGATCGTCCTGTGACAAAATAGCAGACACAGCATGTTCACTGACATTTGTAGTTAAGGTTACTTCTTTTCTGGGGTCAAAAACTTTTATAACGGGTTTTTCCATGAGTACTTTTTTATTTGTTAAAAGCCGTTTCTTGTTTTTGTGTCCAAACAAATTCACTATTCTTTCTTCGTAAGTCTGCAAATACTTCAGTTAAGTCGGAATATTTGGGCACATATCTGCTATAAAAATTTGCCAATCCTAAAAACGATTCTAATTCTTTTTTGTTGCCTGGGGATGACACCTGCGATATTTTAATTAATAAATTTGGGTCGGGTGAAATGCCTTCTTTGGATATTTGGAAGCCCAAATAATTTATCTTCTCGCAATTAAACTTACATTTATCGCAGTTTACGCTCATGCCAGCATCTCTTAATTTGTTCATAACTTGCTTTTTTTTGTTGTAATTCATTTATACTGGCGGCCTCTATTAAAATATCGTCCTGATAAATTATAATATTTTCTACCACCCCATTTAAAACTTTTTCGATAGCTCGTTGAAATATTGCCGATGCTGTTTTTATGCCGTACGGCATACGAGTCCACCGCATTAGTCCAAGGGCGGGGGTGGGGGGTTAATAGTGGTTATTTCTTAAAATTTATCGTCAATCTGTATTTGATTGTATGCTGCCTTTAAATCAATCTTCGTAAAATATTTAGTGCCTGTTAATGTGTGCGATACAGTTTCAAGCTCAGGAATAGGATACGAATCTGAACAGATTTTATAATTCACACCAATCTTATAATCACCACATATTCATATTATAATCACCACATATTCTTAAATCCCCATCTTTATTTCACAAAACTACAATTGGGGACGCCCAGTTACTCTCGCCCTCTGGTACCGGTTCTAAAATTCCTTCTGCTACCATATCTTCCAATTTCTTTTTTAATAAAGGTCGCAAATGGATAGGTATCCTACTAGATTCATAATATGAGGGGGAGGGGGCTATTTTCTTTCACTCGTATTGTGGCTTTGTAACCTCTCAACATTCCTATTTTTTGCTTTTTAATTTCTATGTTGTCGATTAAATTGTCCGTATCTATTTTTATGATATCTGTTTTAGTCCGTGATTTTTTAAACTATTGTTATGGGGACCACTTCGAATCTTCTATTGGCCTCAAACGTAGCGTCGAATTGTTCCAATGCCGTGATGTAAGAGCCATCAAATTGTCTCAGTTTCAAGTGACTTCTCTTTAGCTTGGATTTCCCCATATGTTGCCAAAAGTTCTTTGGAATAAGAGTCACGTCACTACCTGTATCGACTTGCATATCAAATGGTATTTTTTAATTTTACTGTTAACTTCTGTTTTTTGTTCGCCCGTACTTGGTACACGTCTTCTATCGAATTTATCCGTTTCGACTTGGCTTTGCATACGGTTCCAAAATGATTTTGTTTTTTGCATATATAACAAGTTTGTCCATTGTTTGTTTTTTTGTCAAAGTTGTATTAAAAATTTTAGTACTTACAATTTTTTATATTTGTTTTTACTTGTAACACATCCGTGTTATTTTGTGTTTTTTCTTCTATTTGAAATACCATTGTATTGTGTTGCGTATCTTCCTTGAATTCGGATATCATTTACAGTTGTTGTACAAATTCCACGCACATTTCTAATGCCATGTTATTTGACTGTAGACGTTCTAAAACTTTATCTTTTGGTTTACGCCGTGCAGTCCTTCAATGAACCGTAACCGAATCAATTCCTCCTCTATAGTCAAATCTGCTGTACCGAGTTTTTCGAATTCACAAAATCTCGAGGACTTTTTTAGTCTCTGAATACGATTTCTCGCTGGTTCGTTGGGATTTTACTTCGTAGAGAGGAATTTCGTTCTCTCTGCGATAACCATTTTTTTCTTAGGTCTGAAATTATTCCTTTTGATGTGTGCAATTTCTTCAAAGGTGAGATCCTCCAAATCTTTTGGATTACGCCATAACGGCTACTCTCATGTTTGCTTCACACCCAGCGGACGCTAAAAATAAATCGGTAATCTCGTTTTTTCCACTAACGTTCTTTTTGTCTTGCAACTTTTTACATCTTGCATATGCTGCAAAACATTTTATCCACATCTCAACATAGTCCAGTTCCTCTAATCTTGTGAGTAATCCTATTGACGACGCCATGTGTTGTGATGTGTAGTTTCGTACGTTCTTGTAGTAGTAGTTCGCTTATCGTAGCTTAGTCCCTTATGTCGTAGAACTACCTTTATATATCTACCGCTGTAGTAGACATATGCAAATAAGGTAACACGCCATTGGCTATCTCACTACATCAAGTTTTTTTTAAATAATATAAAATTAAGTCATTAACGAATAAAGTGGTGAACATTTCTTTAAAACTGGGCAATTTCCAGATTTTTGGTAATTGTTTTAAAATTAAGATTTATTTTATTATAAAAATCATTACCTCTATTTGTTCCAAACAGATAAAAGACTTGTAGGTATCACCAAAATAAGTCACGTGATAAGTTTAAGCCATATTGAAGAAAGAAACGTAAATATTTTCGAACTTTTTTTAAGAATCTCATAAAAAAGAAATAACCAACATAAAGAATTGTTACAAAGAAAAACGGTTAATTCTAAGATCAAATTATCCGATTGGGGAAAGATTACTCGCCGTTATCTTGAAAAATAAGTAAAACTATCCATGTTTTTACAACGAGGTCAGTTTCTATATTGATATATTTTTAGCAGAATTCTGTATTCATGGTTCTTTTACTAAAAAAACAAACTCTGGCATAAAAACTTATAAAAATCTTCTGATATAATTATTCAGACGCGTATCTTTATAGAAAAAAAGTAAAAATCGTTTTTTGTCGGTTCATTTTTTCATATTTCATAAAATAAAATAGGGGTGGGGGTAGACCTCGTAAAAAACCTATTTCAAACATATTTTCTTCAAAAGGTAAGCAATTATGGTTATGTTTGTGAAAATCGGACCATTAATTGATTTTTCATGATTTAAAAAAAAAGCCTCTAGTCATAACTTGTTTTTGGCTACGTTAAATTTCAATTGATTTAACGGTACACAAATGTAAACAATGTTTTTTGTTTATAATTTTCATTATTTCCGTAAGCTGAATTTTTAAAAAATCATCAGGAGTTTTTTTATGTTTCTTCTTTCGAATGGACAAAAAAATTCAAGATAATATCAACCTTTATGCAAATTTCCTTGTGTTGAATATAGGGGGGATAAATTTCACAGAGAAAATTGGTGGTATCTTGCATTAATAATAAATGAAAAAAAAAACAAAACGTTGTTAATATATATTATAATACTATTGCCGGCCGAGTTACTCTTGTCTAATCTTGTATTTGAGCTAGAAAATGCCTACGTCAGGGGTAACATGAGGCGGAACCCCAACAAATGTCGCTCCGTACAAATGTTGACAAAACGAAGAAAAACATTCGTGGCATTTTACGCACTTAACACGAACTGGGAAAAACAAATGCTCATAAAAGTATCATATCTGTTAAGAACCACAAACTTCCAGTTTAAAGTAAGAATTAAGAAATGACAAAAAATAATATAAAAATTAATATGAGGTGAGGACGAAAAAGATAAGATAAAGAAAACGAAAGAAAAGAACGACAACGAAAATGAAACGACAACAACAAAAATAAAAAAATGAATTAAGGAGAGAATGAAAAAAGAAAAAAAGAAATAGAAAAAATGACAACAAATGACAAAAGAAAAAGAAAGAAAAAAAGAAGAAATGACAAAAGAAAAAAAAGAAAAAAGAAAAAAAAGAAATAACAAAAGAAAAAGAAAGAAAAGAAAAAAGAAAGAAAGAAAAAAAAAGAAATGACAAAAGAAAAAGAAAAAAGAAAGAAAGAAAGAAAAAAAGAAGAAATGACAACAAAAATAAAAATAAAATGAGAAGACGAAAAAAAGAAAAGAAAAGAAAAAGAATGAAAAGAAAAAGAAAAAGAAAGAAAAAAGAAACAACCAGAAATAACTGTAATATAAGGAGAGGAAGAAAAAGAAAAAGAAAAAGAAAACGAAAGAAAAGGTAGGAAAGACAACGAAAAAATTAAAATGAAATAAGGAGAGGAAGAAAAAAAGAAAAAAAAGAAAGAAAAAAAAAAAAAAGAAAAGAAAAAGAAAGAAAAGAAAAAGAAAAAAAAGAAAGAAAAATAAGTGGAGGACGAAAAAAAAAAAAAAAGAAAAGAAAGAAAAGGAAAGAAAATAAAAAATAAAATGAAAGAAAGATGAGATAGTTCACAGTGATACGGCTCTCTGAATATTATCACAATTTAATAGTATGTTGGCGGTCGCATGTTTCTAAAATAAAAAAGAAAAGAAAAGCAAAGATAAAGAAAGGACTTAACGCCCCTTTTCTGGGTTGATCAGTGTACACGGTTAGTCATCCGTGACTAATAAATAGACTCCACCCTGTCATTCATCGCTCCTCAAAAGCCTTCATGATATATTTTTTGAAAATCCTTTCCTTATTTCTTCTTATTTTTTTAAATTTTATTTTTAGATTTGATGATTTCTGCTGTTTTTATCTTCCTTCCGGTCTTTGTGTCTGTGTATTTCCGTGACGTCGACTTGTGTCGTGCACAGATCACAGTCTTTCCTATCAATTCCCACAAAATGCAAGGTTCTACTTATATGAAACCGCACAAACCAATAAATCCATTTCCTAGGAAAGAATGAAGAACAGTGATCACGATTTTCTTTAAAGTCAAACACGTTTTTTCCTTCTTTTAAAGCTATGGGTAAATAGTAGTAAAATAAAGGTGACCTGTGTTAAAAAATATTTTCCAGAGGTCAAAGGTTTATCAAGTGATATATGATCGCCATTTTATGATGAATTCAAAAATACCATTCATTGTGTTTAAACAGGTCTGGTTTTTAAGATGTGCTTGAATACTTCACGACATAATAACATTTATTCAAAATCCTGTGGACTATATTCGTCACAGCTATAATACTATTCTATACATTTCAAGTAAGAGTTTGTATCTTAAAAAATTTGATCTGATTAGAAAAAATGAGTATGATTTTTAGATTCAGCGTAAAAAAACTGCCTTAAAATCAGCTATTATATATTCAACCTTGAAAACATCGCAGACCAGTGATCGGTATGAACTGGACAGCGAGGGAGTCTATCTCCTTTTCATTAGCACGAGACCATGGAGATTGTTATTTGAGTTTGAGGTGGAGCGCCACAACTACCATCAGCTTCTCACTTTACCGAACAAATCCATGATGTGCTACCCGTGCACTGAGTTGGCGAGGACCGGTATCGAACCAAGAACCTTGCGATTCCTTGACGGATGCTCTACCGACTGAATTAAATAATAAACTAAAGATGAAATTTATCGTCTACCTCTGTGAGTTTCCATGGCAACAAGTAAGTAGAACATACGGCGGAATGGCTTATTGTCGATATCTGCTGGACTGCGAGGGAGTCTATCTCCTTTTCGTTAGTGATAGACCAGAGAGATTGTTTTTTTGCGTCTAAGATGGAGCGCCACACCTACCATCAACTTCCCACTTTACGACACAGATCCAAGCAGTAATCATGAACTTTGGTTTAGTAAATTCCTACTGTAGTGATTATCTGCCCCTGCACTACCATAAAATTATGCTTGCGCATCATCTGAAATGAACTTAATTGTTATTAAGAACACATTTTATGGTATTTTTGTGTTAAAGCATGCAGTTGTATTGATTCGAACAAGTTTATATATTTTTTTTGTTTATATTGTACGATAATTCAAAATATACTTTGGTTTAGTAAATTCCTACCATAAAACTATGCTTGTGCATTATCTGAAATGAACTTAATTGTTATTAAGAACACATTTTATGGTATTCATGCAGTTGTATTGATTCGAACAAGTTTATATTTTTTTTGTTTATATTGTACGATAATTCAAAATTTTGGTTTAGTAAATTCCTACCATAAAATATGCTTGTGCATTATCTGAAATGAACTTAATTGTTATTAAGAACACATTTTATGGTATTTTTGTGTTAAAGCATGCAGTTGTATTGATTCGAACAAGTTTATATTTTTTTTGTTTATATTGTACGATAATTCAAAAAGTAAATTCCTACCATAAAACTATGCTTGTGCATTATCTGAAATGAACTTAATTGTTATTAAGAACACCATGCAGTTGTATTGATTCGAACAAGTTTATCGATAATTCAGGTTTAGTAAATTCCTACCATAAAATGATGCTTGTGCATTATCTGAAATGAACTTAATTGTTATTAAGAACACATTTTATGTATTTTTGTGTTAAAGCATGCAGTTGTATTGATTCGAACAAGTTTATATTTTTTTTTGTTTATATTGTACGATAATTCAAAATAAGTAAATTCCTACCATAAAATGATGCTTGTGCATTATCTGAAATGAACTTAATTGTTATTAAGAACACATTTTATGGTATTTTTGTGTTAAAGCATGCAGTTGTATTGATTCGAACAAGTTCGATAATTCATTTGGTTAGTAAATGCTTGTGCATTATCTGAAATGAACTTAATTGTTATTAAGAACACATTCATGCAGTTGTATTGATTCGAACAAGTTTATATTTTTTTTGTTTATATTGTACGATAATTCAAAATATACTTTGGTTTAGTAAATTCCTACCATAAAATGATGCTTGTGCATTATCTGAAATGAACTTAATTGTTATTAAGAACACATTTTATGGTATTTTTGTGTTAAAGCATGCAGTTGTATTGATTCGAACAAGTTTATACGATAATTCCTTTGGTTTAGTGCTTGTGCATTATCTGAAATGAACCCATGCACGAACAAGTCGATAATTCAAACTTTGGTTTAGTGCACTGAAATGAACTTAATTGTTATTTTTTACATGCAGTTCGAACAAGTCGGCCTACCATACTTGCGCATTATCTGAAATGAACTCACCTACGAGCATGTTGTGTTCGTTCATTTCAGATAATGCGCAAGCATAATCGTTATGATTACGCTGAGTTGGCTGATGTTGTTGTTGCCTGGCCGAATGAGCTAAACCGGCTCACTTTTTTGTACGTTATTATGCGTAGAGTGCGTAACGGTTATGCACTCGGTATTTATTTACATTTCGCGGGGGGGGGTAGTTTTTATGCACGTGATTTTTAACAGTGAGTGCTTCGGTCCAAATTTTCACGTGTTTTTTTTTTTTTAACCCTCCCCCATGAATTAAAATTCCACAAAACCCGGTAAAAATTAATGAAACTTAACGTAAAAAAAATCAAAATAAATGAGAATTTACAATTTTAATTTAAAAATTTTTTTTTAAAGAAATGGGGAGGTGCTGCCGTACCGAAATTTTGGCATTACCAACTTTTAAGTGCATTATTTAAAATAAAAAGGTATGTTATGTACGTATGAACAAGTATTTAAACATATAAAAAATATTCAACGTGATTTTTTAGTAAAAATCTTTAATAAAAGTCGTTAAATCTTTTAAATTAGTTTTTTTTACTAACCTTAGCTTGGGACTAGGTCAGGGCACCCTGTAAGAATCGAACTCACTAAAGATAAGTTCGTTAGCCTAGCTCGTTAATTATGCGAACCACACAAACAACAATTTGGCAAAAATGTCACTAACCTTGGTGCAGAAATTTTTTTCGATGGCAACGAATTATTTAAATCATTGGTTGTTGTTTGGATTTTACGGCATATCAACCCTTGGTGGATTATTTTATGCCAAAGACGTTCATGTTTTATTCATTTTTGATGGGTACTCAATAATCTTTTTAGACTCAATTTTTTTTAAACACAGTTTTTTTTAAACTCACTTTCTCCAATTTAACCCATAACAGGTAGTACCACTCTGGGTCAGAGTGGACCTGGGAGCAATGGTGATACCCAGGACATTATTAGGTACTAATGTACAATAGCACGCGAAAGATAATATCATTAGAATCGCATTTTACGTATAAATAGAAATAGATGTCGGAAACTCCCGAAGTAGCCTAACCCTAACCTTAACTCTAACCCAAACCCTTATCCTAACCCTAGTGCCTCAAAGTTTCGGGTATTTCCGTGAAATGTTATGTTTTTTGTAGGTAATCTAATGATATTTTGGATTAGTGCCCATTATTATCCTCATCTTTGTAGTGTGAATCACAACATTTAGGCCGACTGACCTTCCGATCTTCTGTCCTGTCGGCAAGGTTTAGAATATGCTGACTGTATCATCTGAAGAGGGTTAAGGGTAAAATGAATAAATTGGAAGCATGTGGTGTAATAGTTATTGTCATAGGAAATGGACACGGCGATAGGAGTTCAAATCCTGAAGAGACTGTTTGCATTTCACATAGCGCTAATATCCCTAGGAAAGGTATGAATCCAACTATTCTCCCTCCAGCTATATGTAAATAGTAGAGTAGACAGGATTCTTTAACCTTGGCTATGTGATTAGTCTAGAAGGAAAACTCTGAATTCAAACCTGTTAAACTTTGCTTAAGAAAATAGAACGTGTCACATCCTGCTTGCGTGGAGGGGTTGGTAAATACAAACAAATTAATAAGATTTTGGCATCAAATACCCCATATAGATATGGTGTGCACACTCTCCCCCTCCCCCAATAAAAAAATTCCCCGGGGGGTTAAAAAGAGGAGTTTTCAAATTTCAAAAGAGGAGACCCTAAGCTTTAAAAAATACCAAATTTAGCTTGGTAAAATTTTTTTTCCTGGTTCACCTTTTTATCTACCAGACTAGATCTGGTTTGCATACTCACCAATTAAAATAATTTCCCCAGGGGATGAAAAAAAAGGAGTTTTTAAATTTCAAATGAGGATACCCTAAGCTTTCAAAAAATTTCCCGATTTACCATTTTATCTACCAGACTAATAAGGAATTGGTATGTCGTTAAATAAATAAAACAAAACAAACCTTATTCTTTTCTACGTTTCCTTTGGCGGTTCTCTTTGATTTTAAAACAAGTCTTACCAATACCGGATTGGTTCTAATATCGTAAGGCTATTCATTTTGGTTTGATTTGATTAGTTAGATTTTATGGCATGTCAACACTTGTTGGATTATTTCATGCCGAAGACATTTTGTTCCATTCATGTTTGATGGGTATTCAAAATGTTTTTTTAATTTTTTTTATTTAATCTCAATATTTAACACATTATTGTCTCCCCATGAGAATCTTTCATACCCGCCTAAGCTGGTGGTTAACAGGAGACTGAGTGACAGAAAGTCTCTTCAGGTCTCCAGGATTCCTCTGAATATTCTTGCTGATATTAAAAGTGCTGTTGTTTGGATGGGCTCTATTCTTCCTCGCATTTCCAATTCCTCCAAACTCTTTTCCAAACCCTTGGGGACAGTTTCAAGGATTTCACACCTTGCGAAGTTTTCACACCAGCATCAGCTGATGGTTTTTCACGGGAGACTGGGTGACAACAAGTCTCTGCGGGTCTTCGGGACTGTTCTGAGTATTTTAGCTGACCTTACCAATGCTGTTGTTTGGATTGTCTCAATTCTTCTGATTTCCAATTCACCCAAATTACTTTCCAGAACTTTGGGGATCGTTCCAAGGGCACCGATTACAATTGGTACGACCTTCATGTTTCAAAGTTTCCTCAGTTCTCTGGCAAAGTCTAAGTATTTGTTTATCTTTTCGCTTTCTTTCTTTTTTATTCGGTGATCGTCCGGGACGGCAAAATCCAAGGGATGTCAGGTTCTCTTTTTCTTGTCAATCAATAATAGGTACGGTCTCCTAGCCGGAATTAGGTTATCCGTCTGTACCTCGAAGTCCCAGAGAATTTTATGCGTCTCGTTCTCTAAGATAAGTTTAGGTTTGTGCATATACCATTTGGTTGTATGGTGATTATAATAATAATAATAATAATAATAATAATAATAATAATAATAATTATTTTATTATTATTATTATTATTATTATTATTATATATCATATATATCAAACTTTCATTTTAGTTAATGCACTTAACAATTTACTATTAATACAAAATGGTAAACATTAACATCATGTTCTAAATACTTAATTGAGACACTATATTACTTATCAACCCGATTCTATATTATAATTATATTTAATCCCTGTTCCTACTTCAATATATAATAACTCTGTCACCATGAGATCTCAGAAATAATAAACCCAAATATCCAAATAGTATATCATATCCAATCACAACTCACCAAAACTTAAAGCCATATCAAAGAAATCCCTGCTAACTATATGAAACACAATAGATATATACATGCAATATTATTATTCTATTTCGGTAATGATAAAATATAATTTCTCCCATAACACCAAACACACACAAAATCCAGGAGCCATCTCATTTGTCAATGCATAGCACTATAACATTACTGAATTCATCTTCTCCCCCTTCATTACTCGACAAACGTCCTCTCACTCCCCAACTCTAACCCCCCCACCGTCTCTCTCTCTCTGCTCCTATCACTTTCTTCAGTCTTTATCCACCTATTCACTATTTTACCACTACATCATTTAAACAACTTGGCCTCCCGCTCTCGTTTCTCCAATAATTTCAAAAATCTACCCCCTTCCTTATAATCAACATATAGTGTGCCATGATAATAACGTCTCATAACAACCTAAATATTAAATATATATCTAAGTAATTATCACGAAATCTCTTATTATGTTCCCTCCATAAAAATACTTTCTCATCTCTTCATTCTATATAAACCCATGTAAAGAACCATGTTGTAAATAACTACAACTGTATAAGTCTGCAAGTATTCCATAATTATACCTCCACTATAATAATATACACAGAATAATACATATCATACTATCTAACATAATAATAATAATATGGCAAATGTAATAAACAAAAGTAAAAAAACAAATGTCGCAGTCCAAAATTAACAATTTAATATTTAAAAAGGTCAAATGTTCGACAATATTAATTTTTCGATTAAACATATATCATAAATATTTATCAATAAATGTATATATATACTCAAATGCCTCTTACAATCACTTCTCAGACAAAACCCGACATGTACATCTTAGTTTCTGCTATATTAAATCGATACACACAGATATTTATTACGTTATAACGAACCAACATCTCCTTTACTCAGATTCGAAGTCATAAACTACAGATATCCCATGAATTGTAATCACCATGAAATTTATACTAATTATATTATAAGAAGCCCAGTATAATCGAAAACAGTATTTAACACACGCTTGGACATAATTTAAATGATCAAGTAATCAAACCTCACAACTCTTATTTGTAAATAATTATCAATACATATTAAAAGTCAAGCAAACGTTCTTATGTTCCATATCTATCAGTAACATCTACATTCCTACTATCACACACACGCACAGCAAATGCCACACACCTAGCACAAAACTACACAAAACCACCAGCATCAACGCCTTAGTCTCTATCTGAGTCTAGCAGAATATCCATAAAATAATTAATCTCGTGATAAGTATATTACACCATAGGAAATCCATCATGATATTCAGTTTCCATCTTTTCGCGAGTGAACAGCCTCACTAGAAATCGCACCCTCATCCTTCTAACATTCGTAAATATCCTCGTCATTCTGTCTTCACTATCTCCTCGTCTACACTCCACTCTCCTGCACTTCAATTACCTTAATCGCCATCTATACTTACTTACTACGGTATCTCAGTCCCAGCATCTGAAGTGTCGTACATAAGTCTGTTATAAAATGTAATTTTGTACTGGTTGCCACCATTAGTAGATTATTACCCATAAATACATTAGAAATCTACTTAAATAAACTATCGCTTAAATTGAAAGTATACTTCCTTACTCCCCAGCCCTTAACACATGTGTGCTCGATTATATATCTATAACTATATAGGTCATTTGTTAGAAAAAGATAGTGTTTATAAGAAAATAAGAAGTAAATATCTAATCAAATATTAAAAATACAATTATGGAGTACCGGTATACCTCACAAGTATCATTTGGCTGTATATTTATATAATAAGCTATAATTGCTATCCCTCCGTACCTTCTAATCTAGAAAAATTAATTATATTGATATAATGAATAGCTGAATACCTATAAACCCAGACCGCTGTATAGGCATAAACCCATAATCGTAAAATATAATCTACCATGTCTTGCGTAAATTACATTTACCTCTTCATTCAGCCTCACAGCAACCTATAATCGGTATAGACCGCACACTAGAGTGCCATAATTGGAAAACCAGTTGACTCCGTAATACATGGACACCGATTACAGCCATAACATCACACATAGCGACGTGAGACAACTTCTTTCAGCTCTTGTAATGATTTCCATTGTCTTATTAGTAGGAAGCTGAATCATTCGCTACTTCGTAGACTCCGTTACTACACACATATCATTAATTCTAAAACCACCTCGTATAATTCAGAAATCTGCTTTACTGTCATAATATTTAGGCGAATTATTTACCTGTATATATCCTAAGACTACAAAAATAATATGAGTATCACTTCTATTCGCTAACATACAACTATAATTGACCAACAACAGTTTTACCAAGCATGCAGATAAGACTAATAGAATTTGCTGTCGTCGCCCCATACGGCTTAAAATCTCATTCATTACACATGAGTAACTTTCAATATTATTTGATATATTTATTTTTAATTTAATACCTCTAAATTCTTTAATTTAATAATCTTAATAAATATAAGCTAGTACCACTATCATGTAAATATTAAAGTGCTTGACTTTTTAGGCTGCCGATTCACTAGTCCTAAATCAATAGAAAATAACTGAACCACGACTTATTATTTTCCACAACAATTTGAATAATATTTAAATATATTCAAACATCCTAAACAATTAAAAAAGTGTGACAAGCAATCTGTTATGAATCTTATAAGTAATTCCAAAAAGTAGTTGTGTGCAGTTTTCAAACATAACTTTCCACCAAACAATCTATCTTAAATCTAATTCTTAAAAACTTGACAAGATTTAATCTTTAATATATTTTAGGTTGGTGTGGTTGAGGTTACAATTTGAATTGATAATAAATCAGATAAAGGGAAAATCCATTTCCACCTGTTGGAATATAACATTCAAACTGAATCAGTTCATATATTACCTTCATCAGTCATACCATTCTTTTTCCATATCGTAGAGAGATTCCACATTGTCTTTGAAACCACAAATACCAGTGTATTGACGTACTCTACTATTATATATTACATTTAACCATATCTTTGTATTCATATCCTCACAAAATATATTATTATACCGAATATAAAATAAAATTGGGATTTGTCATATATACAATGAACTAATTTTATTATACATACTTGAATTCAATTATATAGCAAGTTTTTACACCCACAGTAAAATAAGCAAAAAGAAAATAAGCCGACTGCCTAAAAAATGTCTGTCTAGTTTTTCATATTAAAAATAAAATTGTAATAATGAATATAACCGTAATTATTTAAATCCATATATTATAAGTCTACATTTTCTTGTAAACATCTGCGAATAATAGTAGTAGTAAAACTCACTACACAGAATCAGGTAAAAGATAAATAAATAAATATATCTAAAAAAAAAAAGCAGAATAATAATTACACTAGCAATTAATTAACTATTTACATGACATATTCTATCAGTTCAGACACTGCATATCTCATGTTGACGAGCTACAAGATTTTTCCCCTACATAAATTATACTCCATCTCACTTCGCAACGCCCTTAACCCCATATCCCGACGTACAATATCGCGTCAAATGCTTCTAGCATAATTATAACATAGCTAACCCTCCCACTTCACCCAGTTATAAGTCGTGATCCGAAATGTTAGGTTATCCAATACAAGTCAAGTAGATAAATATCTCCGATCGGTTTATATGAAAAATGTCAAAATATAAAAAAAAAAAAAAGAAAGAAGCCTCACAATATTTCCTTATATTTGATCTACATCAATAGCCACCCCTAAATATATTTCTCTACTATAACAGCAACAATATACGTTGTTTATAGTCTATAAGTGTTACCTGTCCACTAAGTAAATAAGAGTCAACTTTAAATCTCAGAGCAACCACTTCGATATTATTTGCACCGAACAACTGAAATAAGATGATTTCTCCAGCGAATTAAGTTAACACCTGAGATAAGAAAATCATTTAAGTCTTGAAAACTGGAAAGAATCATATCTGAAGATACCATTATAAAATTCATTATTTGTAATTGAATACAATACTCTCAACACAGAAAACCCGATATTATAATCTAACTAAATACTATCACGGAATTATTCACACAGTACAGTCTTTCCAATCCTAGTAGGATATGTTGGATAGTGACTATATTGTTCATACTTAATATTTGTATTATTAATATAGATTTAGATTAATATTAAAAAAAAAATAGACTATTATTATTATCAAAATTGAAATAGCCTTACCAATATACATAATATATATATTAAATAATTAATATATTAAATGTTAATTTATATAAGATAAATAATAATAGATTTATCTCCAGCAAGAATTTATAAGCAGTAGCAGCATTAAAGCCTAGGATTTTCCTAAAATATTTTTTTAACAGCACTATTATACCAGCAATAATACAAGACTTCGTTATATAAATCTTTTTTACTATTTATTAAAACACATATATATATGTTTGCCTTAAACCCACTATGTACATACTCTAAAATTATAAAAAAATCAAATAAAAATATAATTAATTATAATAAAAACTATCCCTGAAGGCATTATGTCAAATTTGAAGTCTTACAAATTCTGTAAAATTAATAAACAATAAACATAAATATTCTACTTATATGCAATCCTTAAAGAGATAAAAATATAACCCTTAACCGTCGAGCAGTGAAGAAGATATCATTCTGGATCTCTGAGTTTTTATCATACTATAAGAATTTTATCAACAAGACACTTCTCTTTAATTCAACCACTCTCTATTATATAAGTGCATATAAATCAATTATTAGCTGATAAAGGGGCGGATATTCTCAATTAGTAGAAGAGTCACTCTTTGGTCTATTTTTTGACTATTCAATATTACGTTACTTTTTATTTTAATACCATATTAAAAATAGAATTTTTTCAAACATTTATATCCTAAAACTAAGGAATATAAATTCTTAGGATTGATCTTCATCAACCAGCCATTCAAGCTGTAAAATAACTTACGAAATCATTTAAAAAACCATAATATCAGTACTTTTGATATCAAAATGCGGTTCTTAACTCTGATTATCAAATGTTATAAATTACTTGTATACACTATTCGCAGTATTTTTTATTTCCTGAATATGTTGTTCAGATAGATATTAGCGTATATGATAATATTGCTCTCTCCGATCTCCTAAGGGCTAAATTTTCACAATCGTTCGTATGCATTCTTATGATACGTCGACTGAATCGGCATGATCCTCCCGGTATCTTCATATGCCCGCGTTAACCCAAAATGTATCCCCGCTGGCCTTTATAAAGAAAACAACTACCCTTCACTATCATTTTCTCTGAAAATAATAATAACTAATTATCTAGCACCTCCCGAACGCGCCTTTAACACCAAAATTATCCAAGACTGATTTAAACTTACGATTTAAAATTCCCCTTCCGCGATCTGCTTAATTTCGTGATACAATCTCTTTACTATTAAAGCGATAAGGCTAATTCTCACCACCGAACAGCCAAATCGGATATTTCAATAATTTCCTTCTGTGGTAGCTTGTTTGTATGTAAATATTGTTGCGTAGCCATCGACTGAAATCAAACTTGTTATAACATTATCGAGAGTACTATTAACAGAAATCTTGGAGAGATGTACTCCGTAGTATATTAAATATATCAAATATTAATATATATATAATTATTAATATATATATAGTATAATATTAATATATATATAATAATAATATATATATAATTAATTAGGTCACCTAAATCAAGAACAAAACGTGTGTATATCAAACATATTTTACATAAACAAACTCATTTTTAAAAACCACAAACTTGTTTGTTTAAACATAATGATCACTAACACGAACACACACACACACAACACACACACATATATATATATATATATGTAAGAAAGTATTATAGAAAAACAACAATGTTAAAAATTTTTGCTGACAGATATCTGTTTCGACATTATGAATATGTCTTTATAAAAGCAACATTGTAAGCGGAAAAACGAATATATCTTAGAATGATACACATTAACTAGCCACTACCACCACCTCACATTACCAATCATCTGACACCAAATACAGAAAAAAACTCAAATGTATACAATAATATAAACATTGAAAATCAGAGATAAAAACCGATGACAAAAGAATATAATTTTTTATTTGTTTATTTTACAGCTTGAATGGCTGTCTGATGAGACTAGTATTTTCAAAAAAAAAAAAAAAAAAAAGAATTCACAATCGAAATAAATGTATACCTGCCAACATAAACGAGTTATAAGCTTTTCTTCTTACAAGTTTATAAACATTGCTCTGTATATAATTAATATATAATCAAATTATCATAAATTGAGCTCTCCAAGCGGACTAAAACAATTTTAATGTGTCTGTGTGAAATTTTTTTTAATAAAATAAGATTTTTTTATATACATTTATATGGAAAAAAGGTCTTAAATAGAATCGTTCCCAGCATCAACTTTTCTGGTGATATATATATATATATATATATATATATATATATATATATATATATATATAAACATGTTATGATCTGGCTTATAACAGGCCTTTTCATTTGATTATAATATCAGTCTATTTTTTTTTTAATATTAATCTAATCTATCATTATTAATACTAAAATTATTACGTATGAACATTATCTATATATATCTACTGTTGTTTTCATAGATTATTCTTATACTCGTTGAGAGTTTTCATACCACCAAGTCTCCCTAGCTCTCCAGGACTCCACTAAGTATTCTAGACAATCTCATCAGTGCTGTAATCTCAATTCCTCGGATTTTCATTTTTTGCAGCCTCTTTTCCAGATTCCTTGGGATTGTTCCAAGAGCTCCAGCTATTTCACCGTCATGTTCCAGCAAAAACCAACATCGATCAGCTCTATATGGATACTGGATACCATGCGGAAGACCAGCATTGAGCTATGACCGATAGGGAGGGGTGGTGAGAGAGTAAATTATGGGAATCTGTGCTGTCAACATGACCTGCTGCTGCTGATGATTCGTAATGTTTGATGATATGCATTTAGAAAGAACACCCCTTGTGTAGTTTACTAAACAATACGCGAATAATTTAGAAAAATACGTATATACATTTATAACATGTTACCCTTGTAACAGCTATAAAATTGTATTATCAATTTTAGGTAATCTGAACATTAGCTACTTAAATGAGAGTACACCCCTTGTATGTTTCCCTTTGAGGAAGCTGATTGTTTTGATCGGCCATTTTCATTCCACCGTAAATCTACACTGAAAATACGAATTTGTTCAAATCAATGCATCTACATGTTTTAAAACGAAAACATCATAAAATATTTTCTTAAGAATAATTAGGTTCATTTCAAATAATGCGCAAGCACAATTAAGGACACATTTTATGATATTTTCGTGTTAAAGCATGCAGTTTAATCGATTCGAAAAAAATCGTAATTTCAGTGTCGATTTACGGTGAAATGAAAATGGCCGACCAAAACAAACGGCTTCCTCAAAGTGAAATATACAAGGGGAAGTTACTCATTTATGTAGCTAATGTTCAGATTACCCAACTTTATTATGGACTCTATTGAAATGCTTGGAGAAAAAGCTAGACAGGAACTACACAAGGATGCTACGCGCTGTTCTAAACAAATCTTGGAAGCGGAATCCTACAAAACAGCAGCTGTACGGCCACTTATCCCCCATCATACAAACAACCCAAGTAAGACGAGCACACTATGCTGGGTACTGCTGGGGAAGTAAGGACGAACTCATAAGCGACGTTCTCCAGTAGATTTCTATGTATGGACACACCAGTGTTGGCCAACCAGCAAAAATTACATTAACCAGCTATGTACGAACACTCGATGCTGTCTAGAGGACATACCGAGAGCGATGGCCGATAGGATGAGAGAGAGAGAGAGAGAGAGAGAGAGAGAGAGAGAGAGAGAGAGAGAGAGAGCGGGGATCCGTGTTGTTGGCACAACCTGATAATGATGGCATTTTATAATTATAGTTCTGAATCTGATACAACCTAGCGACACCAGTTCTATTCAGCATTCCCGAAGAAGAATCTCTGTATTCTTTGCTTACTTAATTTGTCACATGCCGCGCCGCTCACATTGCTGACGGTATCTGCTGTTCCTAGCAAGTCACCAGTCTATGTGCTGAGCAGGTTTATACCGGTTGGTTGGTTGGTTGGTTGGTTGGTTTCATATTAAAAATCTCTTGTAACCAAATTTAATGCAAAATGTATGTAGGTATGTTTATGTGATAGTTGTGGACTAGCCTATCGTAGCTTTTCTGGGAGTAAATGAACTGGCCCAAGACTACTTGTTTACTGCTGTTTAGAGCAGTCGGAACATAACAGAGACTTCGGCCTCTAGATAAATTAATCGCGTGATTCCAGGACCGTCCCTCATGCAACACCTGCTCCCTCGATTTAAAGGAACAGGGTTGGGTTTTTTGCCCGGTGCCTAATGCGTCCCAATCGCACGAGCTTTGGTTTGTGCGTGACTTTCCACATTAAGAAAGACCTTGTGTCGCATCCTGACCTGGGGGTTGGGGGTGGTGTTAAGGCAAATTACAATCTTACGAATATTATTACGAGAACCATCTGCGTAATACCTAATGCTTAGCACGTTCAAAGATATTTCTTTGTTCCGTATTCCCGCAACTTATTTTGATGAGAACAATGAAGATAAAAATAAAGAACTCCGTGATAAAAAATGTCAATGATACTAGTAAAAAAAAATAAATTGCTCGTCATAAGGGAAATACTTAAACTTGCATGCTCATGCACCTACTGCTCTAATACCCCCCCCCCAACACAAACAAAAAAAAAAACAAATCCAATTTAAACAAATAAATTTGAGCCTGTGTGTGGGCCATTTTTTACAATTACAACTCTGCTCGCAAAAGGGAAGTAACTATCACATATCTTAAACAATCCCTTCTATTAAAGTCAAACCTAATTGTATTACATCATGCTCGTTGGGAATTTATTGAGTTCCAGGAAACATAAGATATTTATACTCTGCAGTTTATTTTCTTTTCTTTTTCTTTTCTTTTCTTTATTTACTTTTTGGTAGGGGAGCAGTACTCAGCTGACTCCTGAAGGAAGGGCTTTATTTTTATTTTATTGTTTTTATTTTATACTATCGTTTCAAATCAGAATTTTATTTCGTTTATTTATTAAGTTTTGAGATTGAATATCTTTTATTACATATCATTTGTATCATGTGATCGTTAGATAATATTATAAATCTTGTATTAGTATTTTCAGCGTGAGAACTGATAGAATTGGATGTTGGTTGTTTGGTTAGTTGGATGTTACGGCATGTCAACCCTCGTTGAGTTATTTTATGCCGAAGACGTTTAGTTTTATTCATTTTTGCAGGGTATTCAATTTTTTTTATTGATTTAAAAAAAATCAATTTCTTTAAAAAATTCAATTTAAAAAAAGATTCAATTTCTTTAAAAAATTCAATTTCTTTAAAAATTATTTTTTTATTAACTCAATTTTTAACCCATTTTTTCAAAACATTTCTTAATCAATTCAACCCATATATGTGGTCATAACAGGTACTACCACTTCAAGTCAGAGTGGATCTGGTAGTAATAGCAATTAAGGTGTACTAGACACTCCACAGAGCTCCAGAATTGGACCCCCCCCAGATGCAGTTTAAAGTCATACCCAGGACACTAAGACCCTCAGCCACAGCCTTCTAGCACATATATAATGAAAATATGTAATAAAAAGGGCTGAGGCTTGCCATAAGGGCAATAGGGTTGGGACAATCATATAGATGCTTGACGTGACCAACCGATTGATCGGAGGGGATCTCTCCAATCGCACGTCTAGTTTAAGTAAGGCCAAATTCGTGTGTTGCATGTCATGGACTGCTCAGCCACCAGGGTTCCACTTTTAAGCATCATAAGTCGCCACCAGCGGACAACAGGTGGATCCATTGTTGGGATGGGGTTTTACCCCTCTGTATAGGTGCAGTCGGCGTATTCTACAATCTCAGCCGACAGGGTGGGACAGAATTGGAAGAGGCTCGTCTATTTTTTTTTTTTTTATCAAAGTGATGTCCTTTTGTTGACCTCAATTTCGCAAGTGACAAAAATTAATTATTTTCTGTAGAACTTTCGTTGACTTTAACTTAGGAAGACAGTATTTCCAACTTTTACATGAACACTGGGTTTTTCCATGTCATTAACATGTACACTTGGTTTGTTTATTCATTCTGGTCAACTCGTGTGCACAATTTCTTTTCCTTCACCAAATATTCCTTTCCTATAATTGTAATAGATTTCCGATTCTTCTGACATTTCCGTCTGATGATTGCATACATCCCGTGAAACTTCAAGTAATGGCCTTTTAGTATTTATAGTTATAATATTTTCAGGTTTTATACCGGGTCAGATATGATAGAATCAAACGCATTTTTATCCAATTAAAACAATTTTTTTCAAACATAATTCAATCCTAAAAGTAAGGAATAATTTAGTATAATTTTCGTGTCATTAAACTAAACAGTAAAAAGGCCATCAGGAAGCAAAAGTTAATTAACTCAGCTTTAGTATAATATATATATATATATATATATATATTATATATATATATATATATATATATCTGGATCAGAGTGGACCCAGGAGAAATGTCAATGAAGGGGCACTGCATACTTCAAAGACTGATTGATTGGATTAAACGGAATGTTAACCATTGGATCATTTTTGTCGAATATGTTTTTATTTTATTCATTCTTATTGGCCTTTTAAACTTATTTTTAAACACATTTTTTAAAACTCATTTTTTGATCTAAAAACAAAAAATGTAGTTCATTTACTGGAATGCACACACTGCCAAAAACAATATGTCGTAAAGTCAGAATGGCTATTCTATTTTAAGCTAATCAACAATATAAACAAATTTATGGATTACAACAAATTAATACCTATAGAACAGCAGTTCCGCTCAAAAGGCCAAAATTTCCACAGAGATGATAAATTCACAATCATTGAATGAATTGAAAAAGAAATTAACATAAACTCAGTAATCAAAAAGCAGGAGAACAAATAGATAAACAAAACAAAAAATTATAATCCATTTGGGCTTAATATAAAACTGAATTGCCCATCCTGGCAATAAAATGTGGATGTCACACCTATATAAAAAGCCACTGGTTACCCACATCTAACTTGAAACGAACAACTCCTAAATTTGATTAAAAACTCATTAGCCAGCTCCCCTCACCACGGAGACATATATACAGCTTTCAATATTTCATAATGTATTTAAAAAAAACACCCGAAGAGAATGTAACCAGAAGATGGTTTTCTATCAACAAATGGACATGTCAATTTACCAGTACATTTCCTGTCCCCTTTTTTGTGACTTTTCAAACACTTTTCTAACTTTTATAAAATCTTTCTAAAAACAATTTTTTCACAAGAACTTTTTTCTTGACGATGGCCTCAAGTCAAAACTAGGTGAGAACAATTAAAAAATAAATAACATAAAAAGAAATATTCCTGTTTGTCATATCACTTTTTGTTATATATATATATATATATATATATATATATATATATATATATAATATATAAGTTTTGTTGAACTGTACAGACAATTCCTGTCGGACAAGTTTTTCGTTGATCTGTTCCAATTTTCGGGCTATCTTTCTGGTGTCGGGGTTTAACTGGTATAACAGTCCCCCAACGGTTTCAAAACGAGCGCTTTCGGCAATACAATTTGGGAAACGATGGTATGATTTCGTGTCTCGTTTTTAACGAGAACGAGTAGTAGCAAGGAATTAGAAGTGGGAGGTAATAACCATTGGTAGTAGGAGGTTGTAGGAATGGTAGTGGTTCAAGCGAGCTTTGCAGTGTGATTTTATGTGGGAGGGGGGCACAAGTTGTGAGAAGGCCTCCCCTTCTTATTATAGAGGAAGGAGGATAGGCGGAAAATTATAAACATTTGAGAATATGTTGACTTATTTCAAAGTTTATTTTGTTTAAGGTAGGTTTTTTTTTGTTTGATATATAAAGCTTCGATTATTTGAAGTTTTTGTTTGTTTTTTTCTTTATATAGTGTGCGTGTATTTTCGGTCAGAATTTTGCGGTAGGTAGGGGGGGGGGCATGAATGTGTTTTAAGGTGTTGATTAATGGAGCTGGAATCAGATAAGTGTAATGTTAATCTGCGGGATAATGTGGTCGTCGTGTGGCCAATATATGTGTTGTTAATTTTGGAGAGACAATCTCCTACGGCACATTTGAATTCATACACAAACATTGGTCTCATTAAGACGAGTAGTTTGGGGGAGGAGTTGTTACATGTGACAAGATTTGGAGTTTTGAATTTTTTGTAAAAATGATCAAATTGACTTTTTTCGTAGTGTCGGTGGAAGAGACATTGTTACGTATTAATGTTTTAAACGCATTTTCATCCAGTTTATAATTTTGGTGCATCTGATTACAATGTTTTGGTTAGGGCTATTAAGTGTGCTATTGTTTTCATTCTGTTCTCCAGTAAAAAAAAAAATATAGTCTTCTGAGACTGCAATGCCAATTATATATATATATATATATATATATATATATATATATATATATATATATGTATGTACATTTCAGTCCATTAGGCCTCATCAGCAGAGCTATAGACAGGGCAGATATATATATCATTGGCATTGCAGTCTCGGAAGACTATATATTTTTCGTGTCCCTGAAATTAAAGCGCCTTCTGCGACTGTGAAGACCAATGTTCGAATAACAGCTCCGACCACGATGTCGCATATGAAGGTTGGCTCAGAAGATGTTGGTGTGTCGGTGCTCTGCTGCCGTCGCTTTCTCCTGGCTCTGTTGGCTTCGTGGTGTTTATATATAATATATATATATATATATATATATAATATATATATATATATATATATATACGAGGTTCATTTATTCAATAAATAAAGTGAATTTTGCCTAAGGAGTTGGTAATACGAAACATTGTTTATAATTTTTTTATTTTTTTATTTTTCAAAGTAATCAATTGTAATGGGCCATTTCATGCCCCAGAAGTCTGTCAGCATGACCACTGCGTCCCAGACTTTTTATTTACCGTAGAGTCAGTCTGTTTCCACTCCATAGATTGTCTTTTCGACTCAGACTTGCAGTAGCAAACCCTTATTTAGGCCATTTATAAAGATTATTTTTTACGAAAACATGCATCTTCGTATACATCACACGTTCTTCTGTAAATTTCTCATGGTTTGCACTTCTCAACCACGAAATATTTGCTGACAGATCTCAGTTTCAAGTTGGAGCACTCTGATTTGTCCATTTCAAAAACAGTCTCTGAAGATGAAGTTTCTTCGAAATTGATTAGACACTGGACATTATTTAATTTTTTTAATACGCATTGTAATTGCCTTCTTAATATAAATAAATAATAATATACTTAACAATGCTTCAAGCAAATCAAAATATATATATATATATATATATATATATATATATATATATATATATATATACTGCTAGCAAAAATCTTATGACCAATAAAAATAAAGAAATAATGTGCCTTTTGCACTGTTAAAGTCAACGACTTATTTGAGGAGAGTTTCCAAAAATGAAAATAAGAAAAGGAAAAATAAAAACTTGTTTTATCATTTAATAGGGAAAATTTGAGTACTGAGAAATTAGTCTAAATACTAGCTGGTCAAAAGTTTAAGACTCTATTTAAACAAAGTTTTAATTGGTAATCCCGTAACGAAATTTAGTCATTTGTGTTCAAGTATTAGCACAATCAAAATCTCCCATTACATTAAGTATATGACAAAGACTACAGAGTTTGAACGTGGAAGAATTGACGAACTGCAATAGCAAGGTCTTTCTCAACGAGTCATCGCTGGTGAGACTGGCAAATTTCTTTTAAAAAAAAACCCTGAGGAATAGGGAACGAGAATTTCAAGTGGTCGGCCCAAGAGAATTTCGTCGGCGTTGAGAATTTCAACGGGTTGTCCAGCAAGACACCAGTCGATCACAAACCAGATGAAGGCCCTTAGTGGAGGCACAGAATGCAACTCAAGAACACTAAGATGGCACCTCCAAGAGAAAATCTTTAAAAACCATAAACGTCCATGCTTTTAAGCTTCTCTTCTAAGCGGCGTTTTAGTTGGCATTTTATGGAATTCTTAAAATCAGGCCCTATGCAAGAATCATGACAATTACTCATAGAGATTACGCAACAGTGATATATCTATGTATTTACTTACACACCAATCCAACCACGGATAAAATGGGACACAAGGTCAATTTTTATGCGGATTAGAACTGGTTTGAATTCATAGTGTTGGGTTCAAAGTTATAATATCACTTATAATTGTTGGTTGAACAAAACAACTCCGACCAAGAGTGTTACATACACAAAGGACTTTAATACAAGCAAATGGAGAAGCATTTAAGACATTAAATATGCGTATCCAAGATACATGAGAAAAGTTACATAGTAGATATAAACATACATAGAAAAGGGATAAGACACAATAAAAACGTATACAATGGTTATCTAAATGTACATACAAAAGATAAGGATAGTTATGGAGGGTCCATAGGTTAAAGTCACTTACTAGTGTTGTGTTGGGGGCTGAAGCCCCCACACAAGAAGGTGTAGGCATAAATGTCTAACCCATATGTGTGAGGTCCCGGAGAAGAAAGAGATTTCGAATCTGTCGCTTGCCTGCTTAAGTAGTCAAAAACGCCTGGTGGTGAAAACTAGAAACAAGAGGGAAGATAACTCTTCCAGCCAACGGGAAGACAATCCAACAATATCTTTCTTTCTCTTAGACTGGTTGCCTTACAAAGGCTAAAGAACCCAGTCTGTCCAAATATTACCTATAGCTGATGAGAAAAAAGATATATTCCTGAATTAGCGTGAAATGAAACGCAAACTAGGATTTGAACACGAGTCACCAATTCCGTTTCGTACAACGATAACCGTTACGTTAATCACGCCTGTAAAATTACATTATTAAATCTTATAAAAAAATTTAAACAAAAATGAACCAAGTATTGAATTTTTATCTGAAGAATGAAATAATTATCTCCTTATATATATACCAACCCCTCCACACGAGCAGGATGCGACACAAGGTCAATGTTTTAAGCGGAGTTTAACAGGTTTGAATTCAGGGTTTAAAGAGCCTAGTCTACCCTGTTTTTACCCATAGCTGCAGGGAGAATTGGATTCATACTTTTCCCAAGGGTATTAGCGCCATGTGAAATGCTAACATCTTCGTCCAGGAATTGAACTCGGGTCGACGAGTCCAATAGGCTCTTACATGACAGTCACAGAAAACATTTTCCAATCTCTTCTTACCTCTGTTCTTTGAACAGTCGAGACGTTGTCTCTGACCCAGCCAGGAAACGGTAAAGCCAAAACCATATGGTTATATATACACTCATCGAGTAAGCCGTTTCTTATTTCATGCCCACATACTGCCTTTCGTGTAACAATATGTGTATAATTCTACTATGGGATATGTTTGTATATTCTTTTTTTTTAATACTACTTGTATGTATATTATGTATCTAAAAGGTTAAATGTTCTTGTAAGTGTAAATGAGTTTATCTTGTCATTTTTTTCCGTTTGTTTGTGTTATTATATCAAGGATATACTAATGCTAATATTGATCATGATAGTCTATAAACTCTCAAAACTTGCAGTCAGAGGGAAAAAGTTACGCTGAATACCCGTCCATTATTCGTATTACTTCAGATACAATGCTACATAAAGGCACTAAATACTGAAGAGAAATTAAGAAGCTAAAACCAATAATACTATAGGAATATTTAACCACATCCACATATATGTCGTTAACGAAACAAAATTGAGGAACACCAGTAACGTATTCAAATTCAAAACATTCATTTTACAGGAAAGAAATAGCAAAAAAATGAATTGCTAAAACAGTTGTATGGTCGTTAATAGTCTTAAATTCGAGGGTTCATAGTTTACAAAGTCACTTATATTGATGTGCGATTCAGCAAGGAGCTAAGTCACAAATTATTTTCTTGTGCCTTCTGTGTTTGTCCAAATCTTCCGTCAGGGGTCGAAGTCAAACCGCCCGCTCCCCTGAAGGTATCTTTTGCAACTGACTGTATCTCAACACAAAATGGGGATCAATTCCTATTCATGTGGCGCCAGGAATAACACAGGAAACTAAGGAGAGATGAATTATAATATATATTTCATACTAGGTGTATAATATTACCAACTAAACCTAAAAGAAACACTACAGCGTCGAAACTTGAAAATAAATCTAACTGATTTCAGTATAAAAATGGTAACAAACATTTCCTAGACAATTAGAAATTTATTCGGACCATATTACCTTTAGGCACCCCTTTTTGATTTCGATTAAGAAAGGACATGTTTTTCATTTACACCATCAATATCCGGTTGTTTGTTAGGGGTTAGTGTTAGGGGTTATGATTAGGGGTTAGGGTTAGGGTTAGGGGTTAGAGTTAGTGGTTAGTTTTATAATTTTAAAAATCTAAAAATCGTCTGTTAAAACAATCGGATATTGACGGTGTAAATGAAAAACATGTCCTTTCTTAATCGAGATCAAAAATTCATATGGTCCATTTATTCAATATTAACCCGAAAGTTAAGATCACACCCTAAACAGGAATTTACGAAATAGAAGCAATTCTTGAAAATATTTTAGTAAACTTCCGTTTATTGCAGTAGTACACCGTTGTGCAAATTAATTGAAACAAAAACGAATAATTCCGTTATTATTATAATATCAACGATCACTCTGTAAGGCTTGCCAGTGTGTTCGTGCAGCATTACAATTTTCGTATGCTTCCTTGGAGTAACGTCCATTGCAGACAATGGCCGTGGGACAACTAATCGACAGTCAATAGTGCCTGGTCGTGATAAAAATTTAATGCAATCATGGATGATGCAATATTTTTCAAGGTCAAACAAATTTCATCACCCCCCCCCCGAAAATAGATTCATATTACTTCACACCGCTGCAAAGGACCTAATCTGATAGAAAAATTGAAATCGATTACACCGTCTCTCCAGTGGGACTAAAACTGACCATAGGTGAAACAAACGAAATTAAAGTGGTGTAACGTTGGTGGTGACATAGTTTCTGTTGCAGACAGACACACAATCTCTATTATAATAGGATATATCCCGATTCCTTACCAAAATTAATACACATCGAGAAAGAGAGTACTTGGTAGCTTGTCATTTACCGAAACGATTCTACGTATTTCACGTTCACTATTGTGACGAACACTAGCCAATCTATTTTCAAACATTAAAAGGTCGTATTTATATTTAAATTCTAATTTTTTTTCATGTACGCGTGTAGTATTTATCTACGCAACGTCGTTTACTTCGGGCTGCTATGTTTGGGTATGTGGGATTAAAATAAGATTAAAATTTAAAAAAATAACAAACTCCCTACAGACCGGAAGAACCCTCCGAGCATGTACAGGAAAAAGAGGCCACTTCCAACCACCAAGATAATCTCTCGGCGATTCGGACTTAGACCCCAAGTGGGACCAGACACTATTACTAGAAAGAAATTTCTCTCCGCGTGGTGGCTATGACCCATGACTAAAGCCTGAATCCTAAAACTACTCTTTGTCTTTGTCTCTTCCTTTTCCTTCTTTAATTCGTTTTCAGCGCGACCACCGGATATGATGGGGTTAAAAAGAAACCCTGTGAACACGCACCAGAAATAACCAACGACCTTTAAATCTAAACATTAAAACAATTGTCACTCCACAGGTACTCGGAGCGACAACAAACGTGTAATAACCGTTTAACAACTTTATCAAAATCCTCTAGTGAGGCGCCTCACATGGAATTTCCAAACAACAAGAACAGCAAGGGGCATAACCCTTAATCCTTATTATTATTATCATCAATATGTAGATATGATAAGAAGCAAGCCGGAAGTTTGCATTGAAAGCAAAAATAAAATGACGAAAGTAAGCAATCTGCGCATATGTTTAGCGCAGGTAGAAAGCAAAAATAGAAATAATAAAAATGATATTTTTGGACCAATCAGAGGCTTTCGCGCCTAAAAAGAAGTTTTCAAAAAGACCGAATCTGGAGCCTAGGTAAAACCTATTTAAAGGAAGGTTTTCGAAAAGAAGTTCAGAAAGACTAACATATGCCTGAATACTCCACGTCGTTTGACTTAAAACTATTTGCCTGCCACTGACGGTACACTAATCTTACACTCTCTAAACTTCACTGCTGATATATAGAACTTTACCCTTTATTCCTCTATTGGACTGAACTTAACTCTTTCTATCTCTACATTACTGAACTTTTAAAAAAGCACATTCCGATGAACTTTGAACACGACATATTGACTTCTCTTATTACTGATTCTATATTAATTAGATTAATCAAATATTTCTATATTATTCTATATTAATTCTATAACCTTATAGTGTGTTTGTTGTAATTATATATATATATATATATATATATATATATATATATATATATATATATATATATATATACCTTTGAAAGAAAGGAAAAACTCAATAAACCGCCATTCTGTAATAAATTTATTTCGACCAAAACTTAAAACTTGAAATTTCTAAAACTCCTTAGAAGTTCAGTCTCATCAGACAGAAGTCACAGATAAAATGAATAACCCAAAGAAAATTCACCAGAAAATCCATCAAATGGAGGTCAGAAGCAAATATAAATTTACAATTTCAAGCTAAAGAAAGAGTTACAAGGCATCTTTAATTTCCTGTTTAAACAGACATATTCAAGAAATGTATATGCATGATTTTAATATGTAAAAATAGAATAAATAGAATTTGTCTGGACTATATTTATAAAATGGTTTTAAAATGATTAAGAATGGGTGGTATTAATTTCACCTTAGTCTAAGTAAAATTCAATATATAAATCCAAATTTAAATAATTCTGAATAAGAAAAACAAATAAATAATGAAACAATAAAAATGCAACAATATATAATTTGATAAAAATATAAAATTATAAAAAAATATAATATATATATATATATATATATATATATATATATATATATATATATATATTAAAATATATATGTGTATATAATATCATTAATTAAAACAATAATAACAGCACAAACAAAATTATAGAATATTAGATTCTTATTATATTACTAACATTACAAATATTACAAGACCTATATTATCCTTATCAATTATTACAGTAAATACTATTCTTCTTCTTCTTATCTATTTCTATCTATTATCTATTAATAATGGAGATTCGCTTCCGGTTTTGTCTGTAACAAAAATTACGTCACTGCTTACGTCACATTACCCAAAATCGTCATAGATAGATAGATAGATAAGATAGATAGATAGATTATATATATATATATATATATATATATATATATATATATATATATATATATATATATATATATAGAGAGAGAGAGAGAGAGAGAGAGAGAGAGAGAGATAGATAATAGATAGATAAGAATAGAGAGTAATCGATACATAAGATTTGAGTGTAATAGATAAGAACAGTGTAATAGACAGACAGATTGATAGATAGATAGAAATATACAGAGATAAGAGCAATATATATATATATATATATATAATATATATATATATATATGTGTGTGTGTGTGTGTGTGTGTGTGTGTGTGTGCGTGTGTGTGTGTGTGTATGTGTGTGTGTGTGTATGTATAGAGAGAGAGAGAGAGAGAGAGAGAGAGAGAGAGAGAGAGAGAGAGAGAGAGAGAGAGAGATACACTCGTCCTTACTGTGTAGTATATATGGACGTAATAACGACTATCTTTAGCTTATTGTCTCCTACGCTTTTAGTGTTCGGAGTGAAAGAGATAATAGTGTACTTAATTTAGACTCTGAGAAAACAAGACACAGCAGTTAACCTCTGGCCTTCCTTAAAAAGAGAGAGAGAGAGAGAGAGAGAGAGAGAGAGAGAGAGAGAGAGAGAGAGAGAGAGAGAGAGAGAGAGAGAAACACACCCACCATGACTTTTCGTTACGAGATACAATTGGCTGATTAACATAACCTTGAGGAGAGATAGAAGAAAGTTTTTTTTTCTGGAACTTTAAGACTTCGTTTCAAATTTCTCAGGCAAAAAATGTGGAAACGAATTTATTCTTTAAGAAAATGGGAGTGAGCCTTTCGCCGTAGATTGTGTGAGTAGGGTGTATGGTGGAGTGGAAAACAGTGTATATTTTACGCTTATATGAGCGTGAATATGTGAGGGGGCGAGTGTATATTAAAGTGTGTGTGTCACGGGTGGGGTGTCATACGTACTTGTAAACATTTTCAGAAGTGCGTAGAAACAAATTTACATAAATAAATAACGTGAATTTTAAATTGATTAAAAAAACCCGAAATACTGCTAAAAAGTAATATGGCGCATACTAGGTATGTTCATTCAAACTCAAAGGAGATTATTTTTTATTTGATTCTAGATTTGGTAATCTGAACATTAGATACATAAATGAGAGTAATCTCCCCTGTTTATTTAATTTTGAGGAAGCCATTTTGCTCGGCCATTTTCATTTCACCGTAAATCCACACACTATTGTTCGAATCAATACAACTGCATGTTTTAACACAAAAATATCATAAAATGTGTTCTTAATAACAAATAAGTTCATTTCAAATAATGCGCAAGCACAATTAAGAACACTTTTTAGGATATTTTCGTGTTAAAACATGCAGTTGTATTGATTTGAATAAATTCGTATTTTCAGTGTAGATTTACGGTGAAATGAAAATCTAATGTTTTCCGCAACGTATTTTCTGAGATTTAAAAAAAAAATATCTAACGATTGTTTTTTTTTTTTTTTTTTTTTTTTTTTTTCGTTTATGGAAAATTTATAGCGTTATAAGTTATTCCCCTATTTACTTACAAAAACCGGAGTTTCAATCTGGGGACAGCAAAAACTGTTTCAGTTCACGTGTCTTTGTTATGTTGTTATTTTTTTTGTGTAACTTTCGTAGATGAAATTGTGCACATGTACTCCTTCGTAGATTATGTTCCAGCGAAAGTCTATTTTTTCCCCATGTGAAAAAAAAAGAAAGAATTATCTCCCTTAAATCCCCATTTCGAGAGTGCCGCTCGAAAAACAAATTAAAAATTAACCCCTACATTGGTTACACTGCAACGACATTCTCCCCGTCGTCTTACATACCATCTTTCCGACACTAGCGCCATAAAACAACATCTAATTAAAAAACATACTGGTAACACTGACAAATTCACATCCTCTGACATCCGGACGATTCTCACCGACAATACCAAAATCCTATGTAAAAATAACAAATTCTTGTATAAAAAAACAAACAAAACAAAATCATGAGGTGATTTGCCACCTACAAACATAAATAAAATAGCATTTAACACCGGTAATAATTCACTAAACATATCTAATAACTAACACACTAACCCTTACAAAAAATAGACTTTCCTAAATGAATAAAAAAGTAAAGTTGACGGGATGGCCTAATGCCTAATGGATGGCATGCAGCCTAGCGCTAGATCTAGGAGATTGTTTTAGCGTCCGAAATGGAGCGCTAAAGCTACCATCAGCTCCTCACTTTACTGCACAGATCCCTGTGCTACTCATACGCTGAGTTGGTGAAGGGCCGGTATTGAACCAGGAACCTTGCGATTCCTAGGCAAGTGCTCTACCGACTGAGATAAACAATGAACAAATAAATGAAGGAATAAATCCAAATGAACACAATTACCTCCCCCCCCCAAAAAAAACAACAACAAAAACAAACAAACAAACACTACAAGCAACAATCCGCTAAGGACGACCAGTGAAATGGTTGAGAGCGCTTGGGTAAAAAAATGAGACAAAATCTCCACCATCCGGATCCTGATCTACAAAAAACAAAAAACAACTAGAAGACTTGAACGTCTACAACTGAAGATCATAAACAAATTATATTCCTTAGTCTTTAACAATACCTGCCTAATTTATGACTTTTCTGCCAACATATACAACACACACACACACACACACACACAGATATATATATATATATATATATATATATATATATATATAAGTATATTTTGGCATCATTATTTTTTGTTAAACTCAACGGACAATTCTTGTTGGACGAGTTACAACAACTCATCCCTAAAACATGCAATAACTCACCCCCAACTCGTCTTAATGAGACCAATCTCGTGTATAAATTTAAATGCCCAGTAGGAGACTGCCTCTCCAAAGTTGAAAGCACGTATATTGGTCACACACCACATTGTCACGCCGGTTAACACTACACCTAACTGATACAAGCTCTGTAATTGCAACACTTAAAATCACTTTCATGCCCCCTCTACCTACCGGAAATTTATATATATATATATATATATATATATATATATATATATATCAGTGATATTAACAATTATAAATTTATTTCAACCGATAACTTTGAAAATATCCCTTGTCTTTTGTTGTTTTTTGTTCCTTTCTTTCATTCCATTTTAGCCAGACGATCAACAAGAAGGAGTAACCACGCGTCTTGGGGTTAAAGTAAAAACAAGTGACCAACAACGTGACTACTTAATTCCGTAAATGTAATGACTTGTGGACATTTTTGAAATGTCTTAGGTTCTGAAATTTAAGTTATAGTTAAACTTTAGACTATAATGTATGACGGCTTTGTAAAATTCCTCAAAGCTTCTTCTTCTTCTTCTTCTTCTTCTTCTTCTTCTTCTTCTTCTTCTTCTTCTTGCTGCTGTTGTTGTTGTAGTTGTTGTCATCATCAGGACTGTGATGATGATGATGATGATGACGATGACGATGAGATGATGATGACGATGATGACGATGATGATGATGGCTGCAACAGTAATTTAGTTGGCAATGGGCTGTAGTCCAGTCACTGCGGACTGCTAAAAGTTGTAGCTATCTTGACTAACACCCACCTTCTTTTTCCCCCTACCCTCCTTACCCTAAATACAAACATCCCCCTCCCCCAATGCCTTCAGTAATGTAAACATACAAGCATAGTTGGCCAACACTTGTAAGAAACTATCGGGAATGATTGTTAGCAGTAAAACTTAAAAATGACGATGCAACATTTAAAAGTATTAAATGCAATTTATGATTTTGAATGAATATTTTTTTCACGTCCTTTTTTCTTATTCTTTTTATAATTGAAAAAAAAATTGCATTTCATTAACTTTTTTTTGTATAATAATTAAGATTATGTTGTTACACATATATTGTGTAAATATCAGTGTTTTCAAGTTGGAAAATACTCATTTTTTAAATTGAAGTAATATATATATATATATATATATATGGTATTTGTGGAAAAGGTGTCTTACCGGTGAAAAAAAAAAATACACACGTGCAATCGACTGCAATTAATCAATATCTTGATTAATCCAGTGGATTTACCCTGAAGATCCTTATGATGAAACTCGAGTAGGCTATTACTGTGTACCATTATTATGATATATATATATATATATAATCTAGTCGTTTTCTACTTGCTGCATACGCATTTATCTCCCCTGAAGTATATGAGTGCCTATCTCTTTTTCTTTCTGTCTGTCTGTCTGTTGACTGACTCTCTCTCTCTCTCTCTCTCTCTCTCTATATATATATATATATATATATATATATATATATATATATATTTGTGTGTGTGTGTGTGTGTGTGTGTGTAAATTTCCTATAAAATGTTGCAATGTGTTATTTCTTTTTTCAGTAAATTTTCAGCCAGGAGTCCAGGGTAGATGCATTACGAATATGGGAGACTCAGAGTTCTAATGGTTAATACTGAATCCTTAGTGAGGAACATGAGCAGTAGCCTTGCGTATCGGAACTAATGCAAAATACAAGGTTAATAAAAATGAAATAGAAACATAACTTAATATCAAATGCCCAAGTTTTAGGAAATAAGCGGTTTTGCCGGTGGCCACAGACAAGTAATCCATGAGCCACATATAGCCCGTGGGCAGCGGGTTTTTAGACATATGTTCTACGCAATTGCTAAGCTTAGTAATGACATAGCAAAATGCAAATATAAGAACTACGTATTATTTATTTGAAATGTTGGTATTTCCTACGTTTAGATTAACCTTATTTATTAAAACCAGTATCTTCTATCTATTAACTTTTATAACTACGGTCTTCTTAGCCCTGTCGACTATACCTCTACAGAAAATAAAGTTCTAAAAAAACCCGGATGTGAAAATTGATACTAACAATACGCAGTATAATTTTACCGTATGGACTACCATAGATTTTTACTTGTTTACACGCAAAATCTATTGGATTTCTACTTTCATTACTCCCAATGGGAATACCTGCTGGCCGTTGTTGGCAACACGTGATGCAGTTCTGTTCATCTACCTGTGTGGAATTGTGGTGTCTAAGCAGTCCATGACATGTAAACTCCGCTTTGGCTCTTACTTAGGTTAGACGGGCGGTCGGAGAGGCCCCTCCGATTAATCGGCTGGTCACGTCAATCCTTAACACCTATATGATTGTCCCGACCCTATTGCCCTTATGGCATTACCCTACCCTTTTTATCATATGTGCTAGAAGGTGGTGACTGGGTATGGCGTTAAACTATTTTATAGTGGGGTTCCAGTTCTGGAGAATGTGGAGCACCCTTTCATCACCATTGCTCCCAGGTCCTTTCTGACACAGAGTGGTAGTAACTGTTAGACTCCCATTTATGGGTTAAATAGAAAAATACGGGTTAAAAAGACACTGAGTACCCATTAAGAATTAATTTAAAAAAAGGGACCATATGACCTTTTGCGATTTCGATTCGTGGGGACATTTTTTCCATTTACACCGTCAAAAACCAGTTAATTGTTAACAGACGGTTTTCGAGTTTTTTTTTAAATTATAAAACTAACCCCTACCCCTAACCCTAACCCTAACCCCTAACAAACAACCGGATTTTTAAAGTGTAAATGAGAAAAGTGTCCCCACGAGTCGAAATCGCAAAGGTCATATGGTCCAAAAAACGTGTTTGGCATAAAATAACCCACGGTTACATGCCGTAAAAAGCAACCAACCAATCTATGATTTTCTTGTTTAGTGAGCTGTATTTATCAGAATCTGCATCTGGTAACCTTGTTAAGACATCTTAACTGAACTTGGTTGGCATTTTGATGTATTTACATTGAGCTATTGCTTGTAACAGCGTCGACCCGGAAGCTACAAAAAGGAGGTATTTGTGTGTGCACGTTAAAAAAATATATAGTTAACTATGGAGATAAAAATCTCTGTAAGACTTCAACTTAACGTTGATATGCCGGAACACAAGTGTGTAGCAATTTAATGGCACACATGTCACTGGATAGTTTTCGCATTTTAAAAGATCCGGTGGGTTTTTTTATGAAATGTTAGTCTAATTAAGAGCATATTTGAAAAGAGAAATAAAAAAGAAAAAAACAAAACAAAATAAAACAAAACAAAACAAAACAACAAAAACTTACTCCACAAACGCACCCAAATGTTATCCACTTTAGTCAATCGCCACATTCATCTACTTATATGAAACAATGTTAATTTATGATATATATATATATATATATATATATATATATATATATATATATATATATATATCGGTCACGAAAACTGGTATATCTACATAGTAATTGGAAATTCCGTTAAGATTATACGAAACATTACACCAGGTTCTCTGGGAAGCGCACCTGCGTAACGGCCATCGTCGTAAAAAATGGAACCAGTAATCCGAGTTCGAATCCTAGACGAAGCTGTTTAAGTTTTCTTTTCAAATAAGTAAAAGTAAAGTAAAGTCGTCGGGGTGGATTAAAGTCGGTATCAGCCAATCAGCGAGGGAGTCTATCCCCATTTTACTAGCGCTAGATCATGGAGATTTTTTGCGTCTGAGGTGGAGCTCCACACCTACCACCAGCTCATTACTTTACCGCACAGTTCCCTGTGCTACTCATACGCTGAGTTGGCGAGGGCTGGTATCGAACTAGGAACCTTGTGGTTTCTAGCCGAAAGCTATACCGACTGAGCTAGAATATTGTTTATATAAGTTATTCTTAACATTGGATCGAAGTCTTCTCAAGTCCGAAGATTACAAAGCTCATATCAACTAATATATTATACAATTATCATTTAAAAAATATTTGATAAACTTATTATTTTTTTGATTTTATAAATTTTTGAATGCTGTCTTGAACAAATCTTGGAAGCAGCAGGTCACAAGAAAGCAACTGTATGGTAACTTACCACATATTACACAGACCATCCAAATAAGATGATCAAGATGGCTGGACAATGCTTGAGAACCAAGGACGAACTCATAAGTGACGTTCTCTTTTGGACACAATCAACCAGCTTTGTGCAGATTCTGGATACCGTGCAGAAAACCTGCCAAGAGGGGTGACATTTGGAGAGAGATAGAGTGAGGGAGAGAGAGACAGAGACAGAGACAGAGAGCCAGTCATGGATAGCCAGGTTGCCAGCACGAAATAATAATAATAATAATAATAATAATAATAATAATAAGTAGTAGTAGTAGTAGTAGTAGTTCTATTCTGAAATGAAACGCATTTTCAAAAAATGTTCCTATCTTCTAACCATTAATGAGCGAATATACATTTTACAGTTTCTCTGAATTTTTGAGATGAGGTTTGATAATTAGTATTATTTGGACTATTGTCCATTGTATGTACAAAGTTTCGGTCGATGTGCTCGCCAACCTTCTTCAGGCATTTCTTGTTGGACTCTGGAATCTTCTCGGATTCTGAAACCTTCTTGGACTCGGGAACCTTCTTGTCGTAATCAGGAGCCATCACGGAACTTTGAACCTAACCTTTTATTCAGTCCACGGGGGTATCCTGTTCTCATTTTGCTAACCATAGCTGGGGCACAGGTGTTAAGTCGTGTTAATTATTATTCTATGTTACTGTTGCCTCTGATTGAACCTGTAGTCTAGAGATAACTGTCACTTAGAACTGTCTTAACCTAACTCCTTTATCCACTAGGCTATGTGTCCAATTGGACATTCCAGTGTGAATGTTGGGAGCTTATAAACCTAATGTCTTATTTTGCCTAGAATATCTACCTATTCAATTATGTATGATTTTTTTTTACCTAGACTCATATTGTGTGTGTTTTTTTTAAATTTTTATTTAAAAAAAATCTAATCTAGCCTTTTTAATAATAGGTTCTCATATTGTGTTCATTTCTATGCTAGGTATACTTAAGAGATTACTATAGCCTATCATATGAGATAGATGTCTAATCGGCCTAGACAAACTTTTAAGCTACAGTCCCATGGGCGAAAAGTGCTTTACTTTTTAAAATCCGTCGGATGTAAAAAAAAATGTCTCAATAATTTTTTGCAATTAAGGCTTGTCAACCATCCAAATTCTTCTATTTATCGACACATTCTACAAATTGTGAGATTTTGTACTTTTTCTGATTGGCTGATTATAAAATGGCAGATAAAATCACAAATCTCATTGGCTAATTTTTATTTCGGAACTAAGTAGTTTTTTTTACGTATTTTACTCATTTAAAACTCAATTAATTAATTATGAAACCAAGAAACCTATGTGCAAAAAGTAATATACTCTTTTTGTGATTTTATCTTCATCATTAGTTAAAATTATTGAGCCATCTTTTACATCCGACAAAACTGAAGGAAAATCACTTTGGCCTATTTGGACGGTGGAAAGGTTTTAAGTTGAAATATGTGTTTATCATGAGGGAGAAAAAGAAAAAGTCGTCTCATGAAGTCCTGTTGGTGCAAGATGATGATGATGATGATGATGATGATTGTGATATACTTTCATAATTTTTAATTTTATGTTTACAGTCTCATATTATTTTGATCTTTTTTAAATCGTAGGATTTTCACGGGTAAAGGAACTACACTTTGGTCCTACACAGAAATATTGATCCATACGTAAACAATCAAATCAGAAATGACATGAACTATTCAAGTACTAATATAGTTACTAGATTTAGCTTCGCACATTAAAAGACCACACACACACACACGCGCGCGCGTATATATATATATATATATATATATATATATATGTGTGTGTGTGTGTGTGTGTGTGTGTGTGTGTGTGTGTGTGTATTATAATACTAAAGCTGAGTGAATCAATGACAGTTTCTTAAATGCTTTTTACCTATTTAGTTTAATGACACAAAATACATGCCAATACATTCCTTAGTTCTGGGAGTTATGTATGAAATTGGTTTATAAAATGAAAGCACCTGATTGATTAATAATTATAAAACTCTACGGAGATTATTTTTTAAGTTATTATGTAAAAATCTTAAAAAGAGGAGGATTTTGATACCAAGGGGTTGCCAAAGATTTCAGACCATCGACTTCTTCATGGAATCGACTCCTAGATATGTATAATAAATTAATAAGTAAAAACGTGCAGTTGCCATATTTTATTGTGGGTGTCTCGAAAAAAAACTTGAGTGATAAAGACGGGATTAAGAGGTTACGTCGAGACTAGGTTGTCCATTATGGTAGGTCGATTTTTCACTTTATCTGAAATATCAATTTTTTCTCAAACAGCGAAAGTTACTGACACTGATACCAAAAATTAGAACTCTTACTTGCACCATTGTTTGAGGAAATATTATCAACGATCATCGGTTAAAATTCACCAAAGATCCTCGTTTTTGTAACATCTAACAAAAAGAAAAATGGTTGGGAAATTTAGCAATTTCCATATTTAAAACAGAAAAGGTTGTCATTTTATTTTAATAAGATGAAACAAATAAGATATTATATCTCGAATTTAAATTGACAATATACCCCATTAATACCGACACTTCCAATATGATGCTTTTCACCTCGTTAATTAATCTGTAATAAGGACAAAATTTTAAAAGATTAAAATCTATTTTCTCAACGAAGGCAAAGTTTTGAAGAAAGATATTTTGTGTGGTAATGTTTTATGTTAATTTGTAACTTTCGCTACATGGGAGATAATACAGTTCTAAAATCGACCAACCCTATTGTCCATATCAGAAAAGGAAGATAGACACGGCTTACAAAAAAACAAAAAAAAATCCACATCACGTTTATTTCTGGTGTTACAATTTATTTTTAGACCGGCCTCATAAATAAAATATGTATAATGGTATCTTGTTCAGTCGATCAAAAAACAGTCTGTTCATTCATAAATCGTAGCCCACCCCTAATGGAAGTGGGGGGGGGGACCATTTCGCTTATCCCGGAAATTTAGATCGTACTTGTCATTCTTAACTGACAGACTCTTTTCAAAAATCCGTGCATGACAGTCTATCGCATTGGAAGTGGGGGTTCTCATGAGTGGGGGAGTGTGGTGTAATGGCTTCCACTGTAGGGAATAGACACAG
>CM042149.1:41303379-41348379 GCA_023376005.1 Doryteuthis pealeii | reverse complement strand
CTTCTTCTTCTTCTTCTTCTTCTTCTTCTTCTTCTTCTTCTTCTTCTGGCAGCTGAAAAAGGCAGCAGCCAAGCTTCTACTGATACACCAAGCAACAGGAGCAGCTTACTATACTTTCCGAAAATCGTTTTATTTTTGTTTAATTAATTAATTATATCCCTTAAAAAAAATCAATAACCAAATTTGGCGTGTTTCTTAGTTAGAAGGATATCAAGGTGTATGCAAGATTTCGAATCTGAGTGACCTGCTTTGGAGTTATACGTCGACACGTACATACAAAACATCCTTATATATATATATATATATATATATATATATATATATATATATATATATATATATAGGCAGCGTGGCTATTCGAAGCGATTTAAAAAATTTTTTAACTCGCTGTAAAAATGATTCAATTGATAAAAACTCATGAAAATAAATTTAACGATATAAAAATTGTTAAAGATTGGACCATATATAGGCGAAATTAATTCATTAAAATCAAAACTTCGCTGCTGATATCGCTGTAACAATAAGCAGGCAGAGACAATAAAAAGTTATATCTAAATTAAATAGAGAAGGATTTTTTTTTTCAAAAATCAGATATTAATGGAGAATCTTCTTATTTATTGATGTAGGGTATTACCCTACATCAATAAATAGTAGGGTGGGCCAATGAATACTTTTTTTTCTTAAAAATTCAATAAGACAGGTGTTTTCTATGGCCATTTTTGCTGCTGATTACGATTCTGTTGAGATCATTGACCTAAATGTCATTTTAGGTTGTTTCCATGAGGATTTACAAAATGGCGGTTGGAAATCCGTGTTTTTGTTAAAGAAAAAGACAGAGATGGTTACATTGTATCTAAAATGTACATTTCCTGTCTGAATTATTTTTTTGTGTTCAGAAAGAGATGGTTACATTGCATCTAAAATGTACATTTCCTGTCTGATTTTCTTTTTGTGTTCAGAAAGAGATGATTACATTGTATCTAAAATGTACATTTCCTGTCTGAATTATTTTTTGTGTTCAGAAAGAGATGGTTACATTGTATCTTAAATGTACATTTCTTGTCTTAATTATTTTTGTGTTCAGAAAGAGATGGTTACATTGCATCTCAAATGTACATTTCCTGTCTGATTTATTTTTTGTGTTCAGAAAGAGATGGTTACATTGCATCTAAATGTACATTTCCTGTCTGATTTTTTTTTTGTGTTCAGAAAGAGATGGTTACATTGTATCTAAAATGTACATTTCCTGTCTGATTTTCTTTTTGTGTTCAGAAAGAGATGGTTACATTGCATCTCAAATGTACATTTCCTGTCTGATTTTTCTTTTTGTGTTCAGAAAGAGATGGTTACATTGCATCTCAAATGTACATTTCCTGTCTGAATTATTTTTTTGTGTTCAGAAAGAGATGTTACATTGTATCTAAAATGTACATTTCCTGTCTGAATTATTTTTTTGTGGTTACATTGCATCTAAAATGTACATTTCCTGTCTGAGAAAGAGATGGTTACATTGCATCTAAAATTTACATTTCCTGTCTGAATTTTTTTGGTTTCAGAAAGAGATGGTTACATACATCTAAAATGTACATTTCCTGTCTGAATTATTTTTTTGTGTTCAGAAAGAGATGGTTACATTACATCTAAAATTTACATTTCCTGTCTGAATTATTTTTTTGTGTTCAGAAAGAGATGGTTACATTGTATCTAAAATTTACATTTCCTGTCTGAATTATTTTTTTGTGTTCAGAAAGAGGTCGTTACATTGTATCTCAAATGTACATTTCCTGACTGATTTTCTTTTTGTGTTCAAAAAGAGATGGTTACATTGCATCTAAAATGTACATTTCCTGTCTGATTTTCTTTTTGTGTTCAGAAAGAGATGGTTACATTGCATCTAAAATGTACATTTCCTGTCTGAATTATTTTTTGTGTTCAGAAAGAGATGGTTACATTGCATCTAAAATTTACATTTCCTGTCTGATTTTTTTTTGTGTTCAAAAAGAGATGGTTACATTGTATCTAAAATGTACATTTCCTGTCTGAATTTTTTTTTGTGTTAGAAAGAGATAGTTACATTGCATCTAAGATGTACATTTCCTGTCTGATTTTCTTTTTGTGTCCAGAAAGAGATGGTTACATTGTATCTAAAATGTACATTTCCTGTCTGAATTTTTTTGTTTTCAGAAAGAGATGGTTACATTGCATCTAAAATGTACATTTCCTGTCTGATTTTTTTGTGTTTCAGAAAGAGATGGTTACATTGCATCTAAAATGTACATTTCCTGTCTGATTTTCTTTTTGTGTTCAGAAAGAGGTCGTTACATTGTATCTCAAATGTACATTTCCTGACTGATTTTCTTTTTGTGTTCAAAAGAGATGGTTACATTGCATCTAAAATGTACATTTCCTGTCTGATTTTCTTTTTGTGTCAGAAAGAGATGGTTACATTGCATCTAAAATGTACATTTCCTGTCTGAATTATTTTTTGTGTTCAGAAAGAGATGGTTACATTGCATCTAAAATTTACATTTCCTGTCTGATTTTCTTTTTGTGTTCAAAAGAGATGGTTACATTGTATCTAAAATGTACATTTCCTGTCTGAATTATTTTTTTGTGTTTAGAAAGAGATAGTTACATTGCATCTAAGATGTACATTTCCTGTCTGATTTTTTTTTGTGTTCAGAAAGAGATGGTTACATTGTATCTAAAATGTACATTTCCTGTCTGAATTATTTTTGTGTTTCAGAAAGAGATGGTTACATTGCATCTAAAATGTACATTTCCTGTCTGAATTATTTTTTTGTTTTCAGAAAGAGATGGTTACATTGCATCTAAAATGTACATTTCCTGTCTGATTTTTTTTTGTGTTCAGAAAGAGATGGTTACATTGCATCTAAATGTACATTTCCTGTCTGATTTTTTTTTGTGTTCAGAAAGAGATGGTTACATTGCATCTCAAATGTACATTTCCTGTCTGAATTATTTTTTTGTGTTCAGAAAGAGATGGTTACATTGCATCTAAAATGTACATTTCCTGTCTGATTTTTTTTTGTTCAGAAAGAGATGGTTACATTGCATCTAAAATGTACATTTCCTGTCTGATTTTCTTTTGTGTTCAGAAAGAGATGGTTACATTGCATCTCAAATGTACATTTCCTGTCTGAATTTTTTTTTGTGTTCAGAAAGAGATGGTTACATTGTATCTAAATGTACATTTCCTGTCTGATTTTTTTGTGTTCAGAAAGAGATGGTTACATTGTATCTAAATGTACTTTCCTGTCTGATTTCTTTTTGTGTTCAGAAAGAGATGGTTACATTGCATCTAAAATGTACATTTCCTGTCTGATTTTTTTTTTTGTGTTCAAAAGAGATGGTTACATTGTATCTAAAATGTACATTTCCTGTCTGAATTATTTTTTTGTGTTCAGAAAGAGATGGTTACATTGCATCTAAAATGTACATTTCCTGTCTGATTTTCTTTTTGTTCAAAAGAGATGTTACATTGTAAAAATGTACATTTCCTGTCTGAATTATTTTTTTGTGTTCAGAAAGAGATGGTTACATTGCATCTAAAATGTACATTTCCTGTCTGAATTATTTTTTTGTGTTCAGAAAGAGATGGTTACATTGTATCTAAAATGTACATTTCCTGTCTGAATTATTTTTTGTGTTCAGAAAGAGATGGTTACATTGCATCTAAAATGTACATTTCCTGTCTGAATTATTTTTTTGTGTTCAGAAAGAGATGGTTACATTGCATCTAAAATGTACATTTCCTGTCTGAATTATTTTTTGTGTTCAGAAAGAGATGGTTACATTGTATCTAAAATGTACATTTCCTGTCTGAATTATTTTTTGTGTTCAGAAAGAGATGGTTACATTGCATCTAAAATGTACATTTCCTGTCTGAATTTTTTTGTGTTCAGAAAGAGATGGTTACATTGCATCTAAAAGTACATTTCCTGTCTGAATTGTTTTTTTTTTCTTTTCTGTTGTTGTTATTATTGCCATCAGACATAAAGTTTTATGTGGGTGTGTTTGAAGAGGAGAGTTTTTATTGGTCTTATAAAAGAAAATAAAAGAACAAAGTTTTTTTCTCTATTCTAGTTTTTCTCAGTCTTTTTGTTGTGGGCTATCTGATGAGACTATCTGGCTATTAGGAATTTATATACATCTTGAAAAAGTTTGAATGTTCACCCGAAATCTCGGAATAAATCGAACCAGGGACAGAACAACAGCTGCATATTGAAACTCTGTTTTTTGTTCTGATTTTTTTGTTTGTTTTTGTTCACTTGTTCATTTCCATGTTTTATAATACCAAAAAAACAACGTTCACAAGAACAACATTTACACACTATCAATTTATATATATATATATATATATATATATATATATATACAAAGTGAGGCTTATATTTGGTGCAAGGTCACAAATACAATCACTACACCACAATGGAATACTTATCCGTCATCTACTACAGCATATGACCTTGAACTCTTTAAGTTCATGGCCAATAAGTATCTCATTGATTCATAGACGACTGAGTCACTCCCCATTTATTTCATCCATAGATATTCCCATCTTCCCCCATTCCCCACTCTCCAATCAGTCTTTCATTCCTTTACCACTTCTCATCACTTTTGCTGAGTAGTGGCCAATTTCGTCTTCCTTAGAATGAATCATAGTAAAAGAACATCTCTCTCTCTCTCTGTCTCTGTCTCTGTCTCTCTCTCTCTCTCTCTCTCTCTCTCTCTCTACACACACACACACACACTCACACACACTATATATATATATATATATATATATATATATATATATATATATATATATACGTGGGTGTAGGTGTGGGTGTGGGTGTGTGCAGAAAACATGTTGAAGTCATTGAGTATCTCACGTTTCTTTGTGTACTTTCCATCCGAATAATCACAAATTATTTTTTTTAATACTTTGAAACTGAAATTAGCGGATGATTTTAATAAACGCGAAACTTGAATAAAAAAAACAAAAAGCAGGAAATTTAACGAAGCAGAAATAAGTGTCAGTCGGTAAAAGGTTAATTTTTTAAAATATTACCACACCCACGATATATATATGCACACACATTCACGTATTTGCACATCTCCTTCTTTCTCCCTCTTTCTTCCTCTCTTTCTGTCTGTCTGTTTTGTCTCTATCTATCTAACTCTCTCTCTCTCTCTCTCTCTTTCTCTCTCTCTCTTTATATATATATATAATGTCTGATACTCCACTCATATAACCATATTAGAGGTGTGGCTGACCTAACGGTTAACAGCGCGGAAAATGGAATCAGCAAACCGAGTTCAATTTCCGCCTAAGACTGTTTATGTTCAATTTGCACTAATATAGGATTTCCCTCTATGGCTTAAATAACACGGCAGACTGGGTTTCACGGTCAAATTGGTAACCAGTTTAGGAAAAAGTCAATTCTGCTTTTGAATTTACGCTGCCAGAGGGTCATGTCCACTCATGGAAAAGTCTTTGGGAGTTGACCCTGAGGAAAAATCTGAAGCTGAACTCCCTGTGATCTGCGCCAAGATCTGGATGCAGGCCTTAGTAATGTTGTATGGAAGACCGGTAGTTGCCAATACAGCAAGTCTCCACTCTCCACAATATCAAATTGTTGTCTAATGAAGACCACATGCCGATACAACTGGGCAGAATTTACCAGAATGAAATTGAAGACAATATCAGATCACCTTAGGGACTCCAATTCCTGGTTTTGAATTCCTCTAGACTGGTTACCTATCACGACGAGAAAGTACTGTTTCCTGTTCTGTTTTACCCATTGATGGGGGTAGGGCATTTTTGTCTACGATGTTGTGTAAATACACTTTTAAAACAATCTTGTGAATGTTACTAAACAGTAAATCAGGCTTTGTTGCCCAAATATTATTACGAAACAATTCTTGACTTTAAAATTCACAGGATATATATATATATATATATATATATATATATATATATATATATATATATATATATATATGAAGATACGAGGGTTGGAGTAAATCCGACAGTATATACAAAATATAATAACTCAAACAAGTAGATGTAGTAGAGAAAATCTCTCCTACATCTACTTGTTTGTGTTATTATTCTTTGTCCACTTTTCCTTTTCCTTACCTCATATATATATATATATATATATATAATATATATATATATATATATATATATATAATATTATGGATTTAATATCCCGTAACTAAAGTTTCATGCTTACTTGCAATCATCAGACGGGGACAAAATGTTAAGATTTTACTAAACAAGCCACCGTTTTTTTTAAATTTTAGCATTTTGACCGTCTGATGATTGCAAGTAAGCATGAAACTTTAGTTACAGGATATTAAATCTATAATATTTCATTTATTTATCTGCTCTGCTATATCAGCATTCAGCACCTTCATATGGTAATATTTTTCATTCTCCATTCATTGTATATTGTATATTATATATATATATATATATATATATATACCCATGATTAGGTGATCCGTTTGTATTTCAAAGACCCAGAATGAGTTTTTTTTTTACATCCATAGTTACTAGTGGTTTTCACTGGACCCGAAGTGATAACAAGATCTTCTCTACTTTTCAGGATTCTTCAAGGTATCTGAGTTTTTGTCCAGTTTAAGCAGGGCCCAGAGTATCTTACAGAAGGAGGGGTTGCCCAGGCATTTCTGCCTTTGATTAGATTTCTGTTGCAGAGTTTGGTTTCAAGAATTTGTTTTTTCTTAGGTACTCCTTGATTACTTTTTCTTTCATCTCCGTTTGTTTGATGGTATTTACTTCTAATATTCCTAGGTACCTGTAGTTTTCGTTTTATCCAAGTGTTCTGGTGCTTTCCCAATTAGGCACTTCAATTCTTCCAGTTTTTTTCCCCTTTTTTTTTATAAGCATGGCACATTTTTTAATTCCAGATTCTATTATTATATCACTCCGTGTGAGATTTTCTTACCAGCGTTAGAGTCTGAGTGTTAGAAAGTCTCCTCAAGTCTCCAGGATTCTTCTGCGTATTCTAGCTGATCTTAACAATGTTGTCGTTTGGGCGGGTTTTTTTTCTTCTTCTTCTTCTTCTTCTTCTTCTTCTTCTTCTTATTATTATTATTATTATTATTATTATTATTATTATTATTATTATTATTCCATTCGAGTTTTTCACACTCGCCTTAGCCGGTGGTTCACTGGAGGCTGAGTGACAGCAAGTCTCCTCAGGTCTCCAGGACTCTTCTGAGTATTCCAGCCGATCTCAACAATGCTGTTGTCTAGATGGTCTCAATTCTACCACTGATTTCCTGTTCCTCTAGTCTCTTTTCTAAACTTTTGGTGACCGTTCCAAGTGCACCAACTACAATTGGTATCACTTTCACCCTCATCTTACACAACTCCTTACTAGCATTGAATATTTTTAAATGCCGAATTCCATCCCAATATCCTGGCTGTATATTCTTATGGTTTGTACAAGGATTTCCAGTTCTTTTTCATTTTTTGCAAAAATCTTTATATCATCCAAGTACATAAGATGGTTTATTTTTTCTTGTGAGTTAGTGAATTTGTAGTCCCTGTACATTTTCTAAGTATATAGTTGAGTGGTGCCATTGCTATAACAAATAATAGTGGCGATAGTGTGTCTCCTAGGAAAATGCTTCTTTGGATTTTTACTTCTGTCCTCCTGCTATTAATTGAGTTTTCCAGTTTTTCATAGCTTTTTTCATTAAATTTACAATCTTGTCGGATATTTTATACATTTTCAAACATTATATAATCCAAGTATGCGGGACCATATCATAGGCCTTTTTGTAGTCTATCCATACCAAAATGAGTTTTAAAGCATGTTTTTTTTTTAAATTGAGTTTGAAATAAATTGAATACCCAATAAGGATGAATAAAAAAAAACTGTTACATAATTATGAGCTTGGATAATTAAGGGTTTCAAAAGAATCAGTTTTAGTAAAAATAAATTATTGGTAAAAAAGAAAGAAAGAAAGATTTTAGGAAAAATATTTTAAAAGAAAAAATCTAAACATTGAAAAGGATTGTTTGGTTAAAATTTCGATGTACTTATATAATACAATATAACAATATACAATGGAATTAAAATAGTGGCGTAAGAAAATAATCAGCTGATTACCGGTAATTATAAAAGAAGAGGCGAATAGTCGAAGAGGAAGAGGAGTGAACGAAGACAGACCAGAAGTTGTCTGAAGACGAAACGCGACGCAAACCTGTTAGCCTATCCGAGAAAAGCAGCCTTTTTTACTTTCTTTCTTTCCTCTCCCAGTCTGACACTTAACTGACAGGCAAGAGTTTACTAAATCTAAGTATGCCGATTCTCCCCCTCTCTCTGTCTCTCTGTCTCTGTCTCTGTCTAACTGTCTGTCTGTCTGTCTCTCTGCATTGACAACTGCTTGACTGATCACGGCCATAATAAATATTGTTGACAAGAGTTGCGGTCGAGTTTGTTCTTAATCAGTCTTCGTTCTTATATATGGGCTTATTTCTCCATGTGTGAAAACGACCTTCAAATTAAGATCAGTGTTAACTGATCTTAATTCAAAGGTCGTTTCCGCACATGGAGAAATAAGCCCATATATAAGAACGAAGACCCACTATGTTACAAAGCGTCTTCGGCATAAAATAAGCCAACGAGGGTTGACATGCCATAAAATCCAACCAACCAAAGATGAAACTAATTAATCTTCAATATTTAGAAGATTTGAATTTCAACTTTCTTGCTTGCCACATCCTCTATTTCTTAAAAAAAAAATGTCTGCCATCTGGATGATTCCCCAACCTTATTACCCACGCCCAGCAAGTAGTGAACATATTCCTTAGTTGTTGTTTGTGTGGAATTAAATATACCCGTGTGTAAGCAAGTAAGCATTAGGATAGGATATGCTGTGTACTATTCTGTCGTGTCATGTTTCACACGACACGAGCTTAGCTGGGGACGAAAACGTTCTTGTCTCTGGAGGACGTGAAAGATTTCGGTTATACGGGATCTTATGGGTAAAGAGGAAGAGACTCTTTTCCTTTATACTTTTTTAGCAGCAACATCAAACGGTCATTAGTAAAAAATCTTTGGCAGACAAGAGTGATAATTCCAAACGTTCTCATATGTTATTCAGTTTTGATGAAGAAGAGGGAAAATTTTAACATTAATTTTCAAACAAATGATGCATTTTAGTTCCTAAATATAATATCTAAAGTTACTTAACTACAGAAACTAGCTAACACACACACACACACACACACACACACACACACACACACACACATATATATATATATATATATATATATATATATATATATATATATTATATATATATATATATATATATATATATATAAAGTCTAAGGGATATTCTAGCATTAATCTCCAAACAAATAATGTAATTTAGAAACCAAAAAAAATGGCATACGGTCTCTCTCTCTCTCTCTCTCTCTCTCTCTCTCTCTCTCTCTCTCTCTCTCTCTCTGTTCCTCGTCCAGTGCTAGAAAAAATAGGAAAGTCTCCATCGCTTTTTCGGCTGATACCGACAAGACCATCCGCCCACTTAAGTTTAGCTCAGTCGGTAGACCATTCGCATAGGAATCGCAAGGCTCCAGTTTCGATACCGATCCCCGCCAACCCAACGCATGAGTGGCACAGCTTGGATAATTTGATGGTAAAGCATCTGGCAGCTGACGGTAGGTGTGGGATTCCACCTGAGCAAATACAATTTCTCTAGTCTAGTGCTAGCAAAAAGGCGATAGATTCTCTCGCTGTTCAGTTGATACTGGCAATAGACCACTCTGCAGACTTTACTATCTCTCTCTCTCCCCCCCCCCTCTCTCTCTCTCTCTTATATATATATATATAATATATAATATATATATATATATATATATATATATATTTGTCGTTGTCGTTGTCGTTGTAGAGTCCACATATGCTTCTATGTTGGTATATCTGGTGAGTCCAGTTCTCAGTGTGAATATATTATATTATATTTGTATGTATGTATTTTATATATACCTATGATATGTATTTTTGGGAATTATGTGTGAAGCATTAGCTGTGAAAGGAATAAGAAATTCATTTAGTGTTTAAGTGTTAAGTTTCATTTTATTTCATTCTATATTTCGGAAGTTCGATCTTCCTTTGTCAAGAAAATCTACAATGACTGTTTTTGTTTGTGTGTGTGTGTGTGTGTGTAACTAGGTGCTTTTATAGTGCCTAACTACACCAACCACCTACATTCCAGCCAGGCCAGCAAGACGAAAAAAGAGGTTAACCAAACCAGTGATAGAGAGACAGACCACCTGCATCCCTAGCTATAAAAGCGCCTAGCTACACACACACACACACTTACACACACACACATACACCCCCACACACACACAAAGAAAAAAAACCCAAAAAAAAAACCAGCTAGTTTTGTGATTGTAAAATCTTTTCTTTTTTAATTACCTTGAGTAGATCCCAAGTAGATTTTTTGTAATGATTTTGGCTATGGTATATGTGTGTGTATTTGAACGCGCGCGTGTGTGTGTGTAAATTGAAACAGTTAAATCAGAATAGCATAGACACAGAGTCGACGCGGCTTGGTAACTTTCATTTTCTCTTCTATGTAATCATCAATTCAATGTTATAATACATTTTTACAAACTTTCGTCTCAATGGGGAAAAAAGTTTAGAGTATTAACTTTTCAGCCTAAAATACTTACTCTCAAAAAAAAACAAAACAAAAAAAACATTGTTATTGTTCTATTACAGTATTTTTTAAATGTTTATTATATATTCAATCCGCCTCCAAGTACATTTGGTAAGTTTGTAGATGTTACGGGTCTGTTTTTAAAATGTCACATTGCGTTGGTGATGTGAGGCAGAGACGCCCCATCCCGACGGACGCTTCGGTGGTAGTTAAGATATTTCTTTGCTTTTTTCGGTAGAAATGTTAATCGGAGACTTCTCACCGCAGACAACACCCATTCGTCTATTTATGTCTTCCGAACGAGACACGAAATCTTTAAAAAAAAAAAACAGAAAAAAAAGAAAAAAGAACATTAAATAATAAGTGCCAACCACTTTTGCAGGCCGGGTTGGTCTACTTCCCCCAAATCCCGTACTTGTCCCACACCCCGCCCACGAAGCTATTTTTTTACCCCCTCCCACTATGCCGAGAAATGCGGGGGATGTTGAGAAAATATGAACATTAATAAAAAATAATAAAATACAAGAAATCAGTAGTAAAGAAATAAGATAAGCGTGAAAAAAATAAGAAGAAAAAGAGAGATAGTGAAAGAAGTAAAAACGGGGATGGGCATTTTTTCCCGGAACATTCTTCTTCTTCTTCTTCTTCTTCTTCTTCTTCTTCTTCTTCTTCTTCTTCTTCTTCTTCTTCTTCTTCCTTTTTCATTTTTTTATACTTCCAGTTAAACTTCTTCTTCTTCTTCTTCTTCTTCTTCTTCTTCTTCTTCTTCTTCTTCTTCTTCTTCTTCTTCTTCTTCTTCTTCTTCTTTTTTTTTTAAACTTCCAGTTAAAATAGATTGTCACTTCTGATCTAGACTGTAACAGTGGTTCCCATTGCTAAGTTCTTAGGCTATATTCATTCAACTTATTTAATGAATGACTTCGTGTATATATATATATATATATATATATATAAACATTCTTTACATTCTTCTTTCTTTTTTTAAAAATCTTTTTTTAACTTCCAGTTAAAAACAGATTGTCACTTCCGATCTACATTTTTGGTCATCCTTTTTAGATTTACAGTTATCTTTTTATGCTTTCTTCTTTTTTTGTCCTCCCTAAAAAGGAAAAAGAATACGTACTGCATTTCCTCGTGTTTATGTCGACCCTTGAATTACGCTCATGGAATGATTAATTTCTGGAATTAATTTTTGAATCCATTAGTAGCCCCGAAGATTTTCCATTATGTTTGAAATACAACTTTATACAATCATAACCCAATCCAATTTTTTACAAAAATTAGGTCTTCAATATTCGATTTATACACAAGTATATATCAGAGTAGTTTAGAAAAGTGTTTCTCAACCTTTTTCTGGTTATGGACTTCTTCATTTCAGACTTGTGAGCATTTACTGGCGCAATCTGGAAACTAAGAATAAGCCCATCTTTCCTGGGTATTACCGGGTACTGCAGTTAGTTTATTCTAAGCTGTTTGGTTTGGTTTGTTTTACGGCATATCAACCTCAGTGGGTCATTTAATGCCAATAAAGTTTTGAAACAAATTCATTTTTAATGGATACTCAATTTTTTTATAAATACATTTTTCTATTTAACCCATAGATGGGACCCTAACAGGTACTACCACTCCGGGTCAGAATGGACCAGGGAGCAATGGTGATGAAGGGGTGCTCCATATTCCCCAAACCTCCAAAACTGGAACCTCACCATCAGATAGAGTTTAACGTCATTCCCAGGACATGAAGTCCCTCAGCCACCGCCATCTAGGACCCAGATGATAAAAAAAGGGTTGGGGTTTGCCATAAGGCAATAGGGATGGGGCAATCATATAGGGGCTAGGGCTTGACATGGTCAGCCGATTGATCGGAGAGCGCCTCTCCAGCCGTCCGTCTAGTCCAAGAAAGGGCCAAAGTGGAGTATTTCAAGTCATGGACTGCTCAACCACCTGGGTTCTATCCTTAAGCATCACGGGTCGCCACCCACGGCCAACAGGTGGATCTATTGGGGGAGTCTTACCCCTCTGTAGAGGTGCAGTCGGTGCATTCTAACACCCCAGCCGACAGGGCTCTAAGCTGTAGGAAGAAAATTAAAATATGATATTTTGGCTGATTGTACTCATGCATTTATAACAATTGATATGAAAAATATTTCACTAGATTTTAGTCAAAATTGGGTAATATTTAGATGTTACACCGTTTGCAAACACTTGAAACAATATTAGTTCATATGAAGTTAATAAAATGCAGAAGTAAGGACGAGCTCATATGTGATGTTCTCTAATGGGCACCTGCACATGGACACTCCAGTGTAAGTTGGCCAGAAAAAATCTATATCGATCTCTTCTGCGCGGATACTAATGTATTTTAGGAACGAAATTTTACGTTACAACATTAATTATATATACTAGCAAATATATGCACCCTCCGGGTGCAAGTATTTAAGTTTTAATGTAATAAAATATTGTATTAAATTAGAAAGGCTAATGAAACTAAATAAGAATACAGATAAAAAGATTTGAAACAGAGGGAGTATAATAAAAGATTTGAAACAGAGGGAGTATAATAAAATGGAACAACTGAAATTTGCTCTTCCATCACTCTCGTCTTTCATTGTTATTTTTTCTAATTCAAGTCTTTAGTTATAAGAGGAAGTAAAGAATAAAATGACAGTTATTTTATCTTGTTAATGGATTTCATTTAAGTTCATTGAAGAGATTTTTGCTTATATTCATTAAAATAAAACCAAACAGTTAGAAATCAATCATACTAAGCACATATTATTAAATTCGATTTTTTAATATTAATATGCAAATTAGCCTTCCCGTTCACTGTAAACCGCTATTTTGTGTATATATAAATATAATTGCATGTTGTCAGTATGTAGACATAGTTAACAGTATTAATAATGTAAGACAATTTTATTAATAATTGAGGTTTAGATAAAAATAAAATCATGGAGAATGTGATGTCAATAACTAAGAGAATTGTGACTTGAGTAGGAATATAGTTTCGGTTACAGACAGAAAAACACACACTCTCCATTATAATAATATTATATATATAAATATATATAATGTGTGTGTGTGTGTGTGTGTGTGAAGAGAAATGGAAGTGAATCCGACGGTATGTAGTATAGTGAGAAATTTGAAAAAACACAGGTTTAAATAAAAGGAGTGGTAAGTTTATTAGCCAACGCTGCAGTGTTTCGATCTGTTTAGTATATCTTCTTCAGGGCTTTTGTTTTAAGGAAAATACATTTATCACAGATAATAAGGAGATTGTGAGAGTCTTTTGTTGATCAATCCACCTAAATTTACTAAACAGATTGAAACACTACAGCGTTGGCTAATAAACTTACCACTCATTTTATTTAAACCTGTGTTTTTTTCAAATTTCTCACTATACTACACACACACACACACACACACACACACACATATATAATATATATATATATATATATATATATATATATATATAATAGCATATGGGGCTACATTTGTAAGTAAACAGTGTTCAATATCATTGATAGAGCATTCATATTTAAGTTAAGTTAGGGTGGATTTGGAGTTAACACCTGGTCACTGACAGTTTCTCGCCTATGCTATTTTCAAACCAAACATTTTGAGTCCATACCCATGCTATCTTAACTTTCTTTCTTTCCTTCTTTTGTCCTTCTTTTTTCAAACTTCCAGTTTAAAAAAAAAAAAAAAGATTGTCACTTCCGATCTAAATTTTTAGTCATCGTTTTTAGATTTACAGTTATCTTTTTATGCTTTATTCTTTTATTAATTTTTTGTCCTTAAAAAGGAAAAAGAATACGTACCGCATATATTCGTGTTTAAGTCGACTCTTGAATCACACTAGTGGAATAATTAATTTATGGAAACCATCAGTTGAATGGAGGCGCTTGCTGTAATGGTTAACGTTGTATGAAATAAACTCGGTGACACGAGTTTAAATCTTGATCCTGGCTGTTTGCATTTCACATAGAGCTCATACTAGGTATATCCATTTTTTCGTCTGATTTTCATTTTAAAAACGAATTAAAATTAATCAAATCGATTATTTAAGATCAAATTTTTGTCCAAGTCGAATGTAGTAACATAATGAGCATCAGTAAAAAAGCCAAAATAATATTACTCATGTAATTTATTTTTAATACATTTAAGACGATTGTTTCGGCCAATTTTGCTCCAATATGGCCGTAAACTTGAAAACTTGACTTAAAATCCGTGTTTACAAAATAAATTTAACCCTCCCGATTGAAAATTGTTTTACCAAAAATCAGGGAATTGTTCGATTCTAATGAAATTTTCAGTGTTGATTAATCAATCAATGAATTTTATAATGTATCAGTTATTTTATTTCAAAACTTTCTGAATAAATTAGGCATTTCTACTATGATGAATTAATATATAAAATTCATTTAAAATGAATGTTAAGTTTAAAATGTCATATTATTAGATTCTGAAAACATATTTTTAAATAACTACTTTACTTTAGTATCAATCTCTACTAATTCTTTGTCGAAAACTCTATTAAAAATTTAGCGCGCCCCCTTTTAAACAGAACAAATATTGAGTATATTTTTCTTTTATAAAATAATAGCTAATTAAATAATTATTTTTTAGTTTTTGTAAAAACACGAATTTTTTAGTTCGGTATACCTAGCTCGTACTCTTGGAAAAGGTATGCATCCAACTATTATCCCTCCAGCAATGGATAAATAGTAGGGCAGACTAGGCTCTTTAACCTTGGTTAGATAACCACTTAAAGAGAAGGAAAACTGAATTCAATCATGTTCAACTCGCTTAAGAAATTGACCATCCTATATATATATATATATAATATATATATATATATATATATATATATGAAGATAGGAGGGTTGGAGTAAAATCCGACAGTATGAGGTAAGGTAAAAGGAAAAGTGAACAAAAAAATAATGACTCAAACAAGTAGAAGTAGGAGAAGGACGAAATATTTCTCTCCTACTTGAGTCATTATTTTTGGTTCACTTTTATCACCTTACCTCATATATATATATATATATATATATATATATATATATATATATATATATATATATATATAAACAAAAAACTAAAAGATAGACGAATACTTGGACCTTGATAGAGAACTGAAAATCTATGGAGTATGAGGGTGAAGATTATAGCAATTGTAATTTGTACCATTAAAACGGTCCCCAAAGGTTTGTAAAACAGGAATCTTGATCAAATTTAGTAGTATTAAATCAAACGTATCGATATTATTTCTCTGAATTATATCGATACTAGAAGTGGCTACTCAGCATCGCCAGGGTAGAGGGGGTGGGCAAAAAACATGGTGTGTTGATTTGTTTACTTTTGAAATTTACAAATACTGGACATTTGAAAGTAGAATTTCAATGGTATTTCTATGTATATTTTGATTTTTAAATATCTTCAAATATAAATAAAATGTTCATAATTTTCCCCCAAAAGCAAGAACTGGTTATATTTGATACATACATGCATACATTCACACACACACACACGCACACACACAAACACACACACACTCATACACACACACACACACAGACACACACACACACATACATATATATATATATATAATATATATATATATATATATAAGTTGGCGGTGGAGTGGCCTATTGTCGGTATCAGCCGGACAGTGAGGGAGTCTATCCCCTTTTTGCTAGCGCTAGACCAGGGAGAATGTTTTTACGTGGAGCGCCACACCTACATCAGCTCGTCACCTTATCGCACAGATCCAAGCTGCGCTACTCATACGCTGAGTTGGCGAGGACCGGTGTCGAACCCGGAACTTAGTGGTTCCTATGTGGATGCTCTACCAACTGAGCTAAAACGACCCAAATACTTTATCATTAATTTTATATTATCGTAGTTTCATCCAGACATACATAGATACATACGCACCAACTGCCCTTTATATATTTATAGATTATACAAAACACTTAGGTTTGAACAAAAAAATCAATTTGTGTATGTAAAAACCATTGTTATATACCCACTTCATATCGAGTATATAAATGGGAGAGAGTTGAGGATATGGATTCTTACTTGTTCTTCTTGTCGCTGCAATCCTCTTCTTCTTTTGGGCTGAATCTTCCTTCTTCTGGGCCGATTCTTCCTTCTTCTGGTCTGATTTGGGCTGGTCGTCTGTGCTTATTTCTTGGTTAATAATTAAGTAAGACTTTTTTCATATTCTTTATTTAAAAACAACAAAAAAAAAACAAAGCCCCAAAAGGTTTCTAACCGCGCGGTGAGCAGTCGGCATCTCAGAAGCCCCTTCTGACTGACGGTCGAAATCTAACTTAATTTCTGTTCTCACGCCTTTCATTTGGCGGAAGTGGGAGGGGGGTCAAGTAAAGGCTAATGGTAACTTTCCATTTACCGTCCCTTAATTTAATTTTAACTACACTTACAGACATAATTTGTAGGCTACCCACGAATCATCTAACACCATTTCGTCTCTCACAATTAAGTCCTTTTAATTTCCAGTTTCCTAATGAACTTATAATTTCTTAAAAAACGCTTAGTTTTCACACAACTTAATAATCACACCTAGCGTAACGGTTACCGTCGTAGGATTTAGAATACAGCGACCAGAGTTCAAGTCCTGGACGAAGGTGTTTGCGTTTCACTTCGAAGACTGATTTTAATATTTATTGTTTCCTCACCAGATATCTGATGATATCTACTCGAGATATTTTTATTACTTTCTGTTTTTGTTTATGTATCATGTTTATGTTTTATGTTTATGTTTTATGTTTAATTATACAAATGTGTAGGGACCATCGATATCTTCTCAGTGGTTATGTGTGTCTGTACCCACACATTAAATACTACTCTCGAGTACCCTGGAATAAAACAACGAACTAAAAAACATTACATTCGACTCAAGTACTACTTGAGCTATTTTTTCCACAAATGCTCTTTAAGGAACGCATTTATTGAAACATCCGGGTAACAGAGTGCTAAAATCTAGAAAAAAAATTATGATATTCAAATGAATTTTATTCCTAACAATCTGACCAAAGTCTGCATTATTTGGGTTTTTCGGACTGTTGTCCCCATTTTTATTGTTATATATACACAACGTTTCGGCATATGTGCCCCCTTGCCTTCTTCAGGTGTTTCTTGTAAAACTCGGGAACGTTCTCGTGAATAAACGATTGTTTTTAAAATCTCAAAAGCGTTTTCTACTTTTAACAGTTTATGTCTTGAAAATTTGAAAAGAAAATTCTATTTGCCTAAAACGGGGAAGTATATAAATACCGTGTGTGCAAACGAATTTTGATCGAAACACGAGTTGACAAATAACAATAATAAATTTCATCCATACACATAATAAAATTAACTCAAAAAATAATAAAGATTTGAGTTAAACTAAACTATTAACTAAATTATTTCACGTTTCTTTATATCTACTTAGATAAGATTATTTGAATGTGGGAACTGGAGACAAAAAGATTGTGTAGCGTCAATCTTTCAAGCTGAGCGGACTGAACTGCCTGGAAAATTGGCATTTGAAATGTTGGTTTTTACGTGAATTCGTACGCTGATCATTGTTTTCATTTTCGTGGTGACATTTCTTCCGGAAACTAAAATCAAACAACCTTGGGATAATGTACTGAACTTTATATTCAATTGTTAAATAACTCATCCTGTAAACAAATAAATAAATAGAATGAAAATCCTTAAATACACAGCGGGAAGATATTTTCAGGAAATGTCATTTGTCGGCGACTTTTCTTTAAGCCGATTATTCATTGAATCAACCATTTTTAGTTTAAAAAATTAAGACCCACCACAACTGCGCATGCGTGTGAAAATAAGAAAGAAGGTAAAAAAAAAGTTCATTCATAAAAATTAAACCAGACATTTTTTCTACATTTAAGAAAAATATTCTTTATCGCCAATATGCCCACATATTTTTATATAGTTATTTTTTCTTATTTTTTCTATAAACAATTTTGACAAATACTTTTTTTTAATTACTCAAGGAAAATAACCAAACAAAAAGACGATAACAAACGCTAACTTTTTGTATAAATCTTCTTATAGTCTTGTTATAATGGAGATTATGTGTCTGTCTGTCTGTAACTGAGACTACACACGTCATAATTCCTTTAGTTCTTTACGCCACATTCTCCATTATATTATTTTTATTTAAATCTCAGTTATTAATAAAATTGTTTCTAGTATTAATACTGTTGGCTATATCTACATACTTTGAACATGTAATTGTGTTTATATATGTACAACCAAATAGTGATTTACAATGTGAACTTTTGTTCTTAAAAAAATGATCTTAGGTAATATTTGCTTGCTTCTATTAATCTATAACTGTTTGGTTTTATTTTTGATAAATTTCAGCAAAATTAAGCTTAAAAGAAAGCTATTAACAAAAATAAATAACCGTAATTTAATCCTTGGTACTCTTCGCGGAGAACCGTCCCGGCCTCCTGCCTCAAAAATCGCTACCCGGTGGCTGCTGAAAAAAAACACTAGTTACGATTGAAGTCCGTAGCCGAAGCGGTATCACTTTTTTTTTAATTTTAAAAAGTTCAAAAAGTACAACGGTGAACTGCGTGAATGTGGCTTTTAAGTCCAGCTAAAGTCTTGCACATCTTCCTACATTCACAAGTTATTCCAGGGAGCACATGGTATTTTATCAGATTGCCCCCCAACCCCCCCCAAAACACCCAAACCCAACCAACTTAGGGCGTTTTTCACGAAAACCCGACCCCAACCCCAATCTTAACCCTAAACCTTAACCCTAACTCTAAACCCCCCTAGTTAAAATTAACAGTTTTATTACAAAATTTGTGGGTTCTATTTTTTCTGGGTCATTCTGTATACAGGGTGACCCAGAAAAAACAGTGCCCAAATTATTTATTTGATTTCCCATTAAACTAACCCTAAACCCCAACCCCAACCCCAACCCTAACCTTAACCCTAGTTTTTATTTTTGCAAGTGACACCGCTTCGGCTACGGAATTTAACCGTAGCTGGAGTTTTTTTTTCAGCAGCCACCGGGTAGCGATTTTTGAGGCAGGAAGCCGGGACGGTTCTCCTCGAAGAGTACCTAATCCTTTACTGTCTAATTTAGTTAAATAGTTCTTAGGTTAGGAAAATTTAGCAATGGAATCTGGGAGTGATGGGAAGAGCTAGCGTCGAAGCTGTTCTATTCTTTGATCATACTCCCCTCAGTTTCAAATATTTTTATATGCATTCTTCTTATTCAGTTTCGTTAGTCTTTCTAATTTGATATAACATTTAATTACATTAAAAATTAAATACTTGTGAGTATTCATAGTAATAAGTTGTGGTTTACTAAAATACGTTTACACAATTGCGATTTACATTTCATAGTTATCTCTATTATAACGAAAATGTGGATGTTGTAGTTTAAATATAAAAAGTAAAGGCTAAAAAACCGATTACCTTCTCAGGAAGAGAGGAAAAAGTGAATTCGAATGTAAGCAAATATTTTATATATATACGCACACACGCACACACATACACACACACACACACACATAAATATATATATTATACATGAAATGAGGAGGATTGTGGGAACATGAACGCAGTTCTGGACAGTGTAAAGTACTCCTCCATTGTCATTACTCCCAGTTCCACTCTGACTCGGAGTGGTAGTACTTGTTAGGTCCCATCTATGGATCAAATAAAAAAAAATGAGCTAAAAGAACAATTGTCTACCCAACAGGTATGAATAAAACTAAACATCGACATGAATTTAACCCAAGCCGTAAAATCCAACCCCTCGACAGGAAATACAGTCAACGTATTCTGAGCCTCGATCGACAGGGTACACACTTTTAAGGCAATCACCGTTCGTCTCCGGGTCAGTAACTTTTAGACAAAATGCCAGCAAATCAAACAGTGTGCTCAGTCTTCAACAGAGGTCTGTCATCAATATTTTGGTGGCTGAGAAGTGCAAAACATATTCCAAGGGCACCAATTATAATTGGTACGACCTTCAGCTTCATGTTCCACATTTTTCTCGGTTTTCTGGCAAGGTCCAAGTATTTTCGCTTTCTTTTCCGCTGTAACGGTAAAATCCATTAAATGACAATTTGTCTTCTTGTTAATTACGACTAGGTCTGGTCTTCTTAACGGGATTAGGTGATCCGTTTATATCTCAATATAACAGAGAATTTTATGAATCTCCTTTTCTGGGATTGAATCTAGTTTGTGAGTCAACCACTTATCAGAATGACTAAAGGCATTTAGTGAGTTGGCTGATGTAACTTGGCCTCTGTTGATAGGTTTACGTTTTTATTATAAACACATTTTACCACTGTTTATTTCTGGAGGAAAATAAGTTCGAACATGTTGCTGATGGTTTCGTGAGATAAGAAATTGGTAAGTCAATCGAGTTTATCCCAGTCTTAAAAGCTTTCTGTTCCTAAGAATTTGCATTTTTTTTTATATATTAGAAAAAACATAGCGTAAATAAGGACAGGGATCCGGAACGACAAAATGTTTATAGACTCTTGAATTCATTGATATTTTTTAGTATTCATTTTATCTTTTAATTATTTCGTAATGTTAATTAATCGGGGGTAAATAACTAAGTTTGGCCGTTTTTACGCCTGTCATTATCAAGGAAAAACATAGCGTAAATAAGGGCAGGGATCCAGAACAACAAAATGTTTATAAATCCTTGAGTAAGTGATTTCTTTTTCACCTATACTTTTTGTCTGCTTCGTTGGTGGGCAATTAGGTGCCGTTATAGTATGTGGCCTACCCAGTTTGAATGTGTCCTACCTCAGTAAGAGTATAATTATAGATATAAGTAGTAGGCAATTTATTGAAACTAATTATTTTTCTCATATATTCAATTTCAAGAAATGCGATTTCAGTCATAAGCTATATATAGTAATTAAGAATAATTTAAAAAAAGAATTTATCCATAATTTATATGAATCAGATGTCTATTTAATTCTAAAATATTCTAAAATTCTGAAATAGGGTTAGGGTTAGCAGTTATTATTATAACCTTATAATATGCTTTTTATGGTAGGCCACATACTATAATGGTACTGAATTATTTCTGATGAATTTGGACTCAATTATTAATACATAATTGTAAAGCAAATTAATGAGAAGTTGTACATTGTCATTTGAATTAATTTCTACTTAGGAAGTAACAAAAAATCTATGTATGTCTGTATGTATCTATCTGTTGATCGATCGATCGACCGACAGATAGATAAGAACAGACATGGATTGATAGATAGATAGACAGACAGATAGATAAGAACAGAGTGTAATTGATATATATATATATATATATATATATATATATATATATTGCTTGAAGGCAATTACAATGCGTATATCGTATAAAATTCAATAATTATAGAAAATAACCATGACAAGTGAATTTGGCAAACGATTATGCGACACTAGAACATCGTACAGTCAGTTTCAACTTTATGTGGTTTGTTGTTATTCACTCAACGTCCGCGTATCTCATATGGTAGAGGCGTGCTATTATCATTGACAGGTTAATTTCGCAGGGACCGTTGGCCGAGCGGTAAAGTCACAGACTTTGCCTGCTGGACTACCAGTTTCGATTTCTGTCGGAGGGAAATCGTTAGTATATATCGCCGATGAGACTTAATAAAGTTGAAACAGACTGTACGATGTTCTAGTGTCGCATAATCGTTTGCCAAATTCACTTGTCATGGTTATTTTCTATAATTATCGAATTTTATACGATATACGCATTGTAATTGCCTTCAAGCAAAAATATAAATAATAATATATACTTTATTCAACAATGCTTCTAAAAAACAAACATCCATAAATCTTATATATATATATATATATATATATATATATATATATAGATAGATAGATAGATAGATAGATAGATAGATTATGAAAGAAAGAAAGAGAAAGAGAGAAAGAAACTGATAGATAACGAATAGACTATAAAAGAATGAAAGAAAGAAAATCTGACAGACAGACAGATAGATAGATAGATAATCGGGTCATTCTCTGAGGATCACTATGTGTGTGCAAGATTCCTTGCATCCTCGAGTTCATAAAGTAGAGAATGAGCACACAGTAGAAAACCAGTTGATATTTTACATTGAAAAACGCTGCAAACTTTAGCACATACATCTATTTATCTGTCTGCCTGCCTGTCTATCTCTGTACCCACGTGTGTGTGCGCGTATGTGTGTGTGCGTGTTTGATATATTTTGAAATACTTATATATATGAATAGCATTGTGTGGGTAGTGGTAACGGCGGCGTGTATGTACGTGCACGGCTGAGCGTGTGTGTGTATGGGGTGATATATATATATATATATATATATATATATATATATATATATATATAGAGAGAGAGAGAGAGAGAGAGATAGATAGATGATGGCAGCAAAATCGTGTTCGAGTATTGCCATTGCTTGATAAAAAATTTTAAAAGTTCAAAAAGTACAACGGTGAACTGCGTGAATGTGGCTTTTAAGTCCAGCTAAAGTCTTGCACATCTTCCTACATTCACAAGTTATTCCAGGGAGCACATGGTATTTTATTGGTCCATTTCGCTGATGCACAGTTTGGTGACTCATCAGGCCAGCTCTGCTCAGACACGGCCTTCCGCACTGTTAACATAGTGGACCAATTTGAAGCCCTTGCTCGACTACCGCTATATGAACGTTCCCCTTGCAAACATCTCGTTTTAACCGTTCATGTTGCATACGATTTGTCTCAAATATATTTGTGCCTTCCTGCAAAGTTTTTCTCCACTGCCCACGATCCAAAGCTTTACTCTCCCATGTTTTCTCGTCGATGCTATACTTTTTCAAGGTCGACTTCAAGCAATCCTTGTACCTCTTAGATAGATAGATAGATAGATAGATACTTACATACATATTCGAATGTTCTAAAATCAAACCTCAGTTCCCAGTCCGCGGCTGTGGAAAGTAGTCACGCTTTTGTCTGTGGTTGTGAATGTGTCTTCTCTTCGGCTTTAAGTAAGTGGATGGTAAATTTGCTTTTCAAAAATACAAAAATAAATAAAGGTTTATACAGCAATAGTGAACAGTGAAGTTAATTTGTTCTACCTTTTAGTCTGTACTGTTCAAAACTACATTATTCAAGGTATAGATAAAAGGGTATGAAAACACACAATATTGTTAAAATGAATATATTTTTATATCATTTTCATTGCTAATATTGACAATATTTCGATTTATAAAAAAAAAACATCATCAGAACATAATGATAATTAGGTCTGTTTTTAGATGTAAATGTTTTTAATCCGGACTCATCGAGAGAGAAGCAGAAAATAATTTAAATTCAAACCGGAAGCATTGTTTTTCCAAAAAGCGTGTAAGCTATACGATCGCTTCGTTTTTGTACATCAGATGCGTGTTTCGCTACCGTCATGTACATGTGGCTACATTGTATTTCTTCAGTGTAACAGTTTTTGAAAGAAAAATAAATACTTCAAATTCAAAAGGAGAAAAATTCTCTTTTTCAAAAAAGAAGAGTTTTAACCCGTTCATGATCGGTTAGTAACGGATTTTTTCAGAAAAGAAATGTTTATTTAATTATTTAAAAAAATTACTTTTTATGTAAAATAGGAATCGTATAAAGGTGTATTGGGATAATGTGAAATTTAAATTTGTTAGGAAGTGTATGTCTAAAATGGTTATGTGAAAGGGGTTTTATGATTTCTGAGTACAAGTGTCGCTAAATAAGGAGATATATTAAAAAACCTTATTCAAGGTGCATAATTCAATAAATAAGGGGATTTAAAAAAGAAGAAAAAAGAAACCATATAATTGATTATTTGGCTTCCATCTTAAAAAGATTGAGAAGTAAAGAAAACTATTAAATCAATCTACAGGTTGTTCCGAAAGTCTTGACACTCACTACATAGTTATTTTTAGAGGTAAAATCACAAAACTTATATCAATAAAGCAAAAAAATAACTTAAGTTAAATCAATATGTAAGAGGGACAAGACTTTCGGACCACCTTGTAAATTAATATTTTTCTTTAACCAACCAGATTTTTCAAATATTAATTTAATAAAACTACTAGTTAACAATAAGATGGTTATCAAATTATTTAAAAACTTAACTTACTTTTCTCGTCAGGAAAAGATCTATATGTTGAAGAATAAAGCCGCTGTCCCCAGTAAAGTTCTGAATTGTTCTGCATGGTTTGGAATTGTTTTTTTATACCAACAATTATTTTAATCTCGCAAAAATATTTGTTTTGAGGCTATTCAAAAGTGCGAATCAAACAGTCTGCTTCAGGCTTGAACAGAGGTCTGTCATCTAATGTTTGGTGGCTAAGAAGTGCAAACCATGTGAAATTTACAGAATAATCTGTGATGCGCACGGAGAAGCATGTTTTAGTTTTAAAAAATCTTTACAAATGGACTAAACGTGGATTTGGCAGAACGAGTCTGAGTCGAAAAGACAGTCCATGGAGTGGAACCACACTAAATCTCCGATAAAAAAAAGTTCCAGTTGCAGCGGTCAGTAAAGAAGGTTATGTTGACAATCTTCAGAGATATGAAAGTATCCATTGAATTTTTTGAAAAAGGTGCAACCTTTCTTCCTATTGCCAACTCTTTAGGCCAATAATTATATGGCTTCAAGTAATTATTTTTATTTATTAATAGTCAATTGTTTGTACACAGTTTTTTATATGTTTTTTAAGTAACTAATGATAAACCTCAATAAATAATCATAGCTTCAAATAACTATTCTTAATACAAATAATTTACAATTATATGGCACGTATCCTATCGAATACGAATGATTTTTAAACAGATCTATTTGACCCACAGGTAGGACCTGAACAGATATTACCACTCCGGGTCAGAGTAGACATGGGAGAAATTCCAATGAAGGAGTACTCTACACTCCCCAGATTTCCAGAACTGGAAACTCACGATCAGATGCAGTTTAGTGTCAGACTCAGGACTCAAGCTGTTAGCAATAATCCTTCAGTCGTTATTTAAGTTCTGCTTAGCCTAGCTCACAGGCATTGGGTTGTTTATTGCACCCGCTGTTACTAAGTGATCATAAAATTAAATACTAGACCAGTCTCATCGCGGCTTACCTACGCTGATCTGGCCGGTGGAACCGGTAACTTCAGCAGGACTTGACTGTAATCCTTTAGTATTATTTGAATCGTTATTTTCTTTTCTTTTCTTTACTTTTCTATTCTTTATTCTTTTTTTTGGGGGGGGGGGGGACTTCAAGTATTTCCACTTCGTCAATTGACTAAGCAGTTGTAAAAATACGATTAACCGTGTTATATTAAAAGCTGCACAAATCAAAACTGTCCGATTCAGTGTATACTTCTAGTTTAAAACGTTTGAAAGTCTTTTATTACAAGGAAAACAATTTAAAAAAAACGAACCCCGGGGATTTTCAAAGTTTTTACGATTGTAAAATCCCTGAAATATTTTTTTCATTTACCGTCATCACACACACACACACACACATTATATATATATATATATATATATATATATATATATATATATATATAGGTTCCGGGTTCCATACCGGCTATTGTCAATTTAGCAGATGAGTAGCACAGGCGTGGCGTTTCACCTCAGACGCAGAAACAATCTTCCTGGTCTAGCGCTAGTGAAAAGAGAATAGACTCCCTCGCAGCTAGGCTGATACCGACTCAAGGCTACTCCGCCTGCTTTACCTTTTTTTATATATAGATCCGCCATGACACCTTGTTAACAAGTTTTCTTATCTTATGAGTCCAAAGAGATTACCTGTAGCCGTACTTAATACAATCAAATAGATAGATGTGTGTGTGTGTGTGTGTGTGTGTGTGTGTGTGTGTGTGAGAGAGAGAGAGAGAGAGAGAGAGAGAGAGAGAGAGAGAGAGAGAGCGTAAGTCCTATTGCATTAAATATTTTTTACTTTCCTGGACCCAGAATGATGTTATATGGTCCCCGGTGGGCCATATGGCCCCTGGTTGAGAAATAATAATCTAGGTGAGTGTAAGAATATAGATGCTATTTGTTGTTTAATACGTATCTAAAAATATTTACCCTACGAGTAGGATTTTATACAAGGTCACAAGTACTTGTCATGCAGTGAGGATCGAACTCGCTTTTCAGTAGTAACGGATCAGCGAGATTAGCTTGCTGACAATTACACCACGACGAGGCGTCTTTGTCGTACATGAGCGAGTGTGTAATATACATTTAGGCGGTAGTGTTTCATTAAAGTAAATTTCATTAAAGATTAGTTTGTGTTCATGTTTATTGATTTTAACGGCATATCAACCCGTCTGGGATTATGTCATGCCTAACGGTTAGGAAGTTATACATATCGTGTATTTATATTTATACTTTTTAGTAATTGGTTTTAACAATGTGTTAGCATTATTGGGGATTATGTTGTATGGTATTGATTTGTTTCATGTCTATATTCTATGGTATAATTTATTTCCTTCAAAAAGGAGAGAATATCCTCCATGTTGATATTTTCAAATAGATCTTTCATATTGTTTGCTTTAAAATAACGGTTTCTGATGTGAGCAAGAAACCTGCATTCCATGAATAAGTGTTTAATTGTCAAAGGTGTTTGACATGTTCCACATTGTGGTTGTTGTTCTTGTTTGAGTATATTGGAGTGCGTTAGTCTTGTAAGACCAATGCGTAATCGGGACACAATGACTTGTTCCTTTCTAGACTCCTTAAAGTTGTCTCCAGCATCCAAAGTCGGTTTGATTAGGAAGAAGGAAGGGTTTCTTAATTTTTTGGTTGAATTTCTTGAAAAGAATGTCTGGATACATTGAATGTAAATATTGTCCAGACATTTGACCTGGTGCTTCAGGTCATTAGCTAGGTTAGTGGTTCTCAACCTTTATTTGTACCTATGGACCTCTTTGATTCCTATTTTATTAGGGGGGGGGCTCTCATAGCCATTGGATGTTTAAAAGTCCTAATGTATTTTTTTTTAATTAGATATCTTTTGCTTACCTAGACATTATATAACCCATGAAGTTCAAGCCATTAAAGAAATAAACAAAACCAAACAGTCCCAGATTAAAAACGATGCAACACTATACATTAAATTATACACAAGAATAAAATCTTTGACCAACTGATTAGTGATTCTCAACCTTTATTTTACTTATGGACATTTGATTACTATTTAACTATGGGGGACCTCTCATTGCCATTCGATGTTTAAAAGTCCTATTGTATTTATATAATTAGTATTTTTTGGCTTGCCAGGACCCCATAAGATATTATATGGTCCCAGGGAGCCATATAGCCCCCGGTTAAGAAGCACTGGGTTAAATTGTGTCATTACTATTCTTTTACAAGGATGGCTTTGGCATCAAATAACCCATGAAGGTCAAGCCATTAAACAAATAAACCAAACCAAACCTAGGGTCCCAGATCAAAAAGATGTAACATTATACATGGTGTCCACAAAGTCTGGGTACATGGAGATTTCACAATTGTATTTATGTTATTTTTCCGAGAAAGCAGTTATGGTAATTTAGCAGTAAATAAAATTATAACATAAATAATTAAATATGATATATAACATTATAATGAAATAATATTGTTTTATTTTAAAAGTATATGTTAGTTCATCCATGTACCCAGACTTTGTGGACACCCTGTATATCAAATTATTCACATGAATAAAATCTTTAACCAACCTATCAGTGTTTTGGTTGTGGGGTGATAAGAACACCCCTCACTGACAGAATGGAATAGTCTGAAAATACTATAAATAGTGTATATATTTTGAAACAAAAAAAAGATATAGTTGACATCTAATATTGTCTCCTGCGTTTATTCGTTACTTTATTGTCGAACTACGATATAACAGATTCTCAACCTTTATTTTTACCTATGGAGCCTCTTGATTGCTATTTTAATATAATGGACCGCCCATGGCCATTCGATGTTTAAAAGTATTGTATTTTTATAATTAAATATTTTTTGCTTGCCTAGACCCGAAAATATGTTATATGGTCCCAGCGAGCCATATGGCCCCTGGTTGAGAACCACTGATCTGGGTGAATCTAAGAATATAAATGCTATTTGTTGTTTAATTTGCATTTTTAAAAATTACCCCAATTTGATACAAGGTCCCAGTATGCGCCATCCATTGAGTAGTAACGGATATGCGAGACTAGCTTGCTAACAATTACATCACGATGGGACGCCCAATTAGCAAATAACCTTCGGGTACGCAAAGTGTTGTGATTGCTGGTAATAGAATGAAGTATAATACTTCCTAGTCTGAAAATGTTCTCGTGTAACATGCACACGGAATAGCTATGGAAGCTGTATGTACTTTTGAATTCAACGTTTGTTTTATGTCAGTAAAAATGACCCCAGACTCGTAGCAACATTCGGTACCCTTCGCGGAGTTCCGTCCCGGCGCCCTGCCTCAAAAACCGCTAGCCGGTGGCTGCCGAAAAAAAAAACACCAGCTACGATTGAAGTCCGTAGCCGAAGCGGTGTCACTTGAAAAACAACAACATTCAAATGTAATTCTTCACCGGCTTGAACATATCAGTCAGTTGTTAAATACATTTAAAATTCCAGTCTCCAAACTTATGACCATATTTAGTTTCAAGATTTTTAAAAAGTTTTTTTACAATTTGAAAATTTATGATATGGGGTTCAAGAATGTCAAACCATTTCTTATCATTAATTTACAACATAAGCTTAATGTTTACTGGTGTTGGGAGGAAAATGATTGTGGATTGTATATATCACTTCCTCTATATGCACGTGGTGTAATGGTTAGAGTCGTAGGAAATAGGCACAGCGAGACTATTTCTCTGAATTTTTTAGATGAGGCTTAATGATTCGTATTTTTTGTATTATTCGGACAATTGTCCACATCTTCGTTGTTATCTATACAACGTTTCAGTCGATGTGCCCTCCGACCTTCTTCAGGCATTTCTTGTCGGACTTGGGAACCTTCTCGGACTCGGGAATCATCTCGGACTCGGTAACTTTCTTTTCGAACTCGGGAACTTTCTTGTCGTAATCGGGAGCCATCACGGAAGTTTGAACCTAACCCTTTATTCAGTCCACGGGGGTATCCTGTTCTTATTCTGCTTACCATAGCTGGGATATAGGTGTTAAGCTGTGTTAATTATTATTCTATGTTACTGCTGCTCCTGACCAGGATTGAACCTGCAGTCTAGAGATAACTTTCACTTAGAACTGTCTTCACCTAACTCCTTTATCCAATAGGCCATGTGTCCAATTGTACAGATAACAATGAAGATGGGGACAATAGTCCGAAATACAAATAATACAGCGAGACTAGTTCAAATCCTGGATGAGGCCGTTTGCATTTCACATAGCACAAATACCGTTAGGAAAGGCATGAATCAAACTCCATGGTTAAATTACAAAGAATAGGCTATACATATGCGTATCAATGGAATGTCCAATTGGCAAATAACCTTCGGGTACGCAAAGTGTTGAGATTGCTGGTAATAAAATGAAGTATAATGCTTCCTGGCTTGAAAAGGCTCTCGTGTAACATGTACACGGAATAGCTAGGGAAGCAAATCCCCTTGTCCTATGGACAGAGGACACAACTGGTGTGTTACCTCTGAAGGCTTGAGTGGCCAAGAATTTGTCTTTGGCGCTCCTGCCTTTTATATATATTTACCAACCCCTCCGCATGAGCAGGATGTGACACAATGTCAATTTCTAAGCGGAGTTTAACAGGGTTGAATTCAGAGTTTTCCTTCTCCTAGACCGGTTGCCTAACCACGGTTTAAGAGCCCAGTCTGCCCTACTATTTATCCATACCTGGAAAGTAGAATTCATACCTTTCCCAAGGGTATTAGCGTTAAGTGAAATGCAATTACCACGTCCAGGATTTGAATTCGGGGCGACGAGTCCATTACTCCTGCCTTTTATAGGCTACCAACCATGCCACCTAGTGCCTAACCGAAGAACCGAAGCAGGTAAGGAATACAATCTTTCCGCTGGTATTTGGCGTTTATGTATAGATTTATCAATGCCTAGCGGTCTATGATTAACGAAATGACACAAATGAATTGCATTTTGACCACAAAAGCGTAAACATACGGAACAGGGTGGTAGTTGTACATCCAATATATGAATTTGATATTTGTGTACCAAAGGGGGGGGGGCACAATTCCCATCAAATTCATAGATGATATCATTATTGTTTCTGGAAATCTTTTAAAGAAATCATTGTAGTATCTTGGTATAATATTGATACGGGACATTTACCCGTCAAGACACCGGCGAAAGAGAACATCGCCTATTATATGATTATCTATAAATATATAAAGGGCAGTTTGTGTCCGGAGGTAACTATGAAAATAAAACAATTAACGACAAAGGAAATATATATATACACATTCACTATCACCAAATATTGCTTTTTGCGCAAAAATAATGAAGGTTTGATTCAAATTAGTCAAAATGATTGAAAAATAAAATTTACATGATAACAGCATAGAATTCTTTTGCATTTAATATTTTGAATAGTAGACATTTTTTTTCAGAGTAACTGGATCAATGCAAGGCCTTTTTTTTTACACAGGGACTTTAATGGGACATACTATGAGGATCCAACTTGCGATTCAATAATAATGGATCTGTTAGGCTAACTTTAAAAAAATCTTCCCCACTACTCAGGCAACGCCGGGTAGCCGCTTCTAGTAATAGATATTAGAATTACAACTGCCATCTTGTGGTTTATATGTGTTATTATTAGGTAAGTCTTAAGAGTTAATCTGTAGCCATTCTTAGTACGAATAGAAAATCTTGGGATTACATCCCTTACTTGACGCGTTTCTTCCGTCAATCATCCCTTTTCACTTATCCAGAAAAACATGCACCAGTTGCATCTCCGGTCCACGTGACAGGAGAGCTTTGAGCTCCCAATCTCGTGCCGCATGATACACGATGACACCCTTAACATTGTGTATATAACAATAAAGATGAGGATAACAGTCCGAAAAATGTAAATAATACAAATCACTCAATATGGTTAATCTATAAAGAGTTTAGTTGTTTTAATGTATTTTCATATATGTGCACGCAAATGTATACAAGGTATATCCAGAAATTATATAGCTATTCAATATTTAAAAAATAAACGAGTCTAGTAGCGCAATGGAGACTTAGTCCGCTTCAAATAATTCCCATTTAGGAGTTTCATGTTTCTTGTAGCATAGTTATTCATTGTTTTAAACTTTATTTTTTATAAAACACTCGCTGTTCTTCCTCGACAATCTCTTGCTTCACTGTTAAATATAAAACAAATCAAGTTTGCTTGCCTTCTTGAAGGTTGCTATTTTTTTACCAAATTTGGGTAATTATGTAAATTAGAGTGGCCCAGAAAAAAAAAGAACTCACAGACTTTGTAATAAAACTGTTAATTTTAACTAGGGGTTTGGGGTTAGGGTTAGGGTTTAGGTTGGGGTTAGGGTTAGGGTTTAAGGTTAGGGTTGAGGTTGGGGTTAGGGTTGGGGTTGGGGTTAGGGTTAGGGTTTGGGTTCTGTTTTTCTGACCCAGAAAAAACGGAACCCAAATTATTTATTTATTTTCCCATTAAACTAACCCAAAACCCTAAACCCCAACCCTAACCCTAAACCGCAACCCTAACCCTAACCCTAAACCCCCCTAGTTAAAATTAACAGTTTCATTACAAAATTTGTGGGTTTTGTTTTTTTCTGGGACACCCTAATTTACTAAACAAAAGTTGGCCATGGTGCTACATGAAATAGTTTAAATCATAAAATATCTTAATACATTATTTCTTCTTCAATGCTTTTATTATGAAACCTCTGAATAAACCGTTAAATATTGCTAAATGCAGAGGAAAAAGAAAAAAACGTAAATGATGGAGAAAGCAGACGATCTTTCATTAGACTGAAGTCAACGAAAGGAATGTAGAATATGGAGGAAATTGTTGAGTGTAATTGTTTTTAGTTAAGATATTAAGTAAGATATTGAATGAAATCAGACATCCTGACTCCATACATATCTGTGATATCATGTACAATAAACGTAGTTATGTCTTTTTTTAATTTAATCTTTCGAAGTAGCCATATTTGGTGCTGAAGGTTTAAAATGATATTCTGATGTCATATTCTGACGTCACGGGACTAAAATGTTAGGATAAGTATTCAGTGTTTTTAAGTCATTTTTTAAATAACATTCTTTCTCTCGGAATGAGAACAGGATACCCCAGTGGACTGAATAAAGGGTTAGGTTTAAAGTTCCGTGATGGCTTCCGATTACGACAAGAAGGTTTCTGAGTTTGGAAAGAAGGTTCCCGAGTCCGAGAAGGTTCCCGAGTCCAATAAAGAAATACCTGAAGAAGGCCGGAGGGCACATCGGCCGAAACCTTGTACAGATAACAATGAAGATGAGGACAATAGTCCGAATAACGCAGATAATACTAATCATTCTGTCTCTGTCCTTCTGGATCATTGTATCTTATTATAATGGAGATTCTCTGTCTGTTTGTAATGTAAACTACGTAACCACTGACGTCACAATTCCCTTAGTTATTTACGTCACATTCCCCATGGCATTATTTTGATTTAAATCTCACTTAGTAATAAAATCTCATTTTGTTTCCCTTCTGTCTGTAACATGAACAACGTCACCACTGACGTGACAATTCCTTTAGTGATTTACGTCACATTCTCCATAGCATTATTTTTTATCAAATCTAAATTATTAATAAAACTGATTAATACTGTTAGTTTTCTCTCCAGACTTAAAACCACCCTGTTGGCTGGGACAGTAAATTATGCAGACTGAACTACTGCAGACGGAGTAAAATCCTCTCAGTGGGACCACCTGTAGGCCGTGGGTGGCGACCCGTGATGCTTAAGGATGGAATCCTAGTGGATGAGCAGTCAATGTTATGCAGCACTACAATTTGGCCCTTACTTAGGCTAGATGGGCGGTCGGAGAGGCCCCCTCTGGTCAATCGTCTGCTCACGTCAAGTCCTAGCACCTATATGATTGTCCCGATACTATTACTCTTATGGCAGACCCTCAAGCCTTTTTATCTTATATATGTGCTACAAGGCGATGGCTGAGGGTCAGTGCCCTGGGTATGACGTTAAACTAGTGGTGAAGATCCAATCTTGGAGCTCTGGAGAATGTGGATTACTCCTTCATCGCCATTACTTCCAGGTCCACTCTGACCCAGAGTAGTAGTACCTGTTAGGGTATCGTCTATGAGTTAAAGTCTCGATGAAAGCACCGGTTCCCGTTAGATCAACAAAGTTAAATAGCGATGAGCATGTTAAATACTTAATTGGACAACCACTTAAGCAACCCGAGTCTTTTTTTTAAATAAAAAACTAGCAGCGAATCGTGAGTTGAATCCTCGTGGGATGCCCCATTTAAATCCCTATGTAAAAAAATAGACCTTGTATTGATCCAGCTAACCTGAAAAGAAATGTTAATGTCTACTATCTAAAATATTAAATGAAAAAAATCCATGCTGTTATCATTTAAATTTTATTTTTTAATTATCTTCACGAATATAAATCAAATCTTTATTAATTTTGCTCAAAAACCAAGCCCTGGTGATATTTAATCTGTATATATATTTATTTTGTTGTTAATTGTTTTGTTTTTTCGAAGTTTCCTCCGGACATACACATTCACACAACTGCCCTTATATATGTACTAGAAGTGGCTACCCGGCGTCGCCTGGGTAGAGGGGGGATTTTTAAAAAGTTAGTCTCGCAGATCCATTATTACTTATCACAAGTTAGATCCTCACTGGATGCCCCATAAAATCCCCACGTAAATATATAACAATATGGTAAGAAATTTTAATACACTAATTTACAATGTAAAAAAAATACTATATAAATGAAGCGATTAATTCAATCAATCAACATCATATTTCAATTACCTTCTGTTACTATACACATTTTAATTTTTAAATATTTTCCCAATTAGAAATAAAATCTTCATTATTTTTGCTCAAAAACCAAGCCCTGTGGATAGTGAATGTATATATATATATATATTTACTTTGTCGCTAATTGTTTTATTTTCCAAGTTTCCTCCGGACATACATATACACACAATTGCCCTTTATATATGTATAGATTAGTTTATTTGGCATTAAATTACCCGAAAAGGGTTGATATGCTGTAAAACAAAACGAACCAACCTATTATTTTGTATAAGTGATGAAAAACAGTGTAGCTTATTTGAAAGGAAATAGAAATGTAATCAAATGACTCGATTCATAAGAGGCTTCGATGTCACTTGACCCTGTTGACGGAAAGAAATGATAAACACTTAAATAGTCACAAAACCCACACACTTCAAGATGCCACATATCTCCTTCTCTTTCGAACTGGTATTAAAAGGAAGGCGTGATGTGGCTTAGCTCAGTCAACGAAGGAAAAGAGACACCATTTTATCAATAAGCCATTGCCCCCACCACAAATAATAAGGGGCATGGTTTCACTAGTTTTCAAACTATTCGACTCTACTCTTCGAAAGGCTAGAATTCGTAGCTCTCAAGTCCCACGTGGCTAATTTCTGTTTGATTTCCACTCTTACCAAGCCCTGTCAACTACGTTTCCGAAAATGTCCGCCATGAATGGTCGGGGTCATTACCTCACACATTTATGGGCAAAAATTAATCCATGGTGAAACTTGTTGGATAAGAAATAAATAAATGCAACTAATTAAATAATTCATTTGAGTAAAATTCTGTTTTAAGAAGAAAATAGAAAAACCCCGTGAAAAACAACAAAACGAACAAGACATGCTGGACACTGTTGGAAAGCAAGGACGAACTCATAAGTGATGTTCTCCTATGGACACCTTCACATGGACACACCAGTGTAGGCCGACAAGCAAGAACCAACATGAATCAGCTCTTTTGCCCCCACCACAAATAATAAGGGGAACGGTTTTACTAATTACCAAACTATTCGACTCTACTCTTTGAAAGACTAGAATTCGTAGCTCTCAAATACCACGTGACTGATTTCTGTTCGATTTTCACTCTTATTAGGTTCTGCTTCAGTAGCTATGAGCCTTAACTCTTCAACTATCAACTACGCCATGGATGATAAAAAATGCTTAAATATCGGCCATGTTAACAGTTATACATGTATTTCAACAAATGTTCGTTATGGATGGTGGGGTTCATTACGTCACACATTCATGTGATCAAATATTGATTTCTCGTGTCAAAATGAACTGGGCTAGTTGTTGCACTTTACTAAACTTACCTTATTCTAGGTCAAGGCCATAAGAATTGCGGAGTGGTAGTACCTGTTAGGGTACCATCTATGGGTATCCAATCTAAAAAAAAAAATTAAACTCAATTTTTTAACACAATCTTTGAAACACATTTTAAAATCTTTTTGACAAATAGATGGTACCCTAACAGGTACTACCATTACGGTTCAGAGTAGACTTGGGAGTAATGGCTATGAAGGGGTACTCCATACTCTCCAGAGATCCAGAATTGTATCTCTGTGGAAAGTGACAAGTATGCTGCTGGTGATTCAGAAATAGACGCACCAAAAGCAAACAAAAAAGGAAAAATTATTTTAGATGACGATGATGATGATGATGATGATGGTGGTGGTGGTTTTGCGTCATGGAAGAAAAAGAAGGAAACACAAAGACTAAACTAGACAAGAAGAAGAAGAAGAAGAAGAAGAAGAAGAAGAAGAAGAAGAAGAAGAAGAAGAAAACAACAACAACAACACAACAACAACATTAATAGGCAAAAAGAAAATAAATTTGACATGACAACAGTAATAATAACTAACCATTTGAATATAATAATATAGTGATAATCGAACATACTAACAATGGTCAACGAATCTAGTTTATTTACCATTACACCCTGTGGGGTGCGTGAATTTCCATTCACCCACCAAATAGATTAATTACATATTAAATTATATAGCTAATTTTTCAGTGTTTAATGCACGAGTAAATTATAGTAAACTATAAATGCAAATGCGCCTTTATTTCATGAATTATTTTTTATGGGAAGGATGGGTATGGTGGGCACCGAGGAGATCACAAATATTAGTTTGCAGGTTTATGAGGGAGCCACATATCACTATATTCTACAGTCATTTATTAAATTACAAAAGAATTACAATACATAACTAATTCATCAGTGTTTAATACAATTAACACGAGAAAAAAAACAGTAAATTATAAATGCAAGTACACCTTTAATTCTTGAAGTATTTTTTAATGAAAAGGATGGATTTGATGGGCACTGAGAAGACTGTGAAAACCAAGTTGCAGGTTTGTGTGTTTGAGACACAAGTCATCCTGTTCTATGTTCAAAGTGTTTCTCTGTTTGCTTAGTAAATAATAAACATGGTTAAATCGAGATTTTACCAAATTGGAACTTTGAAGCACGTTGTGTAATGGTTACAGTCATAGGAAATGGACACGGCGATACGTGTGCAAATCCTGGATGAGGCTATTTGTATTTCATATAGCGCTAATACCATTGGCAAAGGTATGAATCCAACTCCAGCTATAGATAGATAGTTGGGCAGACTTGGGTTCTTTAACCTTGGTTAGGCAACCAATCTAGAAGAAGGAAACCACAAGAATGCTACTTGCTGTCCTGAAAAAAAAAACTTTGGAAGCCGCACTCCACAAAAAGTGGCTGTGTGGCCACTTACATCTTGTCTCCTATCACATAAACCAGTCAAGTAAGACAAAACATGCTGGACACTGTTGGAAAAGCAAGGACGAACACATAAACGACGTTCTCCTATGGACACCTTCACATTGGAACACCAGTGTAGGCCGACAAGCAAAAACCAACATGAATCAGCACTGTGTGTATTCTGGATGTCAGTAGCGATGACTGATAGGGACTGGTGGCGATAAAAAGAGTCATGTGTATCCGTGCTGTCAGTATGACATGATGACGATATACTATAAACCATTACATCATGCGTCTGCACGTACCTTTTGAGACTTTGGACATATATACATATATAAAAGGCAGTTTGTGTGTATGTATGTCCAGAGGAAACTACGATAAAACAAATAATGACAAAGTAAATATATATACACATTCAGTATCCTCAGAGCTTGCTTTTTGAGCAAAAATAATTTGATTTATATTTGTGATGATAATTAAAGAATAAAATTTAAATAGTAACCGCATGTTTTTTTTTTATATTTGATATTTTAAATAGGAGACATTAATTTTTCTTTTCAGATTGTCTGTGCTCTTTTTTTTTCTGACACCCCTTCAGGCCGGATCAACATAAGGATTTTTTATGTAGTGATTTTACTGGGGCATCCTGTGAGGATCCAACTCGCGATTGAGTAATCTGCGAGACTAACTTTCTGACCCTCCCCATTCTACCCGGGTGACGCTGGGTAGCCGCTTCTAGTATATTATATACTGAAAACGAGTGTAAGAAATAAGAAGCAAACTGTTTTTGTTTGTTTTCTATTTATTTTTTTATACTCCTATATAGGATGGGAAAGGTGGAGCCTATATTAACTACTTTTATTTTCTTCAGTCATAAATATATTGAATTCTTTTCCTTCCACATCATCTCATTTGTATATAATATATTTCAAAGTGTACTTACCTTGGAGGCGATCGTCTTGGTCCGATAGAATGATCACAGTATTTTGGCAAAGGAAAAGGCGAATTTGACGGAATTCGTGAAAGGAATCTGGTTGATTTGCATGATTCACCAAAGAAATTCGCTTAAAGGATGAGAAAAACTGTATGACCCGCCTATTTTTCAATTGATGACAATTCCAGGTGTCAGATAAAAAAAAAACTGTTCATAAGAATAGTTATTAGATATTAAGACATTGTATATGATAAAACATTTAAAAATGGAATTTAAAAGTGGATTTCTTTGAATATTCGATTCATCTTTTGAAAAAGGCAATTTTTCGTCTCTTCAGAGAAAAATATATAAGAGAAACCAGCTAAAAAGATTGGCGAAAGTCTGACAAAAACTAGAGGACAAAACAAAACATTAAAATGGATTTTCACCCCCAAGTATTCACACACGCACACACACACACACACACACACACACACACACACACACATATATATATATATATATATAATATATATAGATGATAGATAGATAGATAGATATATATAGATATACATATATATATATATATATAGAGAGAGAGAGAGAGAGAGAGAGAGAGAGAGAGAAAGAGAGAGTTAAAAATAACTAGAAAACTAATTAGAAAATAATAAAACCTATTTACCATAGATACTTTTATTTTACTCATAAAACTTTTACTATAGATACTTGTATATAGATACTTGTATATTGATTTATGGTCACAAAATCATTCATTCATAGAATTAATTTTTAAGTAAAATGCATATAGCCTTTTTTATTATATTCTAGTTTGAATCTTCGAAAAGTATTATCCGTGTATAAGTCCATTTTTGCCTTAAAATCAACAAATACATGAGTATATACATTACTATAATATATAAACGCAAAGTGTTGTATTTTAGAATATTTGATGCTAAATTTAGTGAACAAAAGAAATTTAAAGCAATCAAAAGATTAAGTAGATCTAATATTGGATAGATAAAATGGACCACTGAAATATTGGATAGATAAAATGGACCACTGAATATTGGATAGATAAATGGACCACTGAAATATTGGATAGATAAAATGGACCACTGAAAACATTGAAAAAGAATTGCTCAAATTGTTCTTCTTTTTACATATACGATATAAAGGGATTTAAAACTCAGCAAATTTTTGTGTTCAAAACTTTTAATAAACTAAAATTACTTTTAAAATATATTTAAAAGAGGCTTTTTAAAAAAGTATTAAACACACGGGAACTACAAATTATTTAAATCGATGATAAAAAGTCATTAATGAGCAAAAAAATAAGCAATCAAAACCTTGTTCACAAAATTCGAATAGTCTTCAGGGGTGGATATTTTTAATATCTCTATGGCTGCTGCAGCTGCGACTGATTGCGTGGATGTAGTAGATGACAAGTTACATAACAATTATAGAGATTAAAGAGCCAATTGCAATCTCTTTTATGCTCTTTAGTAGCAAGTAGATAACACACACACACACACACACACACACACGTAAGCACACGCACACATACATATCGCTCTTTCCCTACTCTCTCTCTCTCTCTCTCTCTCTCTCTCTCTCTCACCTTACACCGTTACTGTAAGCAGTCAGTGACTTGAACTTTCTACTTACCGGATAATTACTGCTGTACAGGTTCAGCTACACGCGCACATGTCAGAGACTTTTAACAGACCTTTGACCACTTCAATAACTCATTCAAACATTAATGAACTGAATTTACAAAAAATATTTTCTAGTATGACGTGCTTTTCAGCAGTTATATAAAAATATGTATGTCAAACAAATTTGAAGTCTCCTTTTTAATTATGTTACTTTAGAATTGAATATAAGCAAAAATCACGAATTTAAGAAACAGGAAGACGAACTTAATACAGACATAACACGAGTAATTAGACTATATTAATGTCATATAGTACCTAAATAATGAGTATGGAATCGTCTGTTTTTCCTATAAATAATTACTGACGAAACCACGGGAGGGAGAAACAACGATATCTCACGGGACTTGTTGATTCACCCAAGCAATTTCTAATTACTTTGTTCACGGGTGTTGCTGATAATTGAATAAAGTATAACACTTATATGTAGACCATGTTCTCGCGTGCCATGCAATGTAAGTTTGGGTACTCAAAGGCATCCTGTCCTGTAGACAGGAGACACAACTGACGCGTGTTCTTCTCTCGGGGATAGAAGGTGAAAAGTGACGTTTAACTCTATCCCCTCCACTTTTATAAGACTACTTGTAATGCCACCTAGCTCCTTACGGAAGAACCATGGAAAGAAAGGAATATACTCCCTACGTACGTTTGATTTGTGATTCTACAAACCTATGTGTGTTCGTAGATAGATTATTCGATTTTTAATTTGTTTTTGTTGTGGACTAGCCTATTGTGCCTCTTCTGAGAGTAAATGAACTGATCCAAGACTTCTTGTTTACTGCTGTTTAGAGCAGTCAGAGAAACTTACTGAAATCTATATGAGAACCGTCTATGTAATAGCAATTCTTAACACTCTTCCGCGAACTACTTAAATTGTATGTACTAGTACTTACAAATAAGTACTTCATAGCAGAAGGCTAAGAATTGGTATTACGTATTATTAAGGGCCGGGTCAGCTCAGTCGGTAGAGCATTCGGTTAGAAACCACAAGGTTCCTAGTTCGATACCGGCCCTCGCCGACTCAGCGAATAAGTAGCACAAGGATCTGTGCGGTAAAGTAAGGAGCTGATGGTAGGTGTGGCGCTCCACCCCAGACGCTAAAATAATCTCCTTGGTCTAGCGCTAGTGAAAAGGGGATAGACTCTCTCGCTGTCTGGCTGATACCGACATTGGCTAACAATGCGTATTGACGTTTTGGGGGCTGTGCACGAAAGCTTCTTTGACGCGGTCCAAAGCTTGGACCGATGATCAGCCTAAATGTCCATTTCTCTGATGTCACATGCATCCTTTCTAAAATGAAATTGTTAGACCAATTCAGAATGAACTTGTTAATAGGCAAATCTACATGACACACTGCACGATAACACTGTTTGAGCAAATTCCCACTTACGCCAGCTGCGTTATGTGTACTGAGAACCCTCTAGGGTACCCCTGCCCTCTTATCTGCAGGGGGTAAAATAAATATTTCGAGTTCATCTATGTGATGTCACTATATTTATAAATATACTCCAATAAGTTTTGATGTTATGACTACTTGAAAACGAGGAGTGTTTTTGCTCACTATATATATATATATATATATATATATATAATTTAATATACCAAACTTGTTGGTAAATCCTTGCGGTGAGAAAAAACCCGGCAAATAGTTTGATTGTAAAAATATACTACCAAACATCACCTGGGAAAAAAATCTTTGCGAAAAAAGAAAAGCCCAAGATAATCGTACCAACCAAAAATAATCTATTGATATAATACTTGGCAAAAAGAAAAAAAAACAATTTATATGTATATATATATATATATATATATATATATATAAGATATATATATATATATATAATTAAACAAAAGGCACGTCTCCTGTTTGACAATTTTATTAACAATCTTTTCGAGCTTTCTGGCCAAATTTTTTTTACATTTGGATGGAATCCGTGCATTAGTCCATCGAAGTTTTTATCCCAAGTACTTTCGGCACTTCAAAGTGCTATCATCAGGGGCGATGTGTTTGCGGTCCAATTTTTTTCAAGTTAGTAGTAGTGAGAGTAACCAGGAGGGGAACTCGTAGAAATTATATTAAGGGGTGTGGAGGCTGGAAGGAGAAGAATTGGTAGGAAAAGTGTTATAGGCATTTTATAATGTGAGTACTGCATTCAAAATTAATCTCATGAATGTATTATACATGTATAAATGAAAGAATGCTGCCCAAATACACACACACACACGCACACACACACACACACACACACATATATATATATATATATATATATATATATATATATATATATATAGCTATATATATATATATAACTTTTTTTAGGATCAATGTAGATCTCTCACGTGACTTCACGTGATTTGCGGTTTTCCCGCCTCTGGGGTCAAAAGTTCCCCAACGGTCTGTAACTTTCCATTTTCGCTACACAGTATTGTCAATAATCTATTCTACCATAGATTATGTAACACCAGTTCGAACTCGTAATGCATAAGTTCACGAATTAGACCACTTTCCTTGTTCATCTGCGTGGCCTTCAAATCACAACACGGACTGAAGCAATGAACAACGTGTCAGCGCACCAACTACCACGATACTATCAATGACAGCAGTTACCTAAACACGACTTGAACTGCTTCGGTAACGAGATATATGTGCTGCAAATTAGCATGTACCAAAATAGTGTAATACTTTTGATTCGCCCAAATAGATTCGGTTGCAAACAACAGCTTTTATGATTGGTAGGTCGGGTCTGCCCAGTCCGCCTGGAAAAGGGTTAAAAAGAACATGTTTCAACAAAACGTCGTATACGCATTCCATTAGATTTTCTGTGTTATCCAATAAAACCTAACATAGTATCTCCTTGTCGTCTGTTTTCTTTCAGCTGGCATTTTTTGGCAGACGAGATTGGCGTGTAAGATAATAGGCGATGGAATTTCTTAGAATACTCGACAGTTTTCAGAATCTTAACTCTAATTTCAAATACAACAAAGACCGCATGCTTTTTCCATTTTCACTTTTTTAGGGCGAGTTCTCTTCGTTTCCAAGCGGTTTCTCAACGATAAACCAGATAAAAGTCTCTTTCTATCTGTTACCAATAATATGTACTGCGTTTGCTGGCATATAGTAAAGCAAAATCGGTGGAGCGGTCACGGTATCAGCCGGACAGCGAGGGAGTCTACCCCCTTTTCGCAGGCGCTATACCACGGAGATTGTTTTTTTTAGTGTTGTGGAGCGCCACAACTACCATCAGCTCTCCACTTTACTGCACAGATACAAGCTGTGCTACTCATGCGATGTTTTGGCGAGGTTTAGTATCGAATACGGAACCTTGTGGTTCCTGGGCGGATGCTCTACCAACTGAGATAGAACATTATACAATCAAAATTGAAATTATTAAGTTATCATTGAAAAAACATTGAAAGAGAATCAGCTCCCTACATTACAGTACAGATTCAAGTTTTGCTTGCGTTGGTGAGGGTCAGTTTCGAACCCGGAACCTTGTGGTTCCTAGTCGGATGCTCTAAAAACTGAGGTTGCCGGTATATAAAATGCAGGAAAGAATGATATTAGGACTGGAGTACACTTTAACTTATTCAATCCCCATCAATGTTCGAATCGATCTTTACGCAATCGGTATTTTTAATGTGCGTTTAATATAGTGGTAAATAGTAGGGCAGACAGGGGCTCTTTAACCATGGTACGGCAACTGATCTAAGAGAAGGAAAACTCTAAATCCAAACCTGTTAAACTTTGTTTAAGAAATTGATCTTTTGTGCTATGCTCGTACAAGAAGTTGACCTTTTGCTCTCGGTTCGTGCGGAGGGGGGTGAGGGTGGCGGGAAGTAAATATGTATATGCTGGTAAATACGATACTTACATTTTCAGAAGTTGTGGATTTTACAAAATGCCGTTCACTGCCCGAGGTAAGGAATTTTTTTGAATTTTTAAAAAACTTTTTTTCGTGTTGGTTTGTTATTTATAACATTTGATTATTTCCTCAATTTGACAATCTTTTAGTCTGAGTGTTTGTGGAGGCGCTTGGTGTAATGGTTATCATCGTAGTTCAAATCCTTGATTATGCTGTTTACATTTCACATTGCCCTAATCCTTTTGGGAAATGTACGAATCCGACTATTCTCCCTCCAGCTATAGGTAAATAGTAGGGCAGACATGGCTCTTTAACTTTGGTATGACAATCAGTCTAGGAGAATGAAACTTCTGAATTCAAACCAAAGGGACTCTCTTCTCGTTAGTCAATAAACTATTTTGAGAACTCCTCCTCTTCCTCACCTTCATTGGCATTGCTCCGGGTTACCTCTCACCCGGAATGGTAGTGCTTGTTAGGGTCCCATATATAAGTCAAATAGATTTGTTTTAAAATTATTAGTATTAAATTGGAATACAAATTATGATCATCAAATTGGAATGTGTCCTGGTATGACGCTAAACTGCTTCTAGAGGTAAAGTTCTAATTCTGGAGTTTTATGGAGTATGGGGTATCCCTTTATTGCCATTACTTCCAGGTCCACTCTGACCCGGAGTAGTTAGTACCTGTTAGGTACTATAGGTTAAATAGATAAAAAATGAGTTTTACAAAAATGTTTAAAAAATGAGGTTTTTTTTAACTGAATATTTAACAAGAATGAATAAATCGAAAACCTCTTTGGCATAAAATAACCCCGTAAAATTCAACCAACCAGCATTCAATTAGAAATAGTTACTTGAAACCTTTCAATTGTCAAAAAAGACTGACACCGGCATAAAATAACCCAACAAGGGTTAACATACCGTAAAACCAACCCAACCACTAATTAAAGATAACTCTAAACGGTTTGTACCTTTATTGATTGGTGATAAGGAGGATCAATTAAAAAAAAAAGAAACTCGAAATAATCGCTTCTT
>CM042149.1:41293379-41298379 GCA_023376005.1 Doryteuthis pealeii | reverse complement strand
ATTTAACACTATGAAACTTGCAGAAAAATTAATATTTTCTTGAAAAATTTTTTCCATTTGAAAGAAAAAACATTAAATAAACTCCTGAGGATTCTTTAACTTTTTTTCAGCTTACGGAAATAATGAAAATTATGATTGAAAAACAATGTTTTCATTTTTGCACTGTTAAATCAACTGAAAATTAACGTAGCTAAAAACAAGTTACGATAAGAGTTTTTTAAAATTCTATGAAAAATCAATTAATTATAAATGATAACAAAATATTTCCGTTTTATTCAAGATGGCCTAAACTGATCAATTGGTGGTCCCTATAATACTATCTTTGAAACTCGGGTCGCTGAGTTCATTTCCTATGACGTTGCACGTTACGCAATAGAGCACTCATCTGTCTTGTATGTATTCACGCATTGTATGTATGTATGGATGTATGTATGAATTCTTCCTATGAATAGGAGTAGTCAGGTTGCTGTGACTTTCAAGGCATTCCAGTGAACAAACGGTGTTACTTAGCGGCGCCCATCTTCTCTCCTCTAACGCGGCAGGGAGTACTGGCTGACCTCTCCACGAGTCGTTTACCATCATGGTGTGTCTGCGTTGGTCAAGATGGTTATGAGAAAGAATTCCGGAAGATATGGAGTTATGCTTTCCCAAGAGTATTGCTATACGAATGCGATAACATCTGTTTGGAATTAGTCTGGTGGTACCGTTTACAAGACGAACTATACGTCACTGGTGGTTCGAGAGATTATTAGCACTTCTAGTACTAATTTTAGCTAACTTAATGTGATAACCAGAAAAGTTAATTGGTCAGTATTAATTAAAAATGATTTTGCAAACGTAAGTGTATTATATATATATATATATATTATATATATTATATGTATATATTATATATTTATTGTATATATTAATTAATAGTATTGCTTTTATATATATAATTATATATTATATATATTATAATATATATTATATGTATTGATTTTATATATATATATATATAATATTATTATATTATATATAGTATTGCTAATATTATATATATAGTATTGCTCATATATATATTATATATATATATATATATATATATATATATAATATATATTTATATATATATAAGAGAAGATGTATTCAGCTTTACCAGGGATAAAAATAATATCCTAGACTAGATTTAGTATTAGAAACATTTCAATATGCCTTGGGAGAGTTTCTTCCAAAGCATGTACATTTTAAGAGGTTTATTACCATTTTAAAATCGTACTTCTAAAAGAAAAATTAACTAAAATTCCAATACATGAATAGAAAAATGTCTTATATATTAATAGATATCAAATTGTATCCATCTATCTATCTACATCTATCTATCTATCTCTCTCTCTCTCTCTCTCTCTCACTCTCTCTCTCTCTCTTCTCTATATAATATATATATATATAATATATTATATATATATATGTGTTGTGTTGTGGGTGTGGTGTGTGTGTGTGTGTGTGTGTATTAGTAATAGTTTATTTAATTTTGTATTTATTTATATAAAACAACTGAATCTATGTATGTATCTATCTATCAAACAGTCTGCTCATATATGTCATATATCTCATATCTATCTACCTTCTCTATCTATTCATCTTTTACCTTTCTTTCTCTCTCTCTCTCTCTCTTTCTCCATATATATATATATATATATATATATATATATAATATTATTATATATATATATTTTATAAAACAAAGTGTTCCCCAAAATATGAATTACTATAAATTCATCTTTTTGGAAGAGTTTGTTTTTCCTATTTCATATATTGTCGGATTCTTTCCATAATTTACCCATATATATATATATATATATATATATATATATATATATATATAATAATTATATATATATAGTCTGTTTTATCTGTATGTCTAAAAGCCTACTTAGACTTTGGGATGAGTTAAATATTTTTCAATTGTTTCCTGAATTAATTTAGATTTCCATGACTGAGGATACTAATATTATTTGCTTTCTATACAAATAACACCTGTGTTTTTAATTTACTAAAAAAAAGTACGGGAGACCTATCTGCTTAGAGAAGAGTGATCCCTTCTCGTAGCAAGGTTGGTGGAAGGTGGCTGGTGTGTTCTCCGGATGAAATTTATTTATTTTTTGTTTAAATTTTTTTAAATTCAAGTGTTTTTAAAATTAATTATATTTTTTATTTATCTTAATCTAATCTATTTAATCCTTATGACATATTCTTAATGCTTCCCAGATGATGGTTAATATATCCATATATGTAAAACGAAATACTCGAATGTAGGCAGAACTATTTATTCATTCATGAACAAACTTATCCTTTGAAAATTTTTTCTATATTTTCCATACTTAAACAGACTCTTCTCTCTCTCTCTCTCTCTCTCTCCTCTCTCTCTCTCTCTCTCCTCTCTCCTCTCACACAACACACACACACACACACCTTTCGAACCCGGAACCTTGTGGTTCCTAGTCGGATGCTCTAAAAACTGAGGTTGCCGGTATATAAAATGCAGGAAAGAATGATATTAGGACTGGAGTACACTTTAACTTATTCAATCCCCATCAATGTTCGAATCGATCTTTACGCAATCGGTATTTTTAATGTGCGTTTAATATAGTGGTAAATAGTAGGGCAGACAGGGGCTCTTTAACCATGGTACGGCAACTGATCTAGAGAAAGGAAAACTCTAAATCCAAACCTGTTAAACTTTGTTTAAGAAATTGATCTTTTGTGCTATGCTCGTACAAGAAGTTGACCTTTTGCTCTCGGTTCGTGCGGAGGGGGGTGAGGGTGGCGGGAAGTAAATATGTATATGCTGGTAAATACGATACTTACATTTTCAGAAGTTGTGGATTTTACAAAATGCCGTTCACTGCCCGAGGTAAGGAATTTTTTTGAATTTTTAAAAAACTTTTTTTCGTGTTGGTTTGTTATTTATAACATTTGATTATTTCCTCAATTTGACAATCTTTTAGTCTGAGTGTTTGTGGAGGCGCTTGGTGTAATGGTTATCATCGTAGTTCAAATCCTTGATTATGCTGTTTACATTTCACATTGCCCTAATCCTTTTGGGAAATGTACGAATCCGACTATTCTCCCTCCAGCTATAGGTAAATAGTAGGGCAGGCTTGGCTCTTTAACTTTGGTATGACAATCAGTCTAGGAGAATGAAACTTCTGAATTCAAACCAAAGGGACTCTCTTCTCGTTAGTCAATAAACTATTTTGAGAACTCCTCCTCTTCCTCACCTACCCCTCCCCTACCCCTCCCCTCCTCATTCTCCTCCTTTTTTTTCCTCCTCCTCTCGATTCGGTAATTTCTTTCAATTCCTCTCTTCTGTCTAAGTTTGTTTAGAACATTTTTGCCCCTGTCGACGGGGCTCAGAAACCACAGACTGTATCCCCTTTGGAGGAGTAAGACCACCCCCTAAAAGGGGTGTCCTTGGTATGACACTAAACTGCATCTGGTGGTGGGTCTCCAGTTCTGGTGTGTGGAGTATTTCTTCATTGGCATTGCTCCGGGTTACCTCTCACCCGGAATGGTAGTGCTTGTTAGGGTCCCATATATAAGTCAAATAGATTTGTTTTAAAATTATTAGTATTAAATTGGAATACAAATTATGATCATCAAATTGGAATGTGTCCTGGTATGACGCTAAACTGCTTCTAGAGGTAAAGTTCTAATTCTGGAGTTTTATGGAGTATGGGGTATCCCTTTATTGCCATTACTTCCAGGTCCACTCTGACCCGGAGTAGTTAGTACCTGTTAGGTACTATAGGTTAATAGATAAAAAATGAGTTTTACAAAAATGTTTAAAAAAGGGTTTTTTTTTAACTGAATATTTAACAAGAATGAATAAATCGAAAACCTCTTTGGCATAAAATAACCCGTAAAATTCAACCAACCAGCATTCAATTAGAAATAGTTACTTGAAACCTTTCAATTGTCAAAAAGACTGACACCGGCATAAAATAACCCAACAAGGGTTAACATACCGTAAAACCAACCCAACCACTAATTAAAGATAACTCTAAACGGTTTGTACCTTTATTGATTGGTGATAAGGAGGATCAATTAAAAAAAAAAAGAAACTCGAAATAATCGCTTCTTTTATTTGTATTTTATGTTAATTATAAAATATTTTTTTAAATTACAAATACAAATGCGTGAACGAGGTAAAAATCGTGAAACAGCAAGAGATAGGGAAAATAAATGGTTTTGATGGATAGGAGCAAATAATTTCTACATTTAACTCGCTGAAAAGATAGATTCAATTTAATATGTAATGATTAAGACATTTACACATCTCCGGGCGATGTAAAAATAGATTTTTGAAACATATTGCCTGAGGGGTAGGAGTAAAAAATTCAATGTCAGCGAGTTTGTACCCTAAGTAAGTAAAATCATCAAATTCATTAAAGGATTAAAACATAAAACAATTTGAAATGTAAACTTTAAATATATATTAAAATAAAACAAACTATATATAGATATATAATACCAGTCATGTATTTATTAAAACTTGTTTTAAAAAACAATGAGGACTGTCTAATGTTGCATGTTCAAATTTTGAGTGTATTTATTCTATGTTATGACGATTTTGAATAATGTGACGTAAGCAGTGACGTAATTTTTGTTACAGACAAAAACCGGAAGCGAATCTCCATTATTAATAGATGTATGTATGTATGTATTTACCCAGCCCCTCCGCCACTGGTAAGATGTGACATAAAGCCAATTTTTAAGCGGAGTAAGTCTGGATTGAATTCAGAGTTTTCATTCTCCTAGTCCGGCTAAAGAGCTGAGTCTGCCTTACTGTTTACACGTAGCTGGGGTGAGACCAGTTATAATAATTCTCAGCACTATGTAAAATGCAAACAGCCTCATCAAGAATTTGAACTCGGGTCGCTGAGTTCATTTCCTATGACGTTGCACGTTACGCAATGAGCACTCATCTGTCTATGTATGTATTCACGCATGTATGT
>CM042149.1:41288379-41290879 GCA_023376005.1 Doryteuthis pealeii | reverse complement strand
TGGTTATTGATTTTTATTGATTAAGGGATTTAATCGATTAATTAATCCAAAATCACCCAATTTGTGGAACTGTCCGTATATCAGCCCCTCCTGATAATAAAATATTGTCTCTGCCTGCTTATTGTTAAAGCGATAACAGCAGCGAAGTTTTGATTTTAATGAATTAATTTTGCAGTCTAAGCCGTTCAGTTCCGAATTTATGGCCTATTTATGGTCCAGTCTTTAATAATTTTTATATCGTTAGAAAGATAAGAAAATACTCTTTCAAAATATGTAATTTGTGTGAGTTTTTATTAATTGAATCACTTTTTACAGCGAGTTAAAAAATTAAAAAATGGCTTCGGATAGCCACGCTGCCTATGATTATTGCCATACAAGCAGTGCAGTCTATAACAGTCAGATCGGAATCTCTTACCTATTTAGGATTTTAATCTTTAAAATATTTATATCTTTAGTAATAAGAGGAAATAGTCTTTCTGAATATGTAATTTGTATGTGCTTTTATAGATTTTTTTTTTTTTACAGCGAGTTAAAAAAAAAAAAAAATACTACGTATAGGCGATAATACGAATACGGCAGTTCGGAATCTCTTAGTCTTTCTGAATATGTAATTTGTATGTGTTTTTATAGATTAAATTATTTTTTACAGCGAGTTTGTCCATATTCTTAAATTGTACAGTACACTCATTTTAATTTTAATTTTTGTAATGCATAAAAATTGTAGAAAATCAAAATGCACGCTTTACGGTTACATTATTAAAAAAATATTTTAATCCGTAAATAACAGTATCATGAAAATCAGTTTACGTCGTAAGTACGGTTACATATTTGTATAAATTAAACTAAGATTTTCATTCGAATAAAATGACTTTTAATTCTTTAATTTATTTATTTAATTTTTATTGTTAGAGTTTTAAAGGGTTAAAAATAACAATAAGATTGACGAATTTCCTTAGAAACTGTTTTTCTTTTGGTTCGTTAACTAATTATTTTCTCAAACCACGATTAAAAAAAACAAAAACAAAGGTTACTAAAAATCCGGTGTTTTATCTTTAGTCGAAGGTCCGACTGGAGATAAGTAGTCAATTATTTGTAAGACGAAATTTATTTCAAGTTTATCTGACAATATCCAGTTATTGGAACATTTTAAAAAAAAATTATATGTAAGTACAAAAAATTGTAAGCGCTTTGTTTATCAAAATGACATGATTCGTTAGTAAATTACCCGAAAAGTTGATAAAACAAAACAACTAACAACCAACATTTAAATTATTATTCAAAATACAATTTAAAATATTCCTCAGAATTTTCCTTACAAATTAAATTTTAAGTTTTATGATTTTACTCTTTATTGTGAAGTCAATAAACATCGCTGAGTTTATAGTGCAACTTTTCAGTTCTGAAAAATTGGCATGTTTAAATAGAGATTTCATAGGTGACATTTGAACTTTTATGAAAATTGATGTTTTGTAATTAATATAAATTTTGTAATAAAACTTAATTTTAACTAGGGGGGGGGGTAGGGGTTAGGGTTGGGGGCGGGGGTAGTTTAATGGGAAAATAAATAAATAATTTGGGTTCCGTTCAAGCGGTTCCGATATGGGGGATCAATTTACTATAAACTTATACGAGGAAATGAGCACCCGTGAATACTCAAATAATAAAGAACTTTTAAGAATTTTTTTTTTCAATCTGATAGATTGGTGTGTAATCGATAATAATCAACTGAAGGGAAAAAATAGATGGGGGGGGGGAGTCCAGATAATCAGGTCCACCAAAACGTTTTTAAACAATGTTTTTAAAATACTAGGTACCACCAATTTTACCCTGTGAAATTTACCCCCCCCCCTATATTTAACACTATGAAACTTGCAGAAAAATTAATATTTTCTTGAAAAATTTTTTCCATTTGAAAGAAAAAACATTAAATAAACTCCTGAGGATTCTTTAACTTTTTTTCAGCTTACGGAAATAATGAAAATTATGATTGAAAAACAATGTTTTCATTTTTGCACTGTTAAATCAACTGAAAATTAACGTAGCTAAAACCAAGTTACGATAAGAGTTTTTTAAAATTCTATGAAAAATCAATTAATTATAAATGATAACAAAATATTTCCGTTTTATTCAAGATGGCCTAAACTGATCAATTGGTGGTCCCTATAATACTATCTTAGGTTTTAGCAAAAATAGATATTGCAATACGAAGAATTTAAATTTTCGATTCTCAGCTTCTTTTTAAACTCAACATGCTATTAAGAACTAAATGTGAATTGTTGTCATGTACAAAAATTTAAAACAATAACAAACAAATATACAAACGAATACTTTCAATTTGTTGTATAATAATATGAAATAATTTTAAACTATAAAACAGAAAATACAAATCCTGAAATATACAAATTCTCAATGATTTTAGTTTCAAGAATTATTTTCCTCTTACCCCCTCTCTAACTACTGTCTTCCACTTTCTCTCTCACTCCCTGGTGATCCAAATTTC
>CM042149.1:41218379-41283379 GCA_023376005.1 Doryteuthis pealeii | reverse complement strand
TATATATATATATATATATATATATAGTCAAGAGAAGAAATCTTCCTTACGACACAATAGTTTTATTTAAAAAACTGTCGCAGTTTGAGAGCTCAATGTGTGCTCCCTGAAATAGACTATAATGCTCAATCTCTAAGTCTTTTGTTATTTCTTTCTTTGTTATATATATATATATATATATATATATATATATATATTATATATATATATATATAAGGTAATCCAAACGACTGATAAGTAAAGGATTATTCTATTTGGGATCATCGATATCTCACTGCACAACCATACAGTATGTTCTTGTAGATGCAAACACATGTACTCGTACAAGGGTTTTTATACAAAAAACTAAAAAGAGTTTAATGTATACTAATCAATAAATTAAATTACATACAGAGCAATATTTAACTTTCAAAGAAATAAAAACTTAACAAACCGTCATCCCGTTATATTTTATTTCAACCAGAGACTCAAAAATGTGTTTAAGCCTCATCAGGTTTTACAAAAACCTTGACTTAGGAGTTTAATTTGTTCCACTTGTAACTCAACTTCCCTGAATATCAAATTAATTTTACCCATTGAAATAAACTGAAATCCCATTAATCCAGTTCCCCACACAAAACGCCCCAATATTTTTACTATATTCTATATAAACACAATAAAATAGAATGTAATGCATTATGACCAATAATATGTTTTAATGTTTATTTTTTAAATAAATGATATATTTCTTTGGTGTAATAATTTTAGAAACTTGAATGTTTTTAGTGAACTTATCTGCATTCGCATATCTAAAGCTTGCTCGTACCTCAAATTTTAGCTGTCAATACAAAGCAAAAAAGTGCCCAGAAAATTCATAAGTTGGGACACTTGTAAGTCAAGGTACCACTGGGTATGTCTTTGGAATTTTTCTTTTGATAAATAAGAGAAAAGAGCAGATGTTTCATTGTCTCGCTAAATAAGAAAAGGTGTATCAATGCAATGTTTTAGTGAGTCTCTCAGAGAGAAACGCATTGCTAAGTGAAAGAAATGCAAATGTTTTAATGCCTTTATTACATAATTCGTGGGTTGCCTACAAATTATGTACTGTATTGTAGTAAAAATTATATCACGGTATTCGTAAAAAGAGAGTTATTGAATAATAGCATTTACCGTTATAGTAGTGATTGGCAACAGTTCACCTTTCACAGACCTAGTTGCTGATTTCTCATTGGCTAAGGGCAAAGCGTATGAAGGGAACTGAGTTAGAGTATGCAGAATTTGGCGGGTCATCGATGGGAGCAGACGCAATGGTCGTCTGTTCCCAAGTAAGCTATCTTCTCACCGCGCTGTTGAACCCTTTTGGGCTTTCGAGTTTTAAAGACGTCTGAGAAAAATAAACTTCATCATTTAAAAACAAAGAAAATGAACACAGACAAACCACGACAGGATCCACCTAAGAAAAGCCCGATCAACAAGAGGAAGAGAATAAGGAAATTGACCCAAAAGTAGATGACCAGTCGGCGAAATAGAACCCCCCTCCTCAGCAGATGACGGGTATTGCCCAGTGAGAGAGAAATTCAAATGTTTAAGAAAAAATCAAATGTTTCAATGTATTTCTGAGAGAGAATCACAGACGTATCATTGTATTGCAAGAGTAAAGCAAATGTTTCAATTCACACGTGGAATTCTTTTGGATCAAGTGTATCATGACATTATCCAGCCGAGATCATTTTACGGACGTTTCCGGGGACACGTATCCTTCTTGAACCACAGCAAGGGAATATACTGCAATTAAACAGTCTGTCGACCAAACCGGCGTATCTTTCTTGGAACCGCTCAAATTTCATCTGTATAATAATTTTGGTAAAATACAGCATTAAAAAATACTTTAACTCTTTGCCTACTTTGAACCGATCACAGCGGCTCTCCCATCACTACGATCATACCACAAACCACTGGCAACGGCTCTCGCATGTGTCACTGGTTTATACGGCCATCTTTTGTTTTGCCAATGAACCAACTCTGTGATGATTTATAGGGTGAATAAATATTAAGCTTTGAAATATCCCATAATACAAGAAATATCCCATAATACCAAGAAAATTTGGTACATCCCCGGAGGAATTTTGGTAGGCAAAGAGTTAAAGAAATATATTTATTTTTTCTATGTAGAAGGTGGTGACCGAGAGTTTAGTGTCTTGGGTATGATATTAAATCAAAATGATTATGAAAATACTGATCATTTAAATAGAATGAATTCTAGATTGTGAACTTTGAAATATCCTATCATACAGGTAAAATATCAAGAAAATTTGGTACGGCCGTGGGGGAAATTTGGTAGGCAAAGAGTTAAAAAATGAATAGAAATAAATCTAATATGAGTTCGTATTTTCTGCTGTTACAGCAGATAAACAAACATAAGTTAAATCAAGGTGTGACCTTTACACAGTTGAAAGTAATCACGATTTGTTAGATCTTTTTTCCTGTGACGTCCGTCGTGTTTACATCGGTTTAAATCTAACCCAACTATTCATGAGTTCAGCTATTTTTATATCACTTTCTATAGATATAAACCTAAAGTGCTTGACATTCGGAATTAAATTACCATCATCATTTCATGGCTCACCGAGTCAGCAGTTCTTATTTCTTCCTCTATTTGAAAATGCTAATTTTTCATATTTTAACACACACACATACACACACATACTTGCACACACACACACACGCACGCACACACACACATATATATATATATATATATATATATATATATTGTGTGTGTGTGTGTGTGTGTGTGTGTTATAAAGATACAGAATAATAAAAATACTGTTTTTTTAAGCATGAATGGATGATGAATGTCAGTGTTAAAATAGACTCATATTTAAGAGATATTGTTGACTTCCCAATTGTGTCCGAATTAATACTATAGAATGATACTGCACTGTGGAGATATTTATACTCATTGTTGTTAGCCGATTAAGGTAGTAAAATCGGTGGTATATTGAATACTGCTGGGGCACCTTGTGTAGTGGTAATGATGCTAAGGCCCTGAAACCACGTTCGACAACTAGGTCATCATGTGATGAAGGCTCTATTGGAATCCTTCCTACACCATACATTATCTTTAATTGTTTAAAAAGTTCAAGGTAAACACAATTAAAATGAGATAACCCCCAATCACCCTGTCACTCCTTTTCCCATAAAAAAATTCCAAATTATACAAAACACCACATACAAAAAATACAAAAATTCATCCTACTTACGGCTCGTCACAATTTATATTGCAAGTAATACAATTACTCGTACAAAATAAAAACGCCCTCGGGGCGATGTAAAATGGATTTTTGAAACATATTGCCTGAGGGGTGGGAGTAAAAAATTCAATGTCAGCGAGTTTGTACCCTATGTAAGTAAAATCATCAAATTCATTAAAGGATTAAAAAATAAAAAATAAAACAATTTGAAATGTAAACTTTAAATATATATTAAAATAAAACAAACTTTATATAGATATATAATACCAGTCATGTATTTATTAAAACTTGTTTTAAAAACAATGAGGACTGTCTAATGCTGCATTTTCAAATTTTGAGTGTATTTATTCTGTTATGACGATTTTGGGTAATGTGACGTAAGCAGTGACGTAATTTTTGTTACAGACAAAAACCGGAAGCGAATCTCCATTATTAATAGATTAGTTAGAATATTACTAAATTACTTAGCAGTTCTCTTAAGAAAATAATTTTCAACATACAAACCATCTTCCAATAAAAAAAACATTAACTTAAAAAAATTACATCAAGTGATTTTAGTGCCTTAATCGGATAACATATTACACAAATATACAAAGCATATGTGAAACCCTTACAACAACAACAACAATATATATATATATATATATATATATGATGTTTCCTTGACTTACGAGTGGCCCAACTTACGAGATGTCACTCGGTCAATTTTTTGCTTAAAATTTGAGGTACGTGCGAGCTTTAGATACGCTTATGTAAGTTCATTTAAAATATGTAAGTTTCCAAATTTATTACACCAAAGAAAAAAAGATAAAACATTAGGACCATATGACCTTTAGGTACCCCTTTTTGATCTCGATTAAGAAAGGACATGTTTTTCATTTACCCTGTCAATATCCGGTTGTTTTAACAGACGATTTTTAGATTATTTTAGATTATAAAACTAAATCCTAACCCTAACCCTAAACCCTAACAAACAACCGGATATTGACGGTATAAATGAAACACATGTCCTTTCTTAATCGGGATCAAAAAGGGGTGCCTAAAGGTAATATTGTCCAAACATTAAAAAATAATACAGTGCCTAAAAATGAAAAAAAAAACTTAATTCAAACCTGTTAAACTCCGCTTAAGAAATTGAGCTTGTGTCACATCCTACTCATGTGGAGAGGTTGTAAATATGAATATTTCAAACATAAATTCATTTTTCTTTTCAAATGTTTGGTTTAAAAATGTACGGATGCCTCAGTGTGTTATTAATACTAGTATATATTCCATGCGCTAAGATCCAATGATCCACGGCGTAGAGCTAGCATATTTCCCCTCATTTTCTTTCCTATGTGCTCTTGGAGCGGCATAGGGAAATCTCTCCACTCTGGCGTGAAATTTTTCTTGATGCCTTTCATTTCAATTAGCAATTTGTATAATTCGATTAAATAACTATTTGTCAAAATGAATTATCTGAAATTACAAAAAACCCTGGTGTATTGATTTATTTATTTTTGAGATTTACAAATGCTGGACATTTTTAAGTAGAATTTCAATGCTATTTCTATGTATATTTTAATTTTTAAATATCTTTTAATATAAATCAAATCTTCATAATTTTTTATATTAGTGATATTTAATGCGTATATATATTTACTTTGTCGTTAATTGTTTTTTTTTTTCATCCGGACATATATACATACATACACATCAACTGCCCTTTATATATGTATAGATTGGCCTTTCGACACACTGGAGGTAAACTTCTAAAATTAGTAGACCAGTTCCCATACCTAGAAAGTAATATCTCATCCAATGAAAGTGACGTCAAAGCACGCATAGCAAAAGCATGGACTGCAATGGACAGATTATGAATCATATGGAAATCTGATCCTACTAATATGATAAATCGAGAGTTCTTCAAAGACGAAGCCGTATCAGTGCTACTGTAAGGCATCACTGTGTGGACCATATGAAGCGCTTGGAGAATAAATTAGATGGAAGCTGCACGAAGATGTTGCGTGTGGCCTTTAACAAATCCTGGAAGCAGCATCACACAAGAAAACAACTATACGGTCACCTGCCTTCTATTATACAAACCATACGGGCAAGGCGAACAAGACATGTCGGACACTGCTGAAAAAACAAGGACGAACTCATAAGTGACGTTCTCTATGAACACCTACATATGAATGCACCAGCAAAAACCAAAATCAATCAGCTCTGTGCGGATTTTGGATGACGTGCGGAGGACCTACCTGGAGCGATGACCAATAAGGGGGGGTCATGGAAATCCGGGCTAACAGTGCAACATGATAATGATGATGATGATGATAATGACTACATAATGGTAGAAATTTGGGGGGTGGTAGTAGGTATTCAAGTATGTAGAAGGAAATTTGCAAAAAAAAGTTAGAGGAACACTGTTATACCTATTGTCAGTATCAGCCAGACAGCGAGGGAGTCTATCCCCCTTTCACTAGCGTTAAACCAGGAAAGTTGGGTTTTTTTGCTTCTGAAGTGGAGCACCCCACCTACCATCAGCTTCCCACAAACTGTGCTACTATATGCGCCGAGATAGCGAGGGTCCGTACTAAACCCGGAACCTTGTGATTCCTAGGCGGATATTCTACCGACTGTGCTAAAAATAGTTGTTATATTTCATATCAATTTCATGTGCTAAATATAACAACTATTATGAGACATAAGTAGTATGGATTTTATTCGGCTCCCTACGAGGTCAAAATGTGACATAAAGTCGGTTTAATGTGGGAGTGTCCTGCGAGAAGCAAAAATCTCGCGTGGCGGACGTTCAGTTTCGTCGGCATTCCCATTCAGGGACGCTTCAGGCGACGAGCATTAAACCCAGCACTTACCCCTTTTAGGTGAAGGGGTCAAGTGTTGCCCAGTTGGAAAGCCCCTTGAAATTAAGCTAACCGATTCTCACCGTCCAGGCACGATGCAAAGTAATATAACATTTTGTAATTAAAATACTGAAATATATAAGGTTATATAAAACACATAAAAAGTAAAGTAAGCGGAGTGGTCTATTGTCAATATCAATCATACAGCGAGGGGGTCTATCCCCTTTTTACTAGCGCTAGACCAGGGAGACTGTTTTTTGCGTTTGAGGCTTCAGGCACCGAGCAATAAATCCAGCCCTTGTCCCTTTTAGGGAGAGGGGAATGGTGCTGACCGGCTGGAAAGCCCATAGGAACTAAGCTAACTGATTGTCTCACCATCCCGGCACGAGACAAAAGTAGTATTCCACTTTGTTACTTAAATACTGAAATATGTCAGCTTTTTTTTATGATAATAAATATAATCTTACAAATTATATCTAGAAAAATATGTTTTAAATTGTAACTGATTCTTCAAAATTCTAAGATGATATTACTATAAAATATTACTGAATGCTACAAACACCTGATGAAGTCCAGGTGGTGAAACGACTGAAACGTTGTTATAAAATAAAGAAGGATGAGGGAACTGGTACTTTTTGCATCACAAATAAAAAAGAGGAGGAGGAGCTCTCGAAGTAGTTTTAACAAACGAGAAGAGAGCCCTTTTGGTTTGAATTCAGAGTTTTCCTTCTTCTAGACCGGTTGTCATATCAATCAGATCCCAGTCTGTTTTACTATTTACTATTTAACCATAGCTGGAGGGAGAATAGTTCATTCGTACTTTTCCAAATGGTATTAGTACTATGTGAAATGCAAACAGCAACATCCAAGATTTGAATTCGTCTCGCTGTGTCCATTTTCTACGACGATAACCATTACACAATGCAGCTCCACCCGAAAGGATAATTGTATAACATGAAATACCTGTTATATCTATCCGGTTCGTGACAAATGTCCTTATTAGAAGCATAATTCAATTCGTTGAAAGTTCAAATAAAAGTCCTTCCTTTTTTCCGGTCAGTCATACTAATTCGAAAAATTTTAAATAATTAAAATCTTGTGTTGCAGTGAAAAAGTGTATATTTACGTCTTTACTCGATTTGTGACGCAAATATTTATTCCTATTCCTGGTATGTTTTGAAATATGAAAAGAGAAAGAAGGAAAAAGTGGCCTATTTTAAAGTCCAATTAATTACACTTCTCATTTCAGTAAACAAATGTGAATTAAATCTGGAAAGAACAAGGTTCGGGTTACACCAAATAGGAAAATGTGTGGTTTATTTTATCAATCATTTTATATACGAATGAAAATCCGAAAAGAATGCCTCATATATATATATATATATATATATATATATATCATTTAAGTTTTCGCGTATGCTTCTAAATTATTTAGTTAAAAATTAATGGTAAAGTGAATGAATTGATGAAATAAAAATGAATGAAATGAGAATAGTTCATTCGTACCTTTCCAAATGGTATTTATCCCCCATAAATGAAAAATCCTTTCCAAGGGACCCCCCCTCTCAAAAGTATTAAAACACTTTTTGAGAGTGGGGTCCCTGAAAGTTTTTCTCATTTATTGTTAGACTCCTTTGAAGCATCAAGTTAATATAATTATTTTATAAGTTATTAGAGAAGATAAAATCTGTCTCTTACCTTTGTAATATCTGTTGAGAATGGGTTTGAATTTTTATATGTATATATATCTAATCTTGTCTGGTTAACTTCCGGTGAATATTGCTACATAGTAACTATCTTGAATTCAAAATAAAAATAAAAACGGTCAAATAGAAGAATTTATTTACTTAGCCTTTTTTTCAGTTGTAAAATAAAATAAATTAAATTAATTAGATAGATCAGTAAATAAATAAAAAGATTATCTTATGATATATTAGAAAGATTGATGAACAATTTAAAAAAACTATATTTTATGAGTATTTTTAAATTTCAAATAGATTAAATATTAATCTATTATATATATATATATATATATATATATATATATATATATATATATATATATATCCTAACTACTCACATATTTATACAGATGGCCCCAAAGTCAACAATAGAACCGGATGTGGAGTAGTTTTCAACAACAAAACAATGAAAAAATGCCTTCCAAAAGAAGCCTCCATATTTACTGCTGAGGCCAGTGCAATAGATCTAGCACTTAACATTATCTCAACTAGCAACTCGAAAAAATTCATTATTCATTCGGACTCCATTTCTGTTCTACAATCTATTAAAAATAGAAAACTGGATAACCCTCTAATCAGTAAACTTTTAAACAAACTTAACCCCATTAGCCATAGGAAGAAAGTGATATTCTGCTGGATTCCAAGCCATATAGGAATCCAGGGAAATGATAAAGCTGATTCATTTGCTAAATCTGCGTTTAACATGATACCAGACAAAAACTACAAAATATCATACAGTGATCTTAAACTAAAAATCAAGCAAATAATGACAATCAAATGGCAGCAATTATGGGATGAAAATCCCCACAACAAACTCTACAAATTACAGCCCAACTTAAAAGAAAGGATACCTGATCCTAGTAATACCAGAAGAGAAGAAACCACTATCACCCGGCTACGCATTGACCACACTAGATTGACCAACTCCTTCATTTTAAAAGAAGAACCTCCACCTAAATGTTCATGTGGAAACCGATACACAATAAAACATATTCTGATTGAATGCACACACCTCTCCCACACTCAAAGAAAGTTCTACAATGTTGACAGCATGGACAAACTATTTGGAAAAATAGATCCCAAGAGGATATTAAACTTTTTGAAAAGAACCGGCCTCTTATCAAGGATGTAAGTTCATAGACCTACAAAAATCACAAGAGTGAGTCTCTCTTGATGTTCAAATTCTCAACAGAAAACTTGATTACAGCATTTGCTGTAATCAAGTTTTCTGTACATTTTTCCTATACATTTTTGAATACCTATACATTTGTGACCTAATTACCAATAGAAGTATTCGGCATAAAATAACCCGAGGGGTTGGCATGCCGTAAAACCCAACCAACAACCAACCAACCAACCACACACACACACACACACACACACACACACACACATATATATATATATATATATATACAGTCAAACACACACACACACACACATATATATATATATATATATATATATATATATATATATATATGCGAATGAAACCCAAAAAGAATGCCTCTTATCTATATGCAATTTATATACGAACGAAATTCCGAAAAGAAACCTACCTATATACAATTTATATACGAATGAAACTCCAAAATGAACGCCTCCTATATATATATATATATATATATATATATATGGGATTTGCTTTTGAAGCATTGTTATGTAAAGTATATTATTATTAATATTTTTGAAGGCAATTACAATGCGTATATCGTATAAAATTCGATAATTATTGAAAATAATCATGACAAGCAAACCCGGCGAACAAAGTGCGCCACGTGGAACACCGTACAGCTGTTTCAACTTTATTAAGTCTCATCAGCGGTGTATACCTACGATTTCCCTCGACAGAAATCGAAACCGGGAACCCAGCACGCAGAATCAGAAACTCTACCTCTGGGCCACCGGCGCGTAGAACACGATATATGCCGAATTTAACCTGTTAATGATAAACACACCACTACTATACATAGTACAGTGAGCGTTTGAGGGAATCGTAAATTAGGCCTATGCCGAGGCGTAAGAAGTAAATTTGCTTTTGAAGCATTGTTATGTAAAGTATATTATTATTAATATTTTTTAAGGCAATTACAATGCGTATATCATATAAAATTCGATAATTACTGAAAATAATCATGACAAGCAAACCCAGAGGTAGAGTTTCTGAGACTGCGTGCTGAGTACCCGGTTTCGATTTCTGTTGGTGGGATACTGTTTCCAGGATTTGTTCAAGACAGCACGCGGCATCCTTGTGTAGTTCCAATCTAGTTTTTTTCTAATCATTTCTTTAGAGCCCAAGCGGCGCAGCCAATACAATAGCACTGATACGGCCACAGCTTGGAATAATTGTAGCTTTATCATATCAGAGAGATCAGATTTCCTTATGATGCCTTTCTTATGCGTATATTGACATAGCTTTCTGTAGATGAGATATGACTACTTAGGTATGTGAACTAGTTTACTAATTTTAGAGTCTTGCCATCCAGTGTGGGGATATCACCATCTTGTTCCAAACGCATTAACTCAGTTTTACTTGAGTTCACATAGAGGCTAATGCCTCTTGGTGCATTCTCTAGGTTATGCAGTAGTGATTAGGTTTGTGCAGGTGTATTTGCAAGATGTGCGTAGTCCGCATCGGTAATAGTTCCTGTGGCGTATCACTTGCTTCTTTATTTATTTATTTTTTAGCGGGAAGCCTTTTTTCTTTTATTAGATCTAACGACGTTCGTAGTACGTTGTCAAGGCATATTATAAATAGAAATGGTGCTGTTGTATATCCTTGTAGGACTCCAGCGACAATGTCAAATAGATCTATGTCACCATCAGGTAAATGAACCATTGCTTTCGTGTCTTTGTTGCGCATCATTATAGCGGTAATAGTTTCTTTGAGCAGACCATATGCTAGAAATATTTGTTCCATCTTTCCTCTGTGATTTGGAGAAATCATCAAAAGTGTTACCTCGAGATTTTTTGCTAGAACCCCTTCTATGATTCGAGGAATAGTCAGAATCAGAAAAGTTGTGGATCGATTTCTCCAAAACACGTTTTGATTTTTGCTGGGGATTTTCTTTACTTCGGGTCTGATGTGATTGAGAAGAAAGGTAATTTCACCCTTTTTTGTGTTAAAAAAAGGAGAGCATGATCAAACATTGTAGACAATCCATATTATTGTTAGGGTTTTACTTAAAGAAAGGACTACAAAACCCCTACATTCTACCTCAACTAGATCACAATGTGCTCGCCAGTCCTTATTTCTACATTATAATATCAGTTCGTAGTATCTTCTATTAATAATGGAGATTCACTTCCGGTTTTTGTCTGTAACAAAAATTACGTCACTCCTTACGTCACATTACCCAAAATTGTCACAACATAGAATAAATACACTCAAAATTTGAACATGCAACATTAGACAGTCCTCATTGTTTTTTAAAACAAGTTTTAATAAATACATGCCTGGTATTATATATCTATATATAGTTTGTTTTATTTTAATACATATTTAAAGTTTGCATTTCAAATTGTTTTATTTTTTAATCCTTTAATGAATTTGATGATTTTACTTACTTAGGGTACAAACTCGCTGACATTGAATTTTTAACTCCCACCAATATGTTTCAAAAATCTATTTTTACATCGCCCGGAGGGTGTTTTTTATTTTGTACTAGTTTTGATAATTTCCTTTCGTAGGATTCTTCTATATTATCCTCTCATGACACTGTCAACACATTCATTATTATCTGCTTGGTAGCGTTTGAAAACAGGATAATGTCTGGTGGAAGTGATGTGTTTGTAATTTATGGATTGGTTGTTTAGTTGATTTTACGGCATGCCAATCCTTCTTAAGTTATCTTATGCCGAAAATAGATGTTTTATTCCTTCTTGTTTGCTATGGAAAATTCTTTTTTTAAACACAATTTTTTTAGACTCATTTTTTTCTATTCAACCCATATATGAAACCCTTACAAGTACTACCATTCCGGGTCAGAGTGGACCTAAGAGTAATGGCCATGAATGGGTACTCTACATTCCCCCAAAGCTCCAGAACTGGAACTTCACCGCTAGATGCAGTTTAACGTCATATTCAGGGCACCAAGACCCTCATCCACCTCCTTCTAGCACATATATGATAAAAAGGTTTTGCTATAAAGCCTAATGTCGGTATACGCGAGGGAGTCTATCCCCTTTTTACAAGCGCTAGACCAAGGAGATTATTTTAGCGTCTGAGGTGGAGCGCCACACCTATCATCAGCTCCTTACTTAACCGCAACGATCCCTGTGCCACTCATACGCTGAGTTGGCGAGGACCGGTATCAAACTAGGAACCTTGTGGTTTGTAGCTGAACGCTCTACCGACTGAGCTAAGTCGGCCCTTTTTTAAATTTGTAATACTTAAAAAAGAAAAGAAACTTCAACAGATATTTGAAATATAAATATTTTAATTTCTCTATTATCGAAAAAATAAATAATTTTCATATGAATTTGTGTGTATGAGTGTTTGGTTGTATTTATCTATCTGTAAATTTACCGATCTATCTATCTATCTATCTCATTTGGTTAATCAATCAACCAACCAACCAATCAATCTATCTCGTACATATCTATCTATCTATTCATTGTGTCCATCTAGCTAATTTTTGCAACAAACAGGAATGTTTATTATGTGGTCCTATAAGTGCGTGTTGCGCGCACGTATATATATATATATATAAGATAAAGAAAAGGAATAGAACATCGAGTTAATCGTAACTTCGACCGTCGATACAATTTTTAACCGAATGAGCCGGGGTTATAAAGAATATAAAAGTGTTCAATAGGTTAGTAGACCGGAATTAGTAGAAAGTTTCATAAAAAATGGATTGATATACCTGCATTTCTTAACGGTCGCGTTGTCTTGATGAAAATTGGCTAACATGCTGCTTTGAAACCAACGGTAACAATCGCACCTTACATATATTCTACATTATAATGAACACTATAATGAGCACACACACACATACACACACACACACACACACACATATATATATATATATATATATATATATATATATATTATATATATATATATATATATAAAGTCGTGACTGTCGGGGTACGTACGTGTCGGCTTATAATTCAGAAAGAGATGTTGATAACTAAAACTGTGCATATACTTTAATGTGATTATAATAAAGAAAAGTTCAAAATTTATTTTTTGATTTTTGTAAGAATTTCTTGAGAAAGAAAAAAAAGAGAAGAAAACAGCAAATTCATCTGAAAAATAATTCTTAATTATCTTGCTCTTTTTACTTTCTTTTATCGTTCTTGTTACTTTAAATTAATAATAACATTCAGTTACTTTATCAGCTGATACCCTTAAATTACCCAAATTAGTCATGACCTAATCACGTAAAATAAAACGTATGGGGGGGGGGAGGGATAATCATCCGATTAGGAGTGGTGAATAAAACGATGAATTGCAATTTGATTTTGGAGTTACAGAGTTTCAATGCTGTAGAGTTTGCTCATAAATGATACTTAATGATAATCGTTTTAATTGTATAATGTTCAATCTGAGTTAGTAGAGCACCCGCCTAGTGTACCACAAGGTTCCGGGTTCGATACTGACCCTAGCCAACTCTAGCACAACTTGGATCTGTGTTGTAAAGTGGGAGTTGGTGCTATTTCAATGCTATAGAGTTTGCTCATAAATGATACTTACTAATTTCCGTTTTGATTGTTCGATCTTAGTCGGTAGAGCATCCGCCTAGGGACCACAAGGTTCCATGTTAGGTACCGGCCCTCGTCAATTCCGAACACGAGTAGCACAGCCTGGATCTGTGCGGTAAAGTGGGAAGCTGATGGTATGATGGTACTCCACCTCAGACGCAAAAACAATCTTCCTTGTCTAGCGCTAGTGAAAAGGGAATATACTCCCTCGTTGTACGTCTGATACCGACAATAGGCCACTCCGTTTATTTTACTTAACTAGAGATAATAAAATATTGCTACATAAAGAGGATGGAACGATAAAAAGAAATATGTTCAAACTAATTGAAGGAAATCGAACATTTATTTTGTTCTAATTGTTCAACGGGGCTTGAAATTTTAATGATAGGTCTTATTTATTATGGTCAGTAGCACAGGGATTTTGTGGTAAAATAAGGAGCTGATGGTAGGTGTGGTGCTCCACATCAGACGCAAAAACAATCTCCTTGGTCTAGCGCTAGTGAAAAGGGGATAGACTCCCTCGCTGATTGACTGATACCGACTTTAGGCACCCCGGCGAATTTATTTCTTTTATTATGATCAAAGGAGTTGGATTGTTTTCAATCCAAAATAATTAACAGATATTGGTTATTAAGATTATTCGTTAAAGTAAGATAACAGTAACGTCATCTGATGAAAGCATTTCACAGATTTTAAAATTATTATTTAATACATACGTTATATTTTTGTTAATTACTCGTAGTAAGTGGTAATTAATTTTCTGTTTGAAATTTACAATTCTTGCTAGTATTCATAATGTTGACATAATTAAACGGTTGGTTGTTGGTTGGTTGGTTGGTTGTTGGTTTTTTACGGCATACCAACTCTTGGGTTATTTTATGCCAAAGACGTTCGTTTTAAACTCATTTTTAATCTATTAACTCATATGTGGCCCTAGCAGGTACTAACACTCCGGATCAGAGTGTACCCGGGAATAATGATGATGAATGGGTACTCCCCACTCCCCAGAGCTCCATAATTGGAACTTCACCACTCGATGCTGTTTAACTTCATACCCAGGATACTAAGATCCTCAGCCACTGCTTTTTAGTATAATAATAATAAAAAAGGGTTGGGGGTTTCCCATAAGGGCAATAAGGTCGGAACAATCATATAGGTGCTAGGGTTTGACGTGACCAACTGATTAATTGGAGTGTGGCTCTCTGACTGCCCTTCTAGCCTCAGGACAAAGTGGAGTGTCGCATATCATGACCTACGCAGCCACCAGGATTCGTCCTTAAGCATTATGGTTGCCACCCACTAACCAAACTGTAGCCAATGGCTTGGTCAATAAATACGTTATAAATTTGATCCATCTACTACATGAATGGCAATTTCTGTCTGTCTGTGTATCTCCAGTTGGAGTGTACACCAGTGATTCGATAATGATGAAACTTTACACACATGTTAGTTAATATTTTAAAAACAGTACTGGCTAATTGGATTTTAAATAAATATCAATAATAGAACCCCTGGAACGTCTCTACAATGGAGTAAAAAAAGATGTTTCAGTGAGAGAGTGGGGGGGATAGTCCGTTAAAATCAAGTAACATCGTGAGAATATCAACTTCGCCAGGAACGCTTAATCAAATTGTTTTCAAAAAAATCTTACGATAAAAAATAATCAAACGATTTAGCGTTAAAAGATATAATATAATGTTTTGTTTAATTTGTTGTTAATAGATGGCAATATCTAAAGGAATTATTTTTTTTTAAATTAAAATAATCAAATAAGTTTGTTGAATGTTCGATACTCCTTGAGCTCAAACTTCCTCAGCTAATTCACTCTAAATGAAGAAAGCTGAATGGAAGAATAACTGATGACTTAAACTGCTATTGATAGTTCCACACAAAAAATGATCTACCATAACACATCTAACAAAAGTTGCTTTTGAAAATCCAGTATGGGAACCCAGGTTCTCTAGCATTTTCAGGTGAACTCTGAGAACTGCAAATAACCCTACATTTTCTGGGTATTACCGGGTACTACAGCTAGTACACAACTATATACCCGTACTCCAAGTGGTGAAATTGTTTTGGGTCTACCTAATTCATTCTGATCTTGATTTAAGTATAGCATGTCCTTTTGTTTTGGGAAGCTGTAAAAATCTCGTTTGACGAGAGCTGAACGAGAACTAGACAAACATTTTTTCAATGTTTATTTTTAACGTTTGTTGATGGTGGACCTTATTTATTATAGTTAAATTAAATTTCTGATTAACAGATACTGATTATTAATATTATTAGTTACATTAAGACAGTGTACTTTAAGATAGTGTAGGACACATTACACAAACGGTAAGCTGTTACGTCGGAACGAACAAGCGTATTAAATACATCATAGTTTTCGACTGTAATTTGTGGAAGTAATTAACTGCCCCTCCCCTCTCCTTCCCAAATGTCAAATTGGAACCACGAAATTAAGTCTAAAAAGATAAAGGTTAAATTGAATGACTCTTTTCTCTTCATTTATATCGTTCTTTTATTATCTCTTTTCTTTCTTTCCTTCTTTTACATTTCCTTCATTTTCTATTTTCTTAACCCCCTCTCTCTCTCTCTCTCTCTCTCTCTCTCTCTCTCTCTCTCTCTCTCTCTCTCTCTCTCTCGTTATTTAATTTCTCACTTTTTTCTTTTTCTTTTATATTTCGCACTCTTTCATCTTTTTTTTTATTTCACCCATTTCTTCTTTTTTTTCGTTCTCAGCCCTTGTTACTTTAAATCAAAATGTTTGTCCCGGTTACTATCAACTTAAGCCATTAAATTACTCACCATAGTCATAATCTAATCGCCGTAACATAAAATGTATGGTGGAGGGATTTATCAGCTGATTAGGAGTGTTGAATAAAGCGATTACATTGTTTTTTGAATTAAACAAATTTCCAAGCCTGAAGCATACAAAAAATCTATTTTTTTTTTCGCGGTATTGAAGGATGATTAAACACAAACATTCTCTGATCCTAGACAAAAAAAATGCAACGGTTTTGGGATGGATAAGACCCAAACCAATAAATCTTCCGAAGAAAGAAGACAAAAACTGTCTTTATTACCAAAAATAATCTCTCTATGAAATAAAGAAATCGAGAAAATAGTAACAAGTCAAAATGGCTTTATTTTGACAACTGGAGAAAATTCTTCGGATTTAATTTCGGGATTTGTCATCGGATTGAATAAATTTTTTGGAAATTTAAAATTCGAATCATTTAGTATCGGAACAAGTTTTGTTTTTAAACAAAAATTTATTCAATGCCGATGACAAATCCCGAAATTAAATCCGAAAGAATTTTCTCCAGTTGTCAAAATAAGCATTTTGACTTGTTACTAATTTTCTCGATTTCTTTTTTCAATTAGGAGAGATTATTTTGGTAATAAAGACAGTTTTTGTCTACTTTCTTCGAAGATTTACTGGTTTGGGTCTTATCCATCCCAAAACGCGTTGCATTTTTTTTTTGGTCTAGGATGAGAGAATGTAATTTAATCATCCTTCAATACCGCGAAAAAAACAAATAGATTTTTTGTATGCTTTCAGGCTTGAAAATTTGTTTAATTCAAAACAATGTCTAATCGCTTTATTCACACTCCTAATCAGCTAGATAAATCCCTCCACGCAATACAATTTTATGTTACGTGATTAGATTATGACTATTGGTGAGTAATTTAAATGGCTTAAGTTGATAAGTAACGACGACCAACATTTTTGACCATTTAAAGTAACAAGGGGCTGAAGAACGAAAGTAAAAAAAAGAAGAAAAATGGGTGAAATAAAAAAAAAGATGAAAAGGTGCGAAAATATAAAAGAAAAAGAAAAAAGTGAGAAATTAAATAACGAAGAGAGAGAGAGAGAGAGAGAGAGAAGAGAGAGAGGAGAGAGAGAGAGAGAGAGAGAGAGAGAGAGAGAGGTTAAGAAAATAGAAAATGAAGGGAAATGTAAAAGAAGGAAGAAAGAAAAGAGATAATAAAAGAACGATATAAATGAAGAGAAAAGAGTCATTCAATTTAACCTTTATCTTTTTAGACTTAATTTCGTGTTCCAATTTTGACATTTGGGAAGGAGAGGGGAGGGGCAGTTAATTACTTCCACAAATTTACAGTCGAAAACTATGATGTATTTAATACGCTTGTTTCGTTCCGACGTAACAGCTTACCGTTTGTGTAATGTGTCCTACACTATCTTAAAGTACACTGTCTTAATGTAACTAATAATATTAATAATCAGTATTTGTTAATCAGATAATTTAATTTAACTATAATAGATAAGGTCCACCATCAACAAACGTTAAAAATAAAACATTGAAAAAAATTGTTTGTCTAGTTCTCGTTCAGCTCTCGTCAAACGAGATTTTTACAGCTTCCCAAAACAAAGGGACATGCTATACTTAAATCAAGATCAGAATGAATTAGGTAGACCAAAACAATTTCACCACTTGGAGTACGGTATATAGTTGTGTACTAGCTGTAGTACCCCGGTAATACCCAGAAAATGTAGGGTTATTTGCAGTTCTCAGAGTTCACCTGAAATGCTAGAGAACCTGGGTTCCCATACTGGATTTTCAAAAGCAACTTTTGTTAGATGTGTTTATGGTAGATCATTTTTTGTGTGGAACTATCAATAGCAGTTTAAGTCATCAGTTATTCTTCCATTCAGCTTTCTTCATTTAGAGTGAATTAGCTGAGGAAGTTTGAGCTCAAGGAGTATCGAACATTCAACAAACTTATTTGATTATTTTAATTTTAAAAAAAATAATTCCTTTAGATATTGCCCATCTATTAACAACAAATTAAACAACAACATTATATTATATCTTTTAATGCTAAATCGTTTGATTATTTTTATCGTAAGATTTTTTTGAAAACAATTTGATTAAGCGTTCCTGGCGAAGTTGATATTCTCACGATGTTACTTGATTTTAACGGACTATCCCCCCCACTCTCTCACTGAAACATCTTTTTTTACTCCATTGTAGAGACGTTCCAGGGGTTCTACTATTGATATTTATTAAAATCCAATTAGCCAGTACTGTTTTAAAATATTAACTTAACATGTGTGTAAAGTTTCATCATTATCGAATCACTGGTGTACACTCCAACTGGAGATACACAGACAGACAGAAATTGCCATTCATGTAGTAGATGGATCAAATTTATAACGTATGTATTGACCAAGCCATTGGCTACAGTTTGGTTAGTGGGTGGCAACCATAATGCTTAAGGACGGAATCCTGGTGGCTGCGCAGGTCATGATATGCGACACTCCACTTTTGTCCTGGGGCTAGAAGGGCAGTCAGAGAGCCACACTCCAATTAATCAGTTGGTCACGTCAAACCCTAGCACCTATATGATTGTTCCGACCTTATTGCCCTTATGGGAAACCCCCAACCCTTTTTATTATTATTATACTAAAAAGCAGTGGCTGAGGATCTTAGTATCCTGGGTATGAAGTTAAACAGCATCGAGTGGTGAAGTTCCAATTATGGGGAGTGGGGAGTACCCATTCATCATCATTATTCCCGGGTACACTCTGATCCGGAGTGTTAGTACCTGCTAGGGTTCCACATATGAGTTAAATAGATTAAAAATGAGTTTAAAACGAACGTCTTTGGCATAAAATAACCCAAGAGTTGGTATGCCGTAAAAACCAACCAACCAACCAACCAACCAACAGTTTAATTATGTCAACATTATGAATACTAGCAAGAATTGTACATTTCAAACAGAAAAATTAATTACCACTTACTACGAGTAATTAACAAAATATAACGTATGTATTAAATAATAATTTTAAAATCTGTGAAGTGCTTTCATCAGATGACGTTACTGTTATCTTACTTTAACGAATAATCTTATAACCAATATCTGTTAATTATTTGGATTGAAAACAAATCCAACTCCTTTGATCATAATAAACGAAATAAATTCGCCGGGGTGGCCTAAAGTCGGTATCAGTCAATCAGCGAGGGAGTCTATCCCCTTTTCACTAGCGCTAGACCAAGGAGATTGTTTTTGCGTCTGATGTGGAGCACCACACCTACCATCAGCTCCTTACTTTACCGCACAAATCCCTGTGCTACTGACCATAATAAATAAGACCTATCATTAAAATTTCAAGCCCGTTGAACAATTAGAACAAAATAAATGTTCGATTTTCCTTCCATTAGTTTGAACGTATTTCTTTTTTATCGTTCCATCCTCTTTATGTAGCAATATTTTATTATCTCTAGTTAAGTAAAATAAACGGAGTGGCCTATTATCGGTATCAGACGTACAACGAGGGAGTATATTCCCTTTTCACTAGCGCTAGACTAGCGCTAGACAAGGAAGATTGTTTTTGCGTCTGAGGTGGAGTACCATCATACCATCAGCTTCCCACTTTACCGCACAGATCCAGGCTGTGCTACTCGTGTTCGGAATTGACGAGGGCCGGTACCTAACATGGAACCTTGTGGTTCCTAGGCGGATGCTCTACCGACTAAGATCGAAATCAAAACGGAAATTAGTAAGTATCATTTATGAGCAAACTCTATAGCATTGAAATAGCACCAACTCCCACTTTACAACACAGATCCAAGTTGTGCTAGAGTTGGCTAGGGTCAGTATCGAACCCGGAACCTTGTAGTACACTAGGCGGGTGCTCTACTAACTCAGATTGAACATTATACAATTAAATGATTATCATTAAGTATCATTTATGAGCAACTCTACAGCATTGAAACTCTGTAACTCCAAAATCAAATTGCAATTCATCGTTTTATTCACCACTCCTAATCGGATGATTATCCCTCCCCCCCCATACGTTTTATTTTACGTGATTAGGTCATGACTAATTTGGGTAATTTAAGGGTATCAGCTGATAAAGTAACTGAATGTTATTATTAATTTAAAGTAACAAGAACGATAAAAGAAAGTAAAAAGAGCAAGATAATTAAGAATTATTTTTCAGATGAATTTTCTGTTTTCTTCTCTTTTTTTTCTTTCTCAAGAAATTCTTACAAAAATCAAAAAAATAAATTTTGAACTTTTCTTTATTATAAATCACATTAAAGTATATGCACAGTTTTAGTTATCAACATCTCTTTTCTGAATTATAAGCCGACACGTACGTACCCCGACAGTCACGACTCCTTTATATATATATTATATATATATATAATATGTGTGTGTGTGTGTTGTGTGTGTGCTCATTATAGTGTTCATTATAATGTAGAATATATGTAAGGTGCGATTGTTACCGTTGGTTTCAAAGCAGCATGTTAGGCACTTTTTCATCAAGACAACGCGACGTTAAGAAATGCAGGTATATCAATCCATTTTTTTATGAAACTTTCTACTGATTCCGGTCTACTAACCTATTGAACACTTTTATATTCTTTATAAGCCCGGCTTATTCGGTTAAAAATTGTATGGACGGTCGAAGTTACGATTAACTCGATGTTCTATTCCTCTTCTTTATCTTTATATATATATATATATATATATATATATATATATATATATATATACGTGCGCGTACACACACACACACATTCATGCTCATATATATATATATATATATATATATATATATATTATATGTGTGTGTGTGTGTGTGTTTGTGTGGATGTGTGTGTGTGTTTGTGTAGGTGTGTGGCCAGACTAGATTATAAGATATTTAAGTTATTTTTCCTTTTAGTGATTTACTTAATTGTTATTGGTAATGGGAAATCTCCTAATAAAGGTATTGTAGTATACAATTGTTAATAAGCGTTTCGCGGTTATTGCGATTGTTGACCCGTTGACAGCAATGATAAATTTGGTCATCTTCAGACCAAGCCCGAACTGTGAAAGTCCGAACCAGCTCTTCTTCAATTTTACTGTGGGTCAAACAAAACAACGTGGGCACAGGAAGTCCGAACGAGCAGGTTCATCAACCTATAAGTGACCCGCAGCGCAACACGCACTTATAGGACCACATAATAAACATTCCTGTTTGTTGCTAAAATTAGCTAGATGGACACAATGAATAGATAGATAGATATGGACGAGATAGATTGATTGGTTGGTTGGTTGATTGATTAAACCAAATGAGATATATATATATATATATATATATATATATATATATATAGATAGATAGATAGATAGATAGATCGGTAAATTTACAGATAGATAAATACAACCAAACACTCATACACACAAATTCATATGAAAATTATTTATTTTTTCGATAATAGAGAAATTAAAATATTTATATTTCAAATATCTGTTGAAGTTTCTTTTTTTTTAAGTATTACAAATTTAAAAAAGGGCCGACTTAGCTCAGTCGGTAGAGCGTTCAGCTACAAACCACAAGGTTCCTAGTTTGATACCGGTCCTCGCCAACTCAGCGTATGAGTGGCACAGGGATCGTTGCGGTTAAGTAAGGAGCTGATGATAGGTGTGGCGCTCCACCTCAGACGCTAAAATAATCTCCTTGGTCTAGCGCTTGTAAAAAGGGGATAGACTCCCTCGCGTATACCGACATTAGGCTTTATAGCAAAACCTTTTTATCATATATGTGCTAGAAGGAGGTGGATGAGGGTCTTGGTGTCCAGAGTATGACTGCATCTAGCGGTGAAGTTCCAGTTCTGGAGCTTTGGGGGAATGTAGAGTACCCATTCATGGCCATTACTCTTAGGTCCATTCTGACCCGGAATGGTAGTACTTGTAAGGGTTTCATCTATGGGTTGAATAGAAAAAAATGAGTCTAAAAAAAATTGTGTTTAAAAAAAGAATTTTCCATAGCAAACAAGAAGGAATAAAACATCTATTTTCGGCATAAGATAACTTAAGAAGGATTGGCATGCCGTAAAATCAACTAAACAACCAATCCATAAATTACAAACACATCCCTTCCACCAGACATTATCCTGTTTTCAAACGCTACCAAGCAGATAATAATGAATGTGTTTCGTAGGATTCTTCTATATTATCCTCTCATGACACATGAGAGGATAATATAGAAGAATCCTACGAAAGGAAATTATCAAAACTAGTACAAAATAAAAAACACCCTCCGGGCGATGTAAAATAGATTTTTTGAAACATATTGGTGGGAGTTAAAAATTCAATGTCAGCGAGTTTGTACCCTATGTAAGTAAAATCATCAAATTCATTAAAGGATTAAAAAATAAAACAATTTGAAATGCAAACTTTAAATATGTATTAAAATAAAACAAACTATATATAGATATATAATATCAGGCATGTATTTATTAAAACTTGTTTTAAAAAACAATGAGGACTGTCTAATGTTGCATGTTCAAATTTTGAGTGTATTTATTCTATGTTATGACGATTTTGAATAATGTGACGTAAGCAGTAACGTAATTTTTGTTACAGACAAAAACCGGAAGTAAATCTCCATTATTAATAGAAGATACTACGAACTGATATTATAATGTAGAAATAAGGACTGGCGAGCACATTGTGATCTAGTTGAGGTAGAATGTAGGGGTTTTGTAGCCCTTTCTTTAAGTAAAACCCTAACAATAATATGGATTGTCTACAATGTTTGATCATGCTCTCCTTTTTTTAACACAAAAAAGGGTGAAATTATCTTTCTTCTCAATCACCTCAGACCCGAAGTAAAGAAAATCCCCAGCAAAAATCAAAACGTGTTTTGGAGAAATCGATCCACAACTTTTCTGATTCTGACTATTCCTCGAATCATAGAAGGGGTTCTAGCAAAAAATCTCGAGGTAACACTTTTGATGATTTCTCCAAATCACAGAGGAAAGATGGAACAAATACTTCTAGCATATAGTCTGCTCAAAGAAACTGTTACCGCTATAATGATGCGCAACAAAGACACGAAAGCAATGGTTCATTTACCTGATGGTGACATAGATCTATTTGACATTGTCGCTGGAGTCCTACAAGGATATACAACAGCACCATTTCTATTTATAATATGCCTTGACAACGTACTACGAACGTCGTTAGATCTAATAAAAGAAAAAAGGCTTCCCGCTAAAAAATAAATAAATAAAGAAGCAAGTGATACGCCACAGGAACTATTACCGATGCGGACTACGCACATCTTGCAAATACACCTGCACAAACCTAATCACTACTGCATAACCTAGAGAATGCACCAAGAGGCATTAGCCTCTATGTGAACTCAAGTAAAACTGAGTTAATGTGTTTGGAACAAGATGGTGATATCCCCACACTGGATGGCAAGACTCTAAAATTAGTAAACTAGTTCACATACCTAAGTAGTCATATCTCATCTACAGAAGCTATGTCAATATACGCATAAGAAAGGCATCATAAGGAAATCTGATCTCTCTGATATGATAAAGCTACAATTATTCCAAGCTGTGGCCGTATCAGTGCTATTGTATTGGCTGCGCCGCTTGGGCTCTAAAAGAAATGATTAGAAAAAAACTAGATTGGAACTACACAAGGATGCCGCGTGCTGTCTTGACAAATCCTGGAAACAGTATCCCACCAACAGAAATCGAAACCGGGTACTCAGCACGCAGTCTCAGAAACTCTACCTCTGGGTTTGCTTGTCATGATTATTTTCAGTAATTATCGAATTTTATACGATATACGCATTGTAATTGCCTTAAAAAATATTAATAATAATATACTTTACATAACAATGCTTCAAAAGCAAATTTACTTCTTACGCCTCGGCATAGGCCTAATTTACGATTCCCTCAAACGCTCACTGTACTATGTATAGTAGTGGTGTGTTTATCATTAACAGGTTAAATTCGGCATATATCGTGTTCTACGCGCCGGTGGCCCAGAGGTAGAGTTTCTGATTCTGCGTGCTGGGTTCCCGGTTTCGATTTCTGTCGGAGGGAAATCGTAGGTATACACCGCTGATGAGACTTAATAAAGTTGAAACAGCTGTACGGTGTTCCACGTGGCGCACTTTGTTCGCCGGGTTTGCTTGTCATGATTATTTTCAATAATTATCGAATTTTATACGATATACGCATTGTAATTGCCTTCAAAAATATTAATAATAATATACTTTACATAACAATGCTTCAAAAGCAAATCCCATATATATATATATATATATATATATATATATATAGGAGGCGTTCATTTTGGAGTTTCATTCGTATATAAATTGTATATAGGTAGGTTTCTTTTCGGAATTTCGTTCGTATATAAATTGCATATAGATAAGAGGCATTCTTTTTGGGGTTTCATTCGCATATATATATATATATATATATATATATATATATATATATATATATATATATATATATATATGTGTGTGTGTGTGTGTGTTTGACTGTATATATATATATATATATATATATGTGTGTGTGTGTGTGTGTGTGTGTGTGTGTGGTTGGTTGGTTGGTTGGTTGGTTGGGTTTTTCGGCATGCCAACCCCTCGGGTTATTTTATGCCGAATACTTCTATTGGTAATTAGGTCACAAATGTATAGGTATTCAAAAATGTATAGGAAAAATGTACAGAAAACTTGATTACAGCAAATGCTGTAATCAAGTTTTCTGTTGAGAATTTGAACATCAAGAGAGACTCACTCTTGTGATTTTTGTAGGTCTATGAACTTACATCCTTGATAAGAGGCCGGTTCTTTTCAAAAAGTTTAATATCCTCTTGGGATCTATTTTTCCAAATAGTTTGTCCATGCTGTCAACATTGTAGAACTTTCTTTGAGTGTGGGAGAGGTGTGTGCATTCAATCAGAATATGTTTTATTGTGTATCGGTTTCCACATGAACATTTAGGTGGAGGTTCTTCTTTTAAATGAAGGAGTTGGTCATCTAGTGTGGTCAATGCGTAGCCCGGGTGATAGTGGTTTCTTCTCTTCTGGTATTACTAGGATCAGGTATCCTTTCTTTTAAGTTGGGCTGTAATTTGTAGAGTTTGTTGTGGGGATTTTCATCCCATAATTGCTGCCATTTGATTGTCATTATTTGCTTGATTTTTAGTTTAAGATCACTGTATGATATTTTGTAGTTTTTTGTCTGGTATCATGTTAAACGCAGATTTAGCAAATGAATCAGCTTTATCATTTCCCTGGATTCCTATATGGCTTGGAATCCAGCAGAATATCACTTTCTTCCTATGGCTAATGGGGTTAAGTTTGTTTAAAAGTTTACTGATTAGAGGGTTATCCAGTTTTCTATCTTTAATAGATTGTAGAACAGAAATGGAGTCCGAATGAATAATGAATTTTTTCGAGTTGCTAGTTGAGATAATGTTAAGTGCTAGATCTATTGCACTGGCCTCAGCAGTAAATATGGAGGCTTCTTTTGGAAGGCATTTTTCATTGTTTTGTTGTTGAAAACTACTCCACATCCGGTTCTATTGTTGACTTTGGGGCCATCTGTATAAATATGTGAGTAGTTAGGAATATATATATATATAATATAATATATATATATATATATATATATATATATATATATATATAATAGATTAATATTTAATCTATTTGAAATTTAAAAATACTCATAAAATATAGTTTTTTTAAATTGTTCATCAATCTTTCTAATATATCATAAGATAATCTTTTTATTTATTTACTGATCTATCTAATTAATTTAATTTATTTTATTTTACAACTGAAAAAAAGGCTAAGTAAATAAATTCTTCTATTTGACCGTTTTTATTTTTATTTTGAATTCAAGATAGTTACTATGTAGCAATATTCACCGGAAGTTAACCAGACAAGATTAGATATATATACATATAAAAATTCAAACCCATTCTCAACAGATATTACAAAGGTAAGAGACAGATTTTATCTTCTCTAATAACTTATAAAATAATTATATTAACTTGATGCTTCAAAGGAGTCTAACAATAAATGAGAAAAACTTTCTATCAGGGACCCCACTCTCAAAAAGTGTTTTAATACTTTTGAGAGGGGGGGTCCCTTGGAAAGGATTTTTCATTTATGGGGGATAAATACCATTTGGAAAGGTACGAATGAACTATTCTCATTTCATTCATTTTTATTTCATCAATTCATTCACTTTACCATTAATTTTTAACTAAATAATTTAGAAGCATACGCGAAAACTTAAATGATATATATATATATATATATATATATATATATATATATATATATATATATATATATGAGGCATTCTTTTCGGATTTTCATTCGTATATAAAATGATTGATAAAATAAACCACACATTTTCCTATTTGGTGTAACCCGAACCTTGTTCTTTCCAGATTTAATTCACATTTGTTTACTGAAATGAGAAGTGTAATTAATTGGACTTTAAAATAGGCCACTTTTTCCTTCTTTCTCTTTTCATATTTCAAAACATACCAGGAATATGAATAAATATTTGCGTCACAAATCGAGTAAAGACGTAAATATACACTTTTTCACTGCAACACAAGATTTTAATTATTTAAAATTTTTCGAATTAGTATGACTGACCGGAAAAAAGGAAGGACTTTTATTTGAACTTTCAACGAATTGAATTATGCTTCTAATAAGGACATTTGTCACGAACCGGATAGATATAACAGGTATTTCATGTTATACAATTATCCTTTCGGGTAGAGCTGCATTGTGTAATGGTTATCGTCGTAGAAAATGGACACAGCGAGACGAATTCAAATCTTGGATGTTGCTGTTTGCATTTCACATAGTATAATCCACTTGCTTCTTTATTTATTTATTTTTTAGCGGAAGCCTTTTTTCTTTTTAATTAGATCTAACGACGTTCGTAGTACGTTTTGTCACGGCATATTATAAATAAAATGGTGCTGTTGTATATCCTTGTAGGACTCAGAGACAATTGTCAAATAGTATCCATGTCACCACAGGTAAATGAACGCATTCTTTCGTGTCTTTGTTGCGCATCATATATAGCGGTAACAGTATTCTTTTGAGCAGACTATATGCTAGAAAGTATTTGTTTTCCATCTTTCTCTGTGATTTTGAGAAATCATCAAAGTGTTACCCTGCGAGATTTTCTCACACTCTCAAGAACCCCTTCTAGACTGATTCGAGGAATAGTCAGAACAGAAAAGTTTGTGGTCGATTTCTCCATAAACACGTTTTTGATTTTCGTTCGCTGGGATTCATTCTAACTTCGGAGGTCTGAGGGTGATCTGAGAAGAAATAATTTCACAAGCCCTTTTTGGTGGTTAAAAAAAGGAGTAGCATGATCAAATACGATTGTAGGACAATCCATATTATTGTTAGGGTTTTTTACTTAAGATAAGGGCTACAAAACCCTAACAATTCTAACCTCAACTAGATCACACACAAATGTCTCGCCAAGTCCTTATTTCTACATTAATAAATAATCAGTTCGTAGTCATCTTCTATTAAAATAATAGGAGATTTTACTTCCGTTTTGTCTGTAGTACAAATTACGTTACTGCTTACGTCCAAATTATTTCAAAATCGTCATAACAAGAATAAATACACTCAAAATTTGAAAACATGCAACATTAGACAGTCCTATTGTTTTTTAACAAGTTTTAATAAATCAATGCCTGATATTATAATATCTATATATAGTTGTTGTATTTTAATAATATTTAAAGTTTGCCATTTCAAATTGTTTTTTTTTTAATCCTTTAATGAATTGATGATTTTACTTTTACAATAGGGTACAACTCGCTTTGACATTGGAATTTTAACTCCCACCTAATATGTTTCAAAAAAATCTATTTTAACATCGCCCGGAGGGTGTTTTTTAATTTTGTAGCTAGTTTTGATATATCCTTTCGAAGGATTCTTCTATATTATCCTCTCATGTGTCATGAGAGGATAATATATGAAGAATCCTACGAAACACATTCATTATTATCTGCCTTGGTAGCGTTTGAAAACAGGATAATGTCTGGTGGAAAGAGGATGTGTTTGTAATTTATGGATTAGGTTGGTTTAGTTGATTTTACGGCAATGCAATCTTCTTAAGTTATCTTATGCCGAAAATAGATGTTTTATCTTCCTTCTTGTTTTGCTATGGGAAAATCTTTTTTTTAAACACAATTTTTTTTAAGACTGGCATTTTTTTCCTAATCAACCATAGATGAACCTTACAAGTATACATTCCGGTCAGAATGGACCTAGAGTAATGGCCATGAAATGGGTAAATCTCTACATTCCCCCAAAGCTCCAGAACTGGAAACTTCAATCCGCTAGATGCAGTCATACTCTGGCACCAAGAACCCTCATCACCTTCCTTCTAAGCCATATATGAATAAAGGTTTTGCTATAAAGCCTATGTCGGTATACCGAGGAGTCTATCCCCCTTTCTTACAAGCGCTAGACCAAGGAAGATTATTTTAGCGTCTGAGGTGCGACGCAGCCGCTATCATACAGCTCCTACTTAAACCGCAACGATCCCTCGGCCACTCATACGCTAGTTGGCGGAGGACGGTAACAAACTAGGAACCTTTGTGGTTGTAGCTGGAAACGCTCTACCGACTGAGCTAAGTCGGCCCTTTTTTAAAAATTTGTAATACTTAAAAAAAGAGAAACTTCAACAGATATTGAAATATAAATATTTTAATTTCCTCTATTAGTCGAAAAAATAAATAATTTTCATATGAATTTGTGTGTATGAGTGTTTGGTTTGTATTTATCTATCTGTAATTACCGATCTATCTATCTATCTATTCTATCTATAATATATATATAATATATATATATATATATATATTATATAATATCTCATTTGGTTAATTTCAATCAACAACCAACCAATCAATCTATCTGCGTCCATATCTATCTACTCTATTCATTGTGTCCATCTAGCTATTTTATGCAACAAACAGGAATGTTATTATGTGGCCTATAAGTGGCGTGTTTGCGCTGCGGGTCACTTATAGGTTTGATGAAACCTGCTCAGTTCGGACTTCCTGTGCCACGTTGTTTTGTTTGAGCCCACAGTAAAATTGAAGAAGAGCTGGTTCGGACCCTTTCAACAGTTCGGGCTTGGTTGAATGACCAAAATTTATCAATTGCTGTCAACAGGTCAAACAATACGCAATAACCGCGAAACGCTTATTAACAATTGTATACTACAATACCTTAATTAGGAGATTTTCCCATTACCAATAAACAATTAAGTAATCACTAAAAGGAAAAAATAAACTTAAATATCTTAAAATCTAGTCTGGCCATCACCACCTACACAAACACACCAACACATCACACAAACACACCACATCACACACATATATATATATATAATATTATATATATATATATATATATTGAAGCCAAAAAAATGAAAAAAAAATTGTTTGGTTGGGGGGGGGGGGGGGGGGGGGGGGTTTTGGGGTTGTGTGTACCCGCGCACGTATATATATATATATATTTATATATATATATATATATACTATATACTATAAGATAAAGAAGAGGAATAGAACATCGAGTTAATCGTAAATTCGAAACCGAGTCCCACTACAATTTTTAACGATACGAATAAGCCGGCTTATAAAGAATTATAAGAGTGGTTCAATAGGTTTAAGTAGATACCGGAATGCAAAGTAAGAAGTTTCATAAAAAATGGATTGATATTGCCTGCATTTTGCTTAACAGGTCCGTTGTCTTGAATGAAAAGTGCCTGAAACATGCTGCTTTGAAAACCCAACGGGTAACAATCGCACCTTACAATATATTCTACATTATAATGAACACTATACTGACACACACAACACACACACACACACATATATACTATATATATATAATATTATATAAGGGTCGTGACTGTCGGGGTAACGTACGTGTCGGGCTTATAATTCCAGAAAAGAGATTGTTGATAACTAAAAACTTAGTGCATATACTTTAATGTGATTATAATAAGAAAGTTCAAAATTTATTTTTGATTTTGTAAGAATTTCTTGAGAAGAAAAAAAGAGAAGAAAACTAGAAAAATCTTCACTGAAAAAATAAATTTCTAATTATTTGCCTCTTTTACTTTCTTTTATCGTTCTGTCACTTTAAATTATAATAACATTCAGTTACTTTATAGCTGATTACCCTTAAATTAACCCAAATTAGCATAGACCTAGATCACGTAAAAATAAAACGTTATGTGTGTGGGGGAGGGTAAATCATGCCGATTAGGAGTGGTGAGTAAAACGATGATGTCCAATTTGATTTTGGAGTTTACAGAGTTTCACAATGCCTGGTAGAGTTTGCTCACATAATATACTTAATGATAATCATTTTGAATTGTATACATGTTCAATCTGGAGTTAGTAAGAGCAACACCGCCTAGTGTACTACAAGGTTCCGGTTCGATACTGACCTAGCCAATCTAGCACAAACTTGGATCTGTGGTTGTAAAGTGGGGAGTGGTGCTATTTCCATGCTATAGAGTTTGCTCATAAATGATACTTACGTAATTGTCCGTTTTGATTTTCGATCTTAGTCGTAGAGCATGCCGCCTAGGAAACCACAAGTTCCATGTTAAGGTTCCGGCCCTCGTCAATTCCGAACAAGCGAGTAAGCACAGCCTGGATCTGTGCCGGTAAAGTGGGGAAGCTGATGGTATATGGTACTCCACCCTCAGACGCAAAAAACAATCTTCCCTTGTATAGCGCTAGTCCCTTAGCGCTAAAGTGAAAAGGGAATATACTCCCTCGTTGTAGACGTCTGTACCGATAATAGGACCACTCCGTTTATTTTACTTAACTAGAGATAATAAAATATTGCTACATAAGAGGATGGACGAATAAAAAAAAAATAGTTCAAAAGCTAATGGAAGGAAAATCGAACATTTATTTTGTTCTATTGTTCAACGGGCTTGAAAATTTTTAATCGATAGGTCTTATTTATTATGGTCAGTTAGCACAGGGATTTGGTGCGGTACAAGTTAAGGAGCTGATGGTAGGTGTGGTGCTCCACATCGACCGCAAAACAATCTCCTTGGTCTAGCGCTAGTGAAAAGGGGATAGACTCCCTCGCTGATGACTGATACCGATTTAAGGCCACCCCGGCGATTTATTTCGTTTATTATGATCAAAGGAGTTGGATTTTGTTTTCAATCCAAATAATTACAGATAATTGGTTATTTAAGATTATTCGTTAAAGTAAGATAACATAACGTCATCGATGAAAGCACTTCACAGATTTTAAAAATTATTATTTAATACAGATACGTATATTTGTTAATTACTCGTAAGTAAGTGTAACTTAATTTTTCTGCTTGAAAAATGTAACAATTCTGGCTAGTATTCATAATGTTTCACATATTTAACTGTTTGGTTGGGTGGTTGGTTGTGTGGTTTTTACGGCATACCAACTCTTGGGTTATTTTATGCCAAAGACGTTCCGTTTTAAACCTCCATTTTTAAATCCTATTTAAACTCATATGTGGAACCCTAGCAGGTACTAACACTCCGGATCAGAGTGTCCCGGGAATAATGATGATGAATGGGTATCCCCACTCACCATAATTGGAACTATCAACCACTCGATGCTGTTTAACTCATAAGCCCAGGAATAACTAAGATCCCAGCCACTGCTTTTTTGTATTAATAATAATAAAAAGGGTTGGCGGGTTCCCATAGGGCAATAGGTCGAACAATCATATAGGTGCTAGGGTTTGACGTGACCACTGATTAATTGGAGTGTGGCTCTCTGACTGCCCTTCTAGCCCAGGACAAAGTGGATGTCCGCATATTCATGACCTGCGCAGCCACCAGGATTCCGTCCCTTAAAGCATTAAATGGTTGCCACCGCCACTAACCAAACTGTAGCCAATGGCTTGGTCAATAACATAACGTTATAAATTTGATCCATCTACTACATGAATGGCAATTTCTGTCTGTCTGTGTTATCTCCAGTTGGAGTGTACAAACACCAGTGATTCGATAATGATGAAACTTTACACAACACATGGTTAGTTAATATTTTAAAACAGTACTGGCTTAATTGGATTTTAAATAAATATCAATAGTAGAACCCCTGGGAACGTCTCTACAATGGAGTAAAAAAGATGTTTCAGTGAAGAGAAGTGGGGGGGGAATAAGTCCGTTAAACATCAATACATCGTGAGAATATCAACTCCAGGAACGCTTAATTCAATTGTTTTTCAAATAATCTTACGCATAAAAAATAATCAACGATTTACATTAAAAAGATATAATATAATGTTTGTGTTTAATTTGTTGTTAATAGTGGCATATTAAAGGAATTTAGTTTTTTTCTTTAAAATTAAACATAATCAAATAAGTTTTGTTGAATGTTCGATACTTCGCTATGAGCTTCAAACGTTCCCTCCAGTCTAATTCACTCTAAATGAAGAAAGCTGAATGGAAGAATAACTGATTGACTTAAACTGCTGAATTGATAGTTCCACACAAAAAATGATTACCATAACACATCTAACAAAAGTTGCTTTTGAAATCCAGTATGGGAACCAGGTTCTCGTAGCTTTTCCAGGTGAACTCTGAGAACTGCAAATTTAACCCTACTTTTCTGGGTATACGGTACTACAGCTAGTACACAACTATATACCCGGTGACTCCAGTGGTGAAATTGTTTTGGGTCCTACCTAATTCTTCTGATTCTTGATTTTAAGTATGCATGTCCTTTTGTTTTGGGAAGCGTAAAAATGCTGTTTGACGAAGAGCTGAACGAGAACTAACCAAACCATTTTTTCAATGTTTATTTTTATAACGTTTGTTGATGGTGGAACTTATCTATTATAGTTAAATTAAATTTCTGATTAACAATACTGATTTATTAAATATTATTAGTTACATAGACAGTGTACTTTAAGATAGTGTAGGAACCACATTACAACAACGAGTAAGCTGTTACGTCGGAACGAACAACGTATAATATACATTCAATAGTTTTCGACTGTACATTTGTGAGTAATTAACTGCCCTCCCCTCTCCTCCCAAAAATGTCAAATTGGAACCACGAAATTAAGTCTAAAGATAAAGGTTAAATTTTGAATGACTCTTTCTCTTCATATTATTATCGTTTCTTCTTATTATCTCTTTTTCTTTCTTTCCTTCTTTACATTTCCTTCATTTTTCCTATTTTCCTTTAACTCCTCTCTCTCTCGTCTCCTCTCTCGCTGTCTCTCTCTCGCTCCATTTTCCTCTCCTCTCAGTCCTCCGTCTTCTCTCCTCTCGTCTCTCTCTCTCGACAGTTATTTAATTTCTGACTATTTTTTTCTTTTTCTTTTATATTTCGGCACTCTTTCATCTTTTTTTTTATTTCTCACGCCATTTCTCTCTTTTTTGTTCTCAGCCCTTGTTACTTTAATCAAAATGTTTGTCCCGGTTACTATCAACTTAAGCCATTAAATTACTCACCATAGTCATCATCTAATCACCGTACATAAAATGTATGGTGGGAGGGATTTATCAGCTGATTAGGAAGTGTTGAATAAAAGCGATTACATTGTTTTTTGAATTAAACAAATTTTCCAAAGCCTGAAAAGCATACAAAAAATTATTTTTTTTTTCGCGTATTGGAAGGATGATTAACCAACATTCTCTGATCCTAAGACAAAAAAAATGCAACGGTTTTGGGATGGATAAGATCCCAAAACCAAGTAAAATCTTACGAAGAAAGTAGACAAAAACTGTCTTTAATTAACCAAAAATAATCTCTCTAATGAAATTAAAGAAATCGAAGAAATAGTAAAACAAGTCAAATGGGCTTTATTTTTGACAACCTGGGAAATTCTTCGGATTTAATTTCGGGATTTTGTCATCGGATGATAAATTTTTTGGAAATTTTAAAATTCGAATCATTTAGTATCGGACAAGTTTTGTTTTTAAACAAAAATTTATTCAATCCGATGACAAATCCCGAAATTAAATCCGAAAGAATTTTCTCCAGTTGTCAAAAAAGCCATTTTGACTTGTTACTATTTTCTCGATTTCTTTATTTCATAGAGAGATTATTTTGGTAATAAAGACAGTTTTTGTCTCTTTCTTCGGAAGATTTATGGTTTGGGTCTTATCCATCCCAAAACCGTTGCATTTTTTTTTTGTCTAGGATCAGAGAATGTGTTTTAATCATCCTTCAATACCGCGAAAAAAACAAATAGATTTTTTGTATGCTTCAGGCTTGAAAATTTGTTTAATTCAAAAACAATGTAATCGCTTTATTCAACACTCCTAATCAGCTGATAAATCCCTCCACCATACATTTATGTTACGTGATTAGATTAATGACTATTGGTGAGTAATTTAATGGCTTAAGTTGATAAGTAACCGGACAACATTTTGATTTAAAGTAACAAGGCTGAGAACGAAAGTTAAAAAAAAGAAGAAAAATGGGTGAAATAAAAAAAAGATGAAAGAGTGCGAAATATAAAAGAAAAAGAAAAAAGTGAGAAATTAAATAACGAAGAGAGAGAGAGAGAGAGAGAGAGAGAGAGAGAGAGAGAGAGAGAGAGAGAGAGAGAGGAGGAGAGGTTAAGAAAATAGAAAATGAAGGAAATGTAAAAGAAGGAAAGAAAGAAAAGAGATAAAAAAGAACGATATAAATGAAGAGAAAAGAGTCATTCAATTTAACCTTTATCTTTTTAGAACTTAATTTCGTGGTTCCAATTTTGACATTTGGGAAGGAGAGGGAGGGCAGTTAATTACTTCCAAATTTACAGTCGAAAACTATGATGTATTTAATACGCTTGTTCGTTCCGACGTAACAGCTTACCGTTTGTGTAATGTGTCCTACACTATCTTAAAGTACACTGTCTAATGTAACTAATAATATTAATAATCAGTATTCTGTTAATCAGATAATTTAATTTAACTATAATAAGATAAGGTCCACCATCAACAAACGTTAAAAATAAACATTGAAAAAATTGTTTGTCTAGTCTCGTTCAGCTCTCGTCAAACGAGATTTTTACAGCTTCCCAAAACAAAGGGACATGCTATACTTAAATCAAGATCAGAATGAATTAGGTAGACCAAACAATTTCAACCACTTGGAGTACGGTATATAGTTGTGTACTAGCTGTATCCCCGTAATACCCAGAAAATGTAGGGTTATTTGCAGTTCTCCAGAGTTCACCTGAAAATGCTAGAGAACCTGGGTTCCCATACTGGATTTTCAAAAGCAACTTTTGTTAGATGTGTTTATGGTAGATCATTTTTTGTGTGGAACTATCAATAGCAGTTTAAGTCATCAGTTATTCTTCCATTCAGCTTTCTTCATTTAGAGTGAATTAGCTGAGGAAGTTTGAGCTCAAGGAGTATCGAACATTCAACAAACTTATTTGATTATTTTAATTTTAAAAAAAATAATTCCTTTAGATATTGCCATCTATTAACAACAAATTAAACAACAACATTATATTATATCTTTTAAGCTAAACGTCGTTTGATTATTTTTATCGTAAGATTTTTTTGAAAAACAATTTGATTAAGCGTTCCTGGCGAAGTTGATATTCTCACGATGTTACTTGATTTTAACGGACTATCCCCCCACTCTCTCACTGAAACATCTTTTTTTACTCCATTGTAGAGACGTTCCAGGGTTCTACTATTGATATTTATTAAAATCCAATTAGCCAGTACTGTTTTAAAATATTAACTTAACATGTGTTTAAAGTTTCATCATTATCGAATCACTGGTGTACACTCCAACTGGAGATACACAGACAGACAGAAATTGCCATTCATGTAGTAGATGGATCAAATTTATAACGTATTATTGACCAAGCCATTGGCTACAGTTTGGTTAGTGGGTGGCAACCATAATGCTTAAGGACGGAATCCTGGTGGCTGCGCAGGTCATGATATGCGACACTCCACTTTGTCCTGGGCTAGAAGGGCAGTCAGAGAGCCACACTCCAATTAATCAGTTGGTCACGTCAAACCCTAGCACCTATATGATTGTTCCGACCTTATTGCCCTTATGGGAACCCCCAACCCTTTTTATTATTATTACTAAAAAGCAGTGGCTGAGGATCTTAGTATCCTGGGTATGAAGTTAACAGCATCGAGTGGTGAAGTTCCAATTATGGGGAGTGGGAGTACCCATTCATCATCATTATTCCCGGGTACACTCTGATCCGGAGTGTTAGTACCTGCTAGGGTTCACATATGAGTTAAATAGATTAAAATGAGTTTAAAACGAACGTCTTGCATAAAATAACCCAAGAGTTGGTATGCCGTAAAAACCAACCAACCAACCAACCCAACCAACAGTTTAATTATGTCAACATTATGAATACTAGCAAGAATTGTAATTTCAAACAGAAAAATTAATTACCACTTACTACGAGTAATTAACAAAATATAACGTATGTATTAAATAATAATTTTTAAAATCTGTGAATGCTTTCATCAGATGACGTTACTGTTATCTTACTTTAACGAAATAATCTAATAACCAATATCTGTTATTATTTGGATTGAAAACAAATCCAACTCCTTTGATCTAATAAAGAAATAAATTCGCCGGGTGGCCTAAAGTCGGTATCAGTCAATCAGCGAGGGAGTCTATCCCCTTTTCACTAGCGCTAGACAAGGAGATTGTTTTTGCGTCTGATGTGGAGCACCACACCTACATCAGCTCCTTACTTTACCCACAAAATCCCTGTGCTACTGACCATAATAAATAAGACCTATCATTAAAATTTCAAGCCCGTTGAACAATTAGAACCAAAATAAATGTTCGATTTTCCTTCATTAGTTTGAAGTATTTCTTTTTATCGTTCCATCCTCTTTATGTAGCAATATTTTATTATCTCTAGTTAAGTAAAATAAACGGAGTGGCCTATTCGGTATCAGACGTACAACGAGGGAGTATATCCCTTTTCACTAGCGCTAGACTAGGCTAGACAAGGAAGATTGTTTTGCGTCTGAGGTGGAGTACCATCATACCATCAGCTTCCACTTTACCGCACAGATCCAGGCTGTGCTACTCGTGTTCGAATTGACGAGGCCGGTACCTAACATGGACCTTGTGGTCCCTAGGCGGATGCTCTACCGACTAAGATCGAAAATCAAAACGGAAATTAGTAAGTATCATTTATGAGCAAACTCTATAGCATTGAAATAGCACCAACTCCCACTTTACAACACAGATCCAAGTTGTGCTAGAGTTGGCTAGGGTCAGTATCGAACCCGGAACCTTGTTAGTACACTAGGCGGTGCTCTACTAACTCAGATTGAACATTATACAATTAAAGATTATCATTAAGTATCATTTATGAGCAAACTCTACAGCATTGAAACTCTGTAACTCCAAAATCAAATTGCAATTCATCGTTTTATTCACCACTCCTAATCGGATGATTATCCCTCCCCCCCCCATACGTTTTATTTTACGTGATTAGGTCATGACTAAATTTGGGTAATTTAAGGGTATCAGCTGATAAAGTAACTGAATGTTATTATTAATTTAAAGTAACAAGAACGATAAAAGAAAGTAAAAAGAGCAAGATAATTAAGAATTATTTTTCAGATGAATTTCTGTTTTCTTCTCTTTTTTTTCTTTCTCAAAGAAATTCTTACAAAAATCAAAAAATAAATTTTGAACTTTTCTTTATTATAATCACATTAAAGTATATGCACAGTTTTAGTTATCAACATCTCTGAATTATAAGCCGACACGTACGTACCCGACAGTCACGTCCTTTATATATATAAATATAATATTATATGTGTGTGTGGTTGGTGTGGCTCATTATAGGTTCATTTAATGTAGAATATATGTAAGTGCATTGTTACGTTGGTTTCAAAGCAGCATGTTAGCACTTTTTCATCAGACAACGCGACGTTAAGAAAGCAGTATATCAATCCATTTTTTATGAACTTTCTACTGATTCCGGTCTACTAACCTATTGAACACTTTTATATCTTTATAAGCCCGCTATTCGGTTAAAATTGTATGAGGTCAATTACGATTAACTCGATGTTCATTCCTTTCTTTATCTTATATATATATATATATATAATATATATATATATATATATATATACGTGCCGTACATCACACACACAATTCATGCTCATATATATATATATATATATATATAATATATATTATATGTGTGTGTGTGTGTGTGTTTGGTGGATGTGTGTGTGTGTTTGTAGTGTGTGCCAGACTAGATATAAGATATTTAAGTTATTTTTCCTTTTAGTGATTTACTTAATTGTTATTGTAATGGAATCTCCTAATAAAGGTATTGTAGTATACAATTGTTAATAAAGCGTTTCGCGGTTATTGCGATTGTTGAGGTTGAAGCATGATAAATTTGTCATTTCAGACCAAGCCCGAACTGTGAAAGTCCGAACCAGCTCTTCTTCATTATTACTTGGGTCAAACAAACAACGTGGGCACAGGAAGTCGAACGAGCAGGTTCATCAAACCTATTAATGACGCCGCAGCGCAACACGCACTTATAGGACCACATAAATACATTCCTGTTTGTTGCTAAAATTAGCTAGATGGACACAATGAATAGATAGATAGATATGACGAGATAGATTGATTGGTTGGTTGGTTGATTGATTACCAAATGAGATATAATAATAATTATATATAATATATATGTATAAATAGATAGATAGATAGATAGATAGATCGTAAATTTACAGATGATAATACAACCAAACACTCATACACAAAATTCATATGAAAATTATTTATTTTTTCGATAATAGAGAAATTAAAATATTTATATTTCAAATATCTGTGAAGTTTCTTTTTTTTTAAGTATTACAAATTTAAAAAAGGGCCGACTTAGCTCAGTCGGTAGAGCGTTCAGCATACAACCACAAGGTTCCTAGTTTGATACGTCCTCGCCAACTCAGCGTATGAGTGGCACAGGGATCGTTGCGGTTAAGTAAGGAGCTGATGATAGGTGTGGCGCTCCACCTCAGACGCTAAAATAATCTCCTTGGTCTAGCGCTTGTAAAAAAGGGATAGACTCCCTCGCGTATACCGACATTAGGCTTTATAGCAAAACCTTTTTATCATATATGTGCTAGAAGGAGGTGGATGAGGGTCTTGGTGTCCCAGAGTATGACTGCATCTAGCGGTGAAGTTCCAGTTCTGGAGCTTTGGGGGAATGTAGAGTACCCATTCATGGCCATTACTCTTAGGTCCACTCTGACCCGAATGGTAGTACTTGTAAGGGTTTCATCTATGGGTTGAATAGAAAAAAATGAGTCTAAAAAAATTGTGTTTAAAAAAAGAATTTTCCATAGCAAACAAGAAGGAATAAAACATTCTATTTTCGGCATAAGATAACTTAAGAAGGATTGGCATGCCGTAAAATCAACTAAACAACCAATCCATAAATTACAAAACACATCCCTTCCACCAGACATTATCCTGTTTTTCAAACGCTACCAAGCAGATAATAATGAATGTGTTTCGTAGATTCTCTATATTATCCTCTCATGACCATGAGAGGATAATATAGAAGAATCCTACGAAAGAAATTATCAAAACTAGTACAAAATAAAAACACCCTCCGGGCGATGTAAAATAGATTTTTTGAAACATATTGGTGGGAGTTAAAAATTCAATGTCAGCGAGTTGTACCCTATGTAAGTAAAATCATCAAATTCATTAAAGGATTAAAAAATAACAATTTGAAATGCAAACTTTAAATATGTATTAAAATAAACAAACTATTATAGATATATAATATCAGGCATGTATTTATTAAAACTTGTTTAAAAAACAATGAGACTGTCTAATGTTGCATGTTCAAATTTTGAGTGTATTTATTCTATGTTGTGAACGATTTTGAATAATGTGACGTAAGCAGTAACGTAATTTTTGTTACAGACAAAAACCGGAAGTAATCTCCATTATTAATAGAAGATACGAACTGATATTATAATGTAGAAATAAGGACTGGCGAGCACATTGTGATCTAGTTGAGGTAGAATGTAGGGTTTGTAGCCCTTTCTTTAAAGTAACCCTAACAATAATATGGATTGTCTACAATGTTTGATCATGCTCTCCTTTTTTTAACACAAAAAAGGGTGAAATTATCTTTCTTCTCAATCACCTCAGACCCGAAGTAAAAGAAAATCCCCAGCAAAAATCAAAACGTGTTTTGGAGAAATCGATCCACAACTTTTTGATTCTGACTATTCCTCGAATCATAGAAGGGTTCTAGCAAAAAAATCTCGAGGTAACACTTTTGATGATTTCTCCAAATCACAGAGGAAAGATGGAACAAATACTTCTAGCATATAGTCTGCTCAAAGAAACTGTTACCGCTATAATGATGCGCAACAAAGACACGAAAGCAAATGGTTCATTTACCTGATGGTGACATAGATCTATTTGACATTGTCGCTGGAGTCCTACAAGGATATACAACAGCACCATTTCTATTTATAATATGCCTTGACACGTACTACGAACGTCGTTAGATTCTAATAAAGAAAAAAGGCTTCCCGCTAAAAAAATAAAATAAATAAAGAAGCAAGTGATACGCCACAGGAACTATTACCGATGCGGACTACGCACATCTTGCAAATACACCTGCACAAACCTAATCACTACTGCATAACCTAGAGAATGCACCAAGAGGCATTAGCCTCTATGTGAACTCAAGTAAACTGAGTTAATGTGTTTGGAACAAGATGTGATATCCCCACACTGGATGGCAAGACTCTAAAATTAGTAAACTAGTTCACATACCTAAGTAGTCATATCTCATCTACAGAAAGCTATGTCAATATACGCATAAGAAAGCATCATAAGGAAATCTGATCTCTCTGATATGAAAAGCTACAATTATTCCAAGCTGTGGCCGTATCAGTGCTATTGTATTGCTGCGCCGCTTGGGCTCTAAAGAAATGATAGAAAAAAAACTAGATTGGAACTACACAAGGATGCCGCGTGCTGTCTTGAACAAATCCTGGAACAGTATCCCACCAACAGAAATCGAAACCGGGTTACTCAGCACGCAGTCTCAGAAACTCTACCTCTGGGTTTGCTTGTCATGATTATTTTCAGTAATTATCGAATTTTATACGATATACGCATTGTAATTGCCTTAAAAAATATTAATAATAATATACTTTACATAACAATGCTTCAAAAGCAAATTTACTTCTTACGCCTCGGCATAGGCCTAATTTACGATTCCCTCAAACGCTCACTGTACTATGTATAGTAGTGGTGTGTTTATCATTAACAGGTTAAATTCGCATATATCGTGTTCTACGCGCCGGTGGCCAGAGGTAGAGTTTCTGATTCTGCGTGCTGGGTTCCCGGTTTCGATTTCTGTCGAGGGAAATCGTAGTATACACCGCTGATGAGACTTAATAAAGTTGAAACAGCTGTACGGTGTTCCACGTGGCGCACTTTGTTCGCCGGTTTGCTTGTCATGATTATTTTCAATAATTTATCGAATTTTATACGATATACGCATTGAATTGCCTTCAAAAATATTAATAATAATATACTTTACATAACAATGCTTCAAAAGCAAATCCCATATATATATATATATATATATATATATATATATAGGAGGCGTTCATTTTGGAGTTTCATTCGTATATAAATTGTATATAGGTAGGTTTCTTTCGAAATAAAAGATTATCTTATGATATATTAGAAAGATTGATGAACAATTTAAACTATATTTTATGAGTATTTTTAAATTTCAAATAGATTAAATATTAATCTATTATATATATATATATATATATATATATATATATATATATATATATATATATATATATATATATATCCTAACTACTCACATATTTATACAGATGGCCCCCAAAGTCAACAATAGAACCGGATGTGGAGTAGTTTTCAACACAAAACAATGAAAAAATGCCTTCCAAAAGAAGCCTCCATATTTACTGCTGAGGCCAGTGCAATAGATCTAGCACTTAACATTATCTCAACTAGCAACTCGAAAAAATTCATTATTCATTCGGACTCCATTTCTGTTCTACAATCTATTAAAGATAGAAAACTGGATAACCCTCTAATCAGTAAACTTTTAAACAAACTTAACCCCATTAGCCATAGGAAGAAAGTGATATTCTGCTGGATTCCAAGCCATATAGGAATCCAGGGAAATGATAAAGCTGATTCATTTGCTAAATTCTGCGTTTAACATGATACCAGACAAAAACTACAAAATATCATACAGTGATCTTAAACTAAAAATCAAGCAAATAATGACAATCAAATGGCAGCAATTATGGGATGAAAATCCCCACAACAAACTCTACAAATTACAGCCCAACTTAAAAGAAAGGATACCTGATCCTAGTAATACCAGAAGAGAAGAAACCACTATCACCCGGCTACGCATTGACCACACTAGATTGACCAACTCCTTCATTTTAAAAGAAGAACCTCCACCTAAATGTTCATGTGGAAACCGATACACAATAAAAACATATTCTGATTGAATGCACACACCTCTCCACACTCAAAGAAAGTTCTACAATGTTGACAGCATGGACAAACTATTTGGAAAAATAGATCCCAAGAGGATATTAAACTTTTTGAAAAGAACCGGCCTCTTATCAAGGATGTAAGTTCATAGACCTACAAAAATCACAAGAGTGAGTCTCTCTTGATGTTCAAATTCTCAACAGAAAACTTGATTACAGCATTTGCTGTAATCAAGTTTTCTGTACATTTTTCCTATATTTTGAATACCTATACATTTGTGACCTAATTACCAATAGAAGTATTCGGCATAAAATAACCCGAGGGTTGGCATGCCGAAAACCCAACCAACCAACCAACCAACCACCACACACACACACACACACACACACACACACACATATATATATATATTATATATACAGTCAAACACACACACACACACACATATATATATATATATATATATAATATATATATATATATATATATTATATATATGCGAATGAAACCCCAAAAAGAATGCCTCTTATCTATATGCAATTTATATACGAACGAAATTCCGAAAAGAAACCTACCTATATACAATTTATATACGAATGAAACTCCAAAATGAACGCCTCCTATATATATATATATATATATATATAATAATATGGGATTTGCTTTTGAAGCATTGTTTGTAAAGTATATTATTATTAATATTTTTGAAGGCAATTACAATGCGTATATCGTATAAAATTCGATAATTATTGAAAATAATCATGACAAGCAAACCCGGCGAACAAAGTGCGCCACGTGGAACACCGTACAGCTGTTTCAACTTTATTAAGTCTCATCAGCGGTGTATACCTACGATTTCCCTCCGACAGAAATCGAAACCGGGACCCAGCACGCAGAATCAGAAACTCTACCTCTGGGCCACCGGCGCGTAGAACACGATATATGCCGAATTTAACCTGTTAATGATAAACACACCACTACTATACATAGTACAGTGAGCGTTTGAGGGAATCGTAAATTAGGCCTATGCCAGGCGTAAGAAGTAAATTTGCTTTTGAAGCATTGTTATGTAAAGTATATTATTATTAAATATTTTTAAGGCAATTACAATGCGTATATCGTATAAAATTCGATAATTACTGAAAATAATCATGACAAGCAAACCCAGAGGTAGAGTTTCTGAGACTGCGTGCTGAGTACCCGGTTTCGATTTCTGTTGGTGGGATACTGTTTCAGGATTTGTTCAAGACAGCACGCGGCATCCTTGTGTAGTTCCAATCTAGTTTTTTTTCTAATCATTTCTTTAGAGCCCAAGCGGCGCAGCCAATACAATAGCACTGATACGGCCACAGCTTGGAATAATTGTAGCTTTATCATATCAGAGAGATCAGATTTCCTTATGATGCCTTTCTTATGCGTATATTGACATAGCTTTCTGTAGATGAGATATGACTACTTAGGTATGTGAACTAGTTTACTAATTTTAGAGTCTTGCCATCCAGTGTGGGGATATCACCATCTTGTTCCAAACACATTAACTCAGTTTTACTTGAGTTCACATAGAGGCTAATGCCTCTTGGTGCATTCTCTAGGTTATGCAGTAGTGATTAGGTTTGTGCAGGTGTATTTGCAAGATGTGCGTAGTCCGCATCGGTAATAGTTCCTGTGGCGTATCACTTGCTTCTTTATTTATTTATTTTTTAGCGGGAAGCCTTTTTCTTTTATTAGATCTAACGACGTTCGTAGTACGTTGTCAAGGCATATTATAAATAGAAATGGTGCTGTTGTATATCCTTGTAGGACTCCAGCGACAATGTCAAATAGATCTATGTCACCATCAGGTAAAATGAACCATTGCTTTCGTGTCTTTGTTGCGCATCATTATAGCGGTAACAGTTTCTTTGAGCAGACTATATGCTAGAAGTATTTGTTCCATCTTTCCTCTGTGATTTGGAGAAATCATCAAAAGTGTTACCTCGAGATTTTTTGCTAGAACCCCTTCTATGATTCGAGGAATAGTCAGAATCAGAAAAGTTGTGGATCGATTTCTCCAAAACACGTTTTGATTTTTGCTGGGGATTTTCTTTACTTCGGGTCTGAGGTGATTGAGAAGAAAGATAATTTCACCCTTTTTTGTGTTAAAAAAAGGAGAGCATGATCAAACATTGTAGACAATCCATATTATTGTTAGGGTTTTACTTAAAGAAAGGGCTACAAAACCCTACATTCTACCTCAACTAGATCACAATGTGCTCGCCAGTCCTTATTTCTACATTATAATATCAGTTCGTAGTATCTTCTATTAATAATGGAGATTTACTTCCGGTTTTTGTCTGTAACAAAAATTACGTTACTCTTACGTCACATTATTCAAAATCGTCATAACATAGAATAAATACACTCAAAATTTGAACATGCAACATTAGACAGTCCTCATTGTTTTTTAAAACAAGTTTTAATAAATACATGCCTGATATTATATATCTATATATAGTTTGTTTTATTTTAATACATATTTAAAGTTTGCATTTCAAATTGTTTTATTTTTTAATCCTTTAATGAATTTGATGATTTTACTTACATAGGGTACAAACTCGCTGACATTGAATTTTTAACTCCCACCAATATGTTTCAAAAAATCTATTTTTACATCGCCCGGAGGGTGTTTTTTTATTTTGTACTAGTTTTGATAATTTCCTTTCGTAGGATTCTTCTATATTATCCTCTCATGTGTCATGAGAGGATAATATAGTCCTACGAAACACATTCATTATTATCTGCTTGGTAGCGTTTGAAAACAGGATAATGTCTGGTGGAAGGGATGTGTTTGTAATTTATGGATTGGTTGTTTAGTTGATTTTACGGCATGCCAATCCTTCTTAAGTTATCTTATGCCGAAAATAGATGTTTTATTCCTTCTTGTTTGCTATGGAAAATTCTTTTTTTAAACACAATTTTTTTAGACTCATTTTTTTCTATTCAAACCCATAGATGAAACCCTTACAAGTACTACCATTCCGGGTCAGAATGGACCTAAGAGTAATGGCCATGAATGGGTACTCTACATTCCCCAAAGCTCCAGAACTGGAACTTCACCGCTAGATGCAGTCATACTCTGGACACCAAGACCCTCATCCACCTCCTTCTAGCACATATATGATAAAAAGGTTTTGCTATAAAGCCTAATGTCGGTATAACGCGAGGGAGTCTATCCCTTTTTACAAGCGCTAGACCAAGGAGATTATTTTAGCGTCTGAGGTGGAGCGCCACACCTATCATCAGCTCCTTACTTAACCGCAACGATCCCTGTGCCACTCATACGCTGAGTTGGCGAGGACCGGTATCAAAACTAGGAACCTTGTGGTTTGTAGCTGAACGCTCTACCGACTGAGCTAAGTCGGCCCTTTTTTAAATTTGTAATACTTAAAAAAAAAGAAACTTCAACAGATATTTGAAATATAAATATTTTAATTTCTCTATTATCGAAAAAAATAAATAATTTTCATATGAATTTGTGTGTATGAGTGTTTGGTTGTATTTATCTATCTGTAAATTTACCGATCTATCTATCTATCTATCTATCTATCTATATATATATATATATATATATATCTCAAATCAATCAACCAACCAACCAATCAATCTATCTCGTCCATATCTATCTATCTATTCATTGTGTCCATCTAGCTAATTTTAGCAACAAACAGGAATGTTTATTATGTGGTCCTATAAGTGCGTGTTGCGCTGCGGGTCACTTATAGGTTGATGAACCTGCTCGTTCGGACTTCCTGTGCCCACGTTGTTTTGTTTGACCCACAGTAAATTGAAGAAGAGCTGTTCGGACTTTCACAGTTCGGGCTTGGTCTGAAGATGACCAAATTATCATTGCTGTCAACGGGTCAACAATCGCAATAACCGCGAAACGCTTATTAACATTGTATACTACAATACCTTTATTAGGAGATTTCCATTACCAATAACAATTAAGTAAATCACTAAAAGGAAAAATAACTTAAATACTTATAATCTAGTCTGGCCACACACCTACACAAACACACACACACATCACACAAACACACACACACACACACATATATATATATATATATTATATATATATATATATATATGAGCATGAATGTGTGTGTGTGTGTACGCGCACGTATATATATATATATATATATATATATATATATATATATATATATAAGATAAAGAAGAGGAATAGAACATCGAGTTAATCGTAACTTCGACCGTCCATACAATTTTTAACCGAATAAGCCGGGCTTATAAAGAATATAAAAGTGTTCAATAGGTTAGTAGACCGGAATCAGTAGAAAGTTTCATAAAAAATGGATTGATATACCTGCATTTCTTAACGGTCGCGTTGTCTTGATGAAAAGTGCCTAACATGCTGCTTTGAAACCAACGGTAACAATCGCACCTTACATATATTCTACATTATAATGAACACTATAATGAGCACACACACACACACACACACACATATATATATATATATATATATATATATAAAGGAGTCGTGACTGTCGGGGTACGTACGTGTCGGCTTATAATTCAGAAAAGAGATGTTGATAACTAAAACTGTGCATATACTTTAATGTGATTATAATAAAGAAAAGTTCAAAATTTATTTTTTGATTTTTGTAAGAATTTCTTGAGAAAGAAAAAAAAGAGAAGAAAACAGAAAATTCATCTGAAAAATAATTCTTAATTATCTTGCTCTTTTTACTTTCTTTTATCGTTCTTGTTACTTTAAATTAATAATAACATTCAGTTACTTTATCAGCTGATACCCTTAAATTACCCAAATTAGTCATGACCTAATCACGTAAAATAAAACGTATGGGGGGGGGAGGGATAATCATCCGATTAGGAGTGGTGAATAAAACGATGAATTGCAATTTGATTTTGGAGTTACAGAGTTTCAATGCTGTAGAGTTTGCTCATAAATGATACTTAATGATAATCATTTTAATTGTATAATGTTCAATCTGAGTTAGTAGAGCACCCGCCTAGTGTACTACAAGGTTCCGGGTTCGATACTGACCCTAGCCAACTCTAGCACAACTTGGATCTGTGTTGTAAAGTGGGAGTTGGTGCTATTTCAATGCTATAGAGTTTGCTCATAAATGATACTTACTAATTTCCGTTTTGATTTTCGATCTTAGTCGGTAGAGCATCCGCCTAGGAACCACAAGGTTCCATGTTAGGTACCGGCCCTCGTCAATTCCGAACACGAGTAGCACAGCCTGGATCTGTGCGGTAAAGTGGGAAGCTGATGGTATGATGGTACTCCACCTCAGACGCAAAAACAATCTTCCTTGTCTAGCGCTAGTCTAGCGCTAGTGAAAAGGGAATATACTCCCTCGTTGTACGTCTGATACCGATAATAGGCCACTCCGTTTATTTTACTTAACTAGAGATAATAAAATATTGCTACATAAAGAGGATGGAACGATAAAAAAGAAATACGTTCAAACTAATGGAAGGAAAATCGAACATTTATTTTGTTCTAATTGTTCAACGGGCTTGAAATTTTAATGATAGGTCTTATTTATTATGGTCAGTAGCACAGGGATTTGTGCGGTAAAGTAAGGAGCTGATGGTAGGTGTGGTGCTCCACATCAGACGCAAAAACAATCTCCTTGGTCTAGCGCTAGTGAAAAGGGGATAGACTCCCTCGCTGATTGACTGATACCGACTTTAGGCCACCCCGGCGAATTTATTTCGTTTATTATGATCAAAGGAGTTGGATTTGTTTTCAATCCAAAATAATTAACAGATATTGGTTATTAAGATTATTCGTTAAAGTAAGATAACAGTAACGTCATCTGATGAAAGCACTTCACAGATTTTAAAATTATTATTTAATACATACGTTATATTTTGTTAATTACTCGTAGTAAGTGGTAATTAATTTTTCTGTTTGAAATGTACAATTCTTGCTAGTATTCATAATGTTGACATAATTAAACTGTTGGTTGGTTGGTTGGTTGGTTGGTTTTTTACGGCATACCAACTCTTGGGTTATTTTATGCCAAAGACGTTCGTTTTAAACTCATTTTTAATCTATTTAACTCATATGTGGAACCCTAGCAGGTACTAACACTCCGGATCAGAGTGTACCCGGGAATAATGATGATGAATGGGTACTCCCCACTCCCCATAATTGGAACTTCACCACTCGATGCTGTTTAACTTCATACCCAGGATACTAGATCCTCAGCCACTGCTTTTTAGTATAATAATAATAAAAAGGGTTGGGGTTTCCCATAAGGGCAATAAGGTCGGAACAATCATATAGGTGCTAGGGTTTGACGTGACCAACTGATTAATTGGAGTGTGGCTCTCTGACTGCCCTTCTAGCCTCAGGACAAAAGTGGAGTGTCGCATATCATGACCTACGCAGCCACCAGGATTCCGTCCTTAAGCATTATGGTTGCCACCCACTAACCAAACTGTAGCCAATGGCTTGGTCAATAAATACGTTATAAATTTGATCCATCTACTACATGAATGGCAATTTCTGTCTGTCTGTGTATCTCCAGTTGGAGTGTACACCAGTGATTCGATAATGATGAAACTTTACACACATGTTAAGTTAATATTTAAAAACAGTACTGGCTAATTGGATTTTAATAAATATCAATAATAGAACCCCTGGAACGTCTCTACAATGGAGTAAAAAAAAGATGTTTCAGTGAGAGAGTGGGGGGGATAGTCCGTTAAAATCAAGTAACATCGTGAGAATATCAACTTCGCCAGGAACGCTTAATCAAATTGTTTTCAAAAAAATCTTACGATAAAAATAATCAAACGATTTAGCATTAAAAGATATAATATAATGTTGTTGTTTAATTTGTTGTTAATAGATGGGCAATATCTAAAGGAATTATTTTTTTTAAAATTAAAATAATCAAATAAGTTTGTTGAATGTTCGATACTCCTTGAGCTCAAACTTCCTCAGCTAATTCACTCTAAATGAAGAAAGCTGAATGGAAGAATAACTGATGACTTAAACTGCTATTGATAGTTCCACACAAAAAATGATCTACCATAAACACATCTAACAAAAGTTGCTTTTGAAAATCCAGTATGGGAACCCAGGTTCTCTAGCATTTTCAGGTGAACTCTGAGAACTGCAAATAACCCTACATTTTCTGGGTATTACCGGGTACTACAGCTAGTACACAACTATATACCGTACTCCAAGTGGTGAAATTGTTTTGGTCTACCTAATTCATTCTGATCTTGATTTAAGTATAGCATGTCCCTTTGTTTTGGGAAGCTGTAAAAATCTCGTTTGACGAGAGCTGAACGAGAACTAGACAAACAATTTTTTCAATGTTTATTTTTAACGTTTGTTGATGGTGGACCTTATCTATTATAGTTAAATTAAATTATCTGATTAACAAATACTGATTATTAATATTATTAGTTACATTAAGACAGTGTACTTTAAGATAGTGTAGGACACATTACACAAACGGTAAGCTGTTACGTCGGAACGAACAAGCGTATTAAATACATCATAGTTTTCGACTGTAAATTTGTGGAAGTAATTAACTGCCCCTCCCCTCTCCTTCCCAAATGTCAAAATTGGAACCACGAAATTAAGTCTAAAAAGATAAAGGTTAAATTGAATGACTCTTTTCTCTTCATTTATATCGTTCTTTTATTATCTCTTTTCTTTCTTTCCTTCTTTTACATTTCCTTCATTTTCTATTTTCTTAACCTCTCTCTCTCTCTCTCTCTCTCTCTCTCTCTCTCTCTCTCTCTCTCTCTCTCTCTCTCTCTCTCTCGTTATTTAATTTCTCACTTTTTTCTTTTTCTTTTATATTTCGCACTCTTTCATCTTTTTTTTTATTTCACCCATTTTTCTTCTTTTTTAACTTTCGTTCTCAGCCCTTGTTACTTTAAATCAAAAATGTTGTCCGGTTACTTATCAACTTAAGCCATTAAATTACTCACCAATAGTCATAATCTAATCACGTAACATAAAATGTATGGTGGAGGGATTTATCAGCTGATTAGGAGTGTTGAATAAAGCGATTACATTGTTTTTGAATTAAACAAATTTTCCAAGCCTGAAGCATACAAAAAATCTATTTGTTTTTTTCGCGGTATTGAAGGATGATTAAACACAAAACATTCTCTGATCCTAGACAAAAAAAAAATGCAACGGTTTTGGGATGGATAAGACCCAAACCAGTAAATCTTCCGAAGAAAGTAGACAAAAACTGTCTTTATTACCAAAAATAATCTCTCTATGAAATAAAGAAATCGAGAAAATAGTAACAAGTCAAAATGGCTTTATTTTGACAACTGGAGAAAATTCCTTCGGATTTAATTTCGGGATTTGTCATCGGATTGAATAAATTTTTGGAAATTTAAAATTCGAATCATTTTAGTATCGGAACAAGTTTTGTTTTTAAACAAAAATTGAAAAAAAGATTGGAATTTCATCACTGAAAAATGACAGCGCCCGTTCAACTCTCATCAAATGAGGTTTGTACAGTTTCCCCAAATAAAAGGACATGCTATGCTTAAATCAAGCCAAATCAGATCAAAATAAATTAGGTAGACTAAAACAATTTCACCATTTGGCGTACGGTATATATAGTGTTCTCAATGCGCCTCGTTAGGGTCCAACATAAGAATGCTGCGTGCGGTCATGAACAAGTCATGGAAACAGCACCCCACAAGGAAGCAGCTGTATGGCCATCTGCCCCCTATCTCACAAACCACCCGAGTGAGACGGTCAAGGCATGCTGGACACTGCTGGAGGAGCAAGGACGAACTCATAAGCGACATTCTCATGTGGAAGCCAACACATGGACATGCTAATGTGGGCTGCTCACCAAGGACCTACATTGACCAAAACTGCGAGGATACTGGATGCTGCGCAGAGGACCTCCCTGGGACAATGAATGATAGAGAAGGTTGGCGAGAGATTGTCATGGATATCCGTGCTAATTTCTGCTGCTGGTGATGATATATTGTGTTACCTTGAATTACGAGTACCCCAACTTTCGATTTTTCCGAATTACGAACTGTCACTCGGTCGACCTTTTTGCTTTCTGTTGTAAGTTAACATTCTGGTTGCGATTCAGCTTCAGATTAGGTTATGTTAATAAGTTTATGTAATGATAACACGGATAGGTTTAAGAAAGTTTTCTTCTACTTAGAATAATGGTAAACTTTACTGAGGGCTTATATACTTTTGTAAACACCTAAAAGTTCTCCAAAGGGATGGCAATAATAAAATAAGGGAGCTAACTCTCAATTACTTATTACAGTTCACTAAAAACATTTAAGTTTCAAAATTTATTATACCAAAGAAAACTATTATTTATTAAAAAAAAAATAAGCATCAAAACATATTATAGCACATAATTCATTACGTTCTATTTTATTATGTTTTTGGACAGTACAATGCTATTTTTCTTATTAAAAAAAAATAAAAATAATGGGTGTTTTTTTGGGTGGGGGCTGGAACGGATTAATGGCATTTCAAATTATTTCATTGTGGAAAAATGATTTGATATAGGAGGTAATCGAGTTATGAGCGGGACGAATTAAACTCGTAAGTCAAGGTACCACTGTATTTGTGTATGGAACAAGTTTATAACATACTATACATTGACGAAGACATTGGTTACAGTTTAATTATGTCAAAATTATATTTGAATAGTGGTAAAGTAAAAAAAAGTAAAGTCGTCGGGGCGGCCTAAAGTCGGAATCAGCCAGACAGCGAGGGAGTCTATCCCCTTTTCAATAGCGCTAGACCAAGTAGATTATTTTAGCATCTGGAGCGGAGCGCCACACCTACCATCAGCTCTTCACTCTACCGCACAGATCGCTGTGCTACTCATACGCTGAGTTGACGAGGACCGGTATCGAACCAAGAACTTTGTGATTCCAAGCCGAACACGCCACCGAGTGAGCTAAACAGGCCCTACTACCAGTAATTAACAAAACATGATGTGAGAAATAATAATTTTAAAATCTGTGAATTACTTTCATCAGATGACGTTACTGTTATCTTATTGTAACCAATAATCTTAATAACCAATATCTGTTAATTATTTTGGAATGAAAACAAACCCATTTCATTTAATCATAATAAATAAGGGTTATTTTCTATAAGTCTAACATGATCAAAGGGGAACCACTCTTGACTGATAAATTATCTATTTATTTTCCCATTAAACTAACCTTAACTCTAACCCTAAACCCTAACCCTAACCCTCTAACTCTAACCCCGTCTTTTTTTTTCCTGGTAGATTAATAAATAAATAAATAAATAATGTATCAGTCAAGAGTGGTTCCCCTTTGATCATGTTAGACTTATAGGAAATAACTTAAATAAGACCTATCATTAAAATTTCAAGCCCGTTGAACAATTAGAACAAAATAAATGTTCAATTTTCCTTCCATTAGTTTGAACGTATTTCTTTTTTATCGTTCCATCCTCTTTATGTAGCAATATTTTATTATCTCTAGTAAAGTAAAATAAGCGGAGTGGCCTATTGTCGGTATCAGACGTACAACGAGGGAGTCTATCCTTTTTTCCCTTGCGCTAGACAAGGGAGATTGTTTTTGCGTCTGAGGTGGAGCGCCACATCTGCAATCAATTACAAGTCCGTTGAACAATTAGATCAAAATAAACGTTCGCTTTCTTTCCATTTATTTTCTGTATTAATTGGATTTTTCAAACTATTGTCCTCATCCATGTATTCGCAACAAGAGTGCTATAGAAGTTGAGTTAATACAGTTCTAAGTAACACTCATGTATTATTCGCAGGTTCAATCCTGACCACCGGCGATAATAACATAGAATACTTAACATAGCTTAATACTTGTATCAGGTCATGGTTAGCGGAATGAGAACAGTCTAACCCCGTGGATTAAATAAAGGGTCAGTTCGAAGTTCCGTGAACGCTCCTGAGTTTGACCAGAAAGTTCCCGAATTCGACAAGAAAAATTTGAAGAAGGCTTGAGGGCACATCAATTGAAACTTTGTGTATATAACAATAAGTAAGTAAAGTAAGTCGTTGGGGTGGCCTAAAGTCGGTATCAGCCAGACAGCGAGGTAGTCTATCCCCTTTTCACAAGCGCTAGACCAAGGAGAATGTTTTTTTGCATCTGATGTGGAGCGCCACGCCTACCATCAGCTCCTTATTTTACTGCACAGATCAATGTACTACTCACTCGCTGAGTTGGCGAAGGCTAGTATCGAACCAAGAACCTTGCGATTCGTAGGCGAGTGCACTACCGACTGAGCTAAACCGGTCCTTATATGACAATAAAGATGAGGAAAATAGTCCGAAAATCCAAATTATCAAGCTTTATCTCAAACATTCAGACAAATATATAATTTTCTATTGTTCCTTTCCGTTTATGTAGAAACATCTTATTAATTCTTATCATCATTATCAAGTTGTACCGATAGCCCGGATTCCTTTGACTCTCTCTCACCATCCCTCCCTATCGGCCATTTCTCTCGACAAATCCTTTAGACTACATCCAGTGTTCGCGCAAAACTAATGAATGTAAGTATTTGCTGCTCGGCCAACACTGGTGTGTCCATGTTTAGTTGTCCTCATGAAAACGATGCTTTTGAGTCTCTCCGACAGTGTCCAGCATGTCTGGTTCGTCTTACTTGGATGGTTTGTATGATGGAAGGTAAAGGGCTATACCGCTGCTATTTTGTGAGGGGGTGCTGCTTTCAAAATAGAACGCAACATCCATTTATAGTTTCCATCTAGCTTTTTCTTCAAGCATTTTTTTGTCCATATGGTTCAACCATAAAACAATATGGGCACGGCTACAGCTTGAAAGAAGTCTCGTTTTATTTTATCAGAGAGATTGGATTTCCATATGGTCGATAACTTTTCAATAGTAGTCCATGACTTTCCTATGTGTATTTTAACATCGCGTATGGTAGATGAGATGTTGCTACCGGTGTATATGATCTGATCTAATTTCATGGGCTTGTCATTTAAGGTGGAGATGGCACCATCTTGTTTAAAACACATGGATTCCGGTTTATCAGAATTCATGTAGGGGCCAATGCTTCTTACTGCCTGTTCCTGGATATGCAGTAAATTTGATTTGAGCAGGTGTATTTGTAAAGTGCTAGATCATCTGTGTAGTCAGAAGCGAAGATGACATTATATCCGTTCTGAACATATTTAAAACTCGAAACACAAGAAATATATAGCATTAGACAATAAAGCAGTACGGTTTTCATAGCTAAATCTGACACGAGGTAATGTCTATAAAACAACAAGCGAGAATCGAACTCACTGTCAGTGGCTGATTAAAACAGCCTTGAACCTACAGTAAGTGCTTTCTCTTTTACTGGTAAAGTTATTAATAGACATTCTTACCTGAAAAACAGATTCTTCAAGACAGCCACTCCTCAGCTCACTGTGTATATACATGTAGTTAATAGAGATAGCAAAATCTTTGTTGGGTGACTCAAACGATCCACTTTGGAGACTTTCCCGTAAATTGGGGAAATCACTTATCCCTTATATGCCCTTTGACACAGGATAGCCACCATTACGTTCGTACCCTGTGGCCCCCACCTAAATCTCTGGAAGTAAGTGTCATTACTTATACGTACAAGAAAACGCCTTCCGGTGTTATAAAATTAAATTATTAAAAGCCTGAGGTTGTGGAAAAAAATGAAATGATAAAATAAAACATTTGATATTAAAAAATCAATTACTTACTTAAAAAGCATCATATTCACTCCACTCACTGAGATAGTTGTTTTCTTACGACAATAGAACCAACATCTTAGACTCAGTAAGTCCAAGAGTTTACTTGAGGGGTGTGGAAAAAATGAAATGAATAAAATAAAACATTTGATATTTAAAAAAATTATTACTTACATAAAAAGCATCATATTCACTCATTCCACTGAGATAGTTGTTTTCTTTTACGACAATAGAAGCCAACATCTTAGACTCAGTAAGTCCAAGAGTTTACTTGAGGGGTGTGGAAAAAATGAAATGAATAAAATAAAAATTGATATTTAAAAAATCATTACTTATAAAAAGCATCATATTCACTTCCATTCCACTGAGATAGTTGTTTCTTTTACGACAATAGAAGCCAACATCTTAGACTCAGTAAGGCCAAGAGTTTACTTGAGGATGTGGAAAAAATGAAATGAATAAAATAAAACATTTGATATTAAAAAATCAATTACTTACATAAAAAGCATCATATTCACTCCATTCCACTGAGATAGTTGTTTTCTTTTACGACAATAGAGGGCCAAGTTCTTAGAATCAGAAAGTCCAGAGTTGCTTGAGGGGAAAAATGAAATGAATAAAATAAAACTTTAATAGTTTTTTAAAATTCATCATTACTTAAAAAGCATCATATTCACTCCATTCCACTGAGATATTTGTTTTGTTTTACGACAATAGAAGCCAAGTTCTTAGAATCAGAAAGTCCAGAGTTTGCTTGAGGGGAAAAATGAAATGAATAAAATAAAACATTTAATAGTTTTTAAATTCATCAATTACTTAAAAGCATCAATTCCACTGAGATATTTGTTTGTTTTACGACAATAGAAGCCAAGTTCTTAGAATCAGAAAGTCCAGAGTTTGCTTGAGGGGAAAATGAAATGAATAAAATAAAACATTTAATAGTTTTTTAAAATTCATCAATTACTTAAAAGCATGAGATATTTGTTTGTTTTTATAGAAGCCAAGTTTTAGAATCAGAAAGTCCAGATTTTACGCTTTGATAAATTAGAAGAGACATCTATGACTCTACTCTTTCACCGATGTTTGTATCTTCAATTAGAGAGTAAGTGGGTCATATTTTCCTAATTACCAACAAGTTCATTGCAATTTATTAACTGGATCAAACTGATAATTATAAAATTACACACACACATATATATATATTATATATATATATATATATGATATGTATGTATTCCTTGTATTACATCGTAATCAGAGTAACACTTATACTTATCTGTCCTGACGATCATCAGAATTTCGTATGCCCATTATTTATTTTAATGCAAAAATTTTAAAGATAAATATTCCTTAAATGTACACAAAGAGAAGATCGACATATTTGTGTTGATTTATTAAAACAATAAATTTCATCCTTTACATCGTATATACATATTTCATTTTCAATCATTTTCTTCAAAACACCCCCCACACACACACACAACCTGCCGTTGTACCAGATGTTTATTGCTTACTTTTGTTCTTTATGCCAAGCAATATTAATTTTTATTATTTTATTTATTTCACTTGTTATCTCTTGAGAAATCCTTAAGAGCAAAAATAAATAAATGGAAAGTAATAAAATTAACTTTGCTTGCTTACCTGATCTCCACAACTTTAGATAGATCAAAGTAAGCTATGAACATCTGGTAGAAATAGCAGAACTAATCCGAACAAAATACATTTTACTCATACGATTTAAAATTTTCTATAAAGATAAGAATGTGAATATCTTTATAGAAAAGTTTAAAATCGTACGAGTAAAATATATTTTGTTCCGATTTCAAAAAAGGAAATAAGGGAGTGAGGGGAGCAAGTAAAAATATTCACCCTAATATGTTTTGGAAAAAAACTATTTTAAAAAATAAATTCATCTAAAGATGAATAAGTATAAAAGTTTTCGTGAAAATTTGATTCTTGATTTATTTTTCATAGAATTTAAAAATTATTATTGTGACGTAAGCAGTGACGTAATTTCGGTTACAGACAAAAAGAGACGGAATCTCTATTATTATACCTATTGGATAAAATGTTCGATACATTATTTACCATAAAAGATAATAAATACTGTTTTTATTTGTTTCATTACTTTTGTCTAATTTATTCTGATACAGGAAGTAAGTGAATTTCGTCATTGTTGATTTTTAGAGTGAGAAAAAGATAAAGAAAAAGAGAAAGAAATAGAGAAAGAAAGTGAGAAATTGAAAAAGTGTTAGACTGTTTATGGCGTCTGAAAAGCGGTTGGATCAAGTGATAAAAAAAAATTCCCGAATTGCGTTATCGTCATTGTCGCGATTTTGGGCGGAAAACGAGAATAACGGAAGGAAGGGTGGTAGAAAAAAGGTGGAGCTCAGGAAATCCAATTTTGGTAAAACAAGTGCTCCTTCCTTCCACTTGGCGGTAAGCCCGACAGACAGATCATCAACAGGAATAATGAGGTGTTCTTTTAATTTTAGGAAGAAGAGTAAGAAAAAAGGGGGTAGGCTAGTAAAATATTTTGAATATGGCGTCGACACGGGTTTGTTCGTTTGCAATAGTATTTTGAATTTGATCTTGGATGGGTTTTTTTCTGTTGACCTGGCATTGGTTCTTGTTGCATCATCGACATGAATAATGAGCTGTTCTTTGGTGAAGAAGAAGAAGAAGAAGAAGAAGAAGAAGAAGAAGAAGAAGAAGAAGAAGAAGAAGAAGCTAGTAGAATACTTTCAATATGGCGTCGACATTAGGGTTGTTCATTTGCAATAGAATTTTGAATTTGATCTTGGGAGCATTTTTTCTATTGGCCTGAAATTGGTTCTATTTTGCATCATCGGCAGAAAAAGGAGTTCTTTTAATTTTAGAAAGAAGAAAAGCGGGTAGGCTAGTAGAACAATCATGTCTAGAGTTAGAGAATTGTGTACACTGTACGTTTATATTCGCATTTTTTGTGTAGTTATTTCTTAAGAGGTTTTTGCACACAATTATATGGTTTCAAGCATTCCTATCTAATACTAATAATTGTATGGCTTCAATTAATTTATTTCTATTTAATAATAATCATTTTTACATAGATATATAGTCTCAAATAACAAATAATAATCATTAGTAAACAATTATAGATTCAAGTAAGAATACTTTTGATATGGCATCGACACAAGTTGTTCTCAATAGTATTTGTGTTTCCTTCGTTGCGGGGTATTCAATTATTTTAGTTTATTTTATTCATTTGATCAATAGATGAAACCCTAATAAGTACTACAGTCCAGGTCCGGGTGTGGACCTGTGAGAAATAGAAATTGGGGGTTTCCAGAAATGGAACTTCACCACTAAATTAAATTTAATGTCATACTCGGGACACTAAAACCCTCAGCCACCGCCTTCTAGCACATATATGATAAAAAGGGTTGGAGGTTTGCCATAAGAGCAATTACGGTCGGGGGCAATTGATCGGAGGAGGCCTCTCGGACCGCGCGTTTAACACAAGTACATATTTACCAACCCTTCCGCACGAGCAGGATGTGGCACTAGGTCATTTTTTATGCGGAGTTTAACAGTTTACATTGAGAGATTTACTTCTCATAGACTGGTTGTCTAACCAAGTCTGCCCAGTTGGTTACCCAGAGAGAGAGAGAGAGAGAGAGAGAAGAGAGAGAGAGAGAGAGAGAGAGAGAGAGAGGTGGGGTACATTCCTTTGCAAGGGTATTAGTGATATATGAAATTTAGACAACCTCGTCTAGGACTTGAACTCGAGTTGACGAGTCCATTCCCCAAATAAGGACCCAAAATGAAGTGTTGCATATCATGAACTGTTCAGGCACCAGATCTCCTTCCTCAAGCGTCACGGCTTTGCCACCCATTGCAACAGGTGGACCTATTATTGTTGGTGGGGGTCTTACCCCTCAGCAGAGGTGCAGTCGGTTTACTCTACAGCCCCAGCCAACATCTAGGGAATAGCTTCTTCCTTAACTATTACGTTTTCATCTTTATCATGGAGACTTGGTTTCTTTTTTTTTTTTCATATGACGTAATAAATATTCGACACTGCATTGTTGTTTTACGACGCTTTTTTGACTTTCATGTTGGAATCTTTTTCTTTTTTTGAATTTTTTTTTCTCTTTAAATCTTTTGAAGAGAAAACTGAATTTAGAAAAGTTCAAAGCAAAACCTCTGAGAAAATACTAAAACATTGTCGTAATGCTGCGATAATAAATGTATATACGAGAGAAAAAAAAACGAAGTGCACTAATATATATATATATATAATATATATATAATATATATATATATATATATATATATAGTTGAGAATAGAGGAAAATGTGGATATAACAACACAAACAACTAAATTCAATTGATATTTTGCCTGAAGCTTTTTCAAAATTTATAATGTAAGTGCTTGTACAAACAAAAATATGCCCACACTCTAAAATATCAATTTTCTTCAAAGTCAACTGACTGACCCATAAAATAAAAATACCATTCCCCACATACTATGCTCACCGGACTTTTTCTCATTCCTCTATACTACACACCAACCCCCTTCCCTTTTTCTCCCCTTACCCATTTACCTTTTCACTGTAAAGCAGAATGTACAAGTACTTAAATCAATAAATTTTCGATTGAATTTAGTTGTTTGTGTTGTATATCCAAATTTTCTTCAATTGTCAACCCTCATTTTCTCGGATTTATTCAATCCTTCACTTCTCACACACACAAGCGCGCGCACGCGCGTGTGCGAGCAGGATGTAACCCAAGGTCAATTTCTTAAACGGAGTTTAACAGATTTCAATGCAGAGTTTTCCTTCTCCTAGACTGGTTACTTAAACAAGGTTAAAGAGACCAGTCTTCCTTACTATTTTACTCATAGCTGGATGGGGAATAGTTGGATTTATATCTTTTCTAGGCATATTAGTGCTTATGTGAAATGTGAATAGACTGGTCCAGAATTTAAACTCGTCTTGTCGTGTCCATTTCCTATGATGCTAACCATTATACCACGTGCCTCCATATGTGCCAATATATGTAGTATCATCAAAAATGTCAGACCTCTGGCATCTTTTAATAAAAAGTTAATTTTCTTCTAAACCAAAGATATCAGATATCATTATTTCTAGTGAAAAATTATACAATTAAAACTGATATTCTTAGATATTTATATATTATTCAATACAATAGCATTGAAATTATGTAACCTAAATCGTGTTATTTTGGTATGGTTTGTTGTTTTTGTTTTACGGCATATTACGCATACTCAGTGGGTCATTTAATGCCGACAAATTTAGAAATTAATTTATTTCTTAAATGGATACTCAATTTTTTTAATAAACGCATTTTTCTATTTAACCCATATATGGGACTCTAGGTACTACCACTACGTGTCAGAGTGAACCAGGAGCAATGGCGATGAAGGGGTGCTCCACATTCCCCAGACCTCCAGAACTGGAACCTCGCCATCAGATAGAGTTTAATGTTCATTCCCAGGACAGAAGACCCTCAGCAACTGCCTCTAGCACCCATATGATAAAGATTGGTTGAGGCTTGCAATAGGGTTGGGACAATCATATAGGTGGCTAGGGCTTGACATGACCAGCCGATTGATCGGAGGGGCTCTCCGACCTTAGTAAGGGTCTGTGGAGTTTTGCATGTCATATGGACTGCTCATCCACCAAGACTCCGTCCTTAAGCATCACGGGTCGCCACCCACGGCCAACAGGTAATCCCATTGGGGAGGGGGTTCTTACCTCTGCAGAGTTTGCAGTTGGTGTATTCACAGCCCCATCCGATAGGGCTAAAATCGTCTTATATAAAGGGTGTACTTTTTTTTATTATTGTTTTGATTAAGTGTTATGCACTTGAAAATTACTTAAATGTTTCTGTTCTCTTTTGACGTTACGGATAACTAGCACACACACACACAACATACACACACACATACACACACGCACACGCACACACACATACACACACACACACACACCACACACACATATATTATATATATATATATATATATATATATATATATATATGGATTTATACATAAGTACTTATGAGGTATTCTATAGATAAGGTGAATTTTGCCTAGTTGACAATAGGAATCCTATTTACAATGGACACCTTTTCAGGGAAATAAATAGTGATGTGTCATTTCATGTCTCAACATTGACCGCCGCTCCCAGAACTTTTTTCTTTTTGCCGGAGAGTCAGTGTATTTCCACTCCATGGATTGTCTTTTCCACGCATGTTGTAATGTTTAGCACATTTGTTAAATATTCTTTCGACTAAAACATGCTTCTCTTGAAACCATACACATTTTCTTCTGTAAATTTAACATGTTTTGCACTTTTCAGGCTCTGAAGATTTGATGATAGATCTCTGTTTAAGCCCTTGAAAATTCTGTTTGGTCTGCCAACCATTTTGAATAGAGATTTTCTTTTGCTAAAACCAATTTCAAACAATGCACAGTTTAAATTCATGAAAAAAAAAATCTGAAAAAATTATTTTTCCTTTTTTTTTTTTTTCAAATTCAGCAATTTATTGATTACACTCGTATATATATTATATATATATATATATATATATATATATATATATATATATATATATATATATATATATATATATATAGAATAAGATAAAGGTTATGAAGAAAAAATATAGATAAAGGTATGAAGAAAAAATATTCCGTGGTCTTCAATAACCTGCTTAAACAATGTGTATATATGTAATTATATATATATATATATATATATATATATATATATATATATATATATATATATTGTTTAAGCAGGTATATTGAAGACCACGTAATATTTCTTCTATATGATCTTTAGCTGTATTCTTTCTAGTCCTTCTAGTGCTTTTCGACATTAGTAGATTAAAGTTGTCCCATACTTTTTACCCGAGCGCTTTTGGCCATTTTCGTCGGTCGTCATCGCGGGATTGTAGGCTTGTAGTGTGTTAGTTTTTTTTTCTTACTCCTCTGAATTCATTCATTCATTATTTATTGTTCATACAAAATAGGAAGAGACTATTATTATATTTTTGAGGGTTCCTAAGTTAGTTATTGAAAATGTTTAGTAAATTATTGCCCGTATTAAATGCGTATTCTATTATTTATTCTTTTTTTAATTTTTCCATATAATATATATATTTATACAATTACATATATATCATTACAATATATTATATATATATTCACACAATATATATATATATATATATATATATATATATACTATATATATATATATACCTATATATATGACAGACATGACCAGCCAATTGATCGTAGGCGGTCTCTCCGACTGCCCGTCTAGCCTAAGTTAAGGGTCTTAAGTGGAGTTTGTATGCCATTGGACAGCAGCCAGAAAAACCATTACTGTCCTCCCCAGTCATGAAGAAGGAGATATTATAATAATCCCCGAAAAATTTACTACCTTACTAAATAAATGAAAAAAAACAACCGAGTTTTCTTATATTTATTCACATATAATATATTATTTAACTATATTATTATAACTAGCAAATATATGCACCCTCCGGCGTTGCAAGTAGTTTAATTTAATGTAATGAAATATCGTATTAAATTTAGAAAGATTAATTTAAGCAATGGCAGATAAAAAGATTTGAAACAGAGTGGGGTTATAATGGTAGAAAAAATTAGCAAATGAAACTTACTTTTCCACCACTCCCGTCTTTCCTTGCTGAAATTTTAACTTATTTAATATTTAGTTAAATTTAGGAAATAAAGAATAAAAAAATTACAACTTATTTTTGGTCTTGTTAATGGATTTCATTTAATATTCATTGAAGAGATGTTGCTTACTGCCTCATTAAAATACAAACCAACAACAGTTTAGAAATCAATAATACTAAGCACATATTTAATAAAATCACATTTAATATCAATATGGCAAATTAGCCATCCTTTCCCGTTCACACTGCAAACGCTTATTTTTTGTAATATTAAATACAATAGCACTGTCAACGCACTCTTACATGTAGTATGGACAACTCTCGGTACATATATATATATATATGAAGAAGTTTCTAAATATAAATAACAACAACATGAAGAATGTGATGAAAATAACTATGTTAATATGTTGACTCGATTAGTAATATAGTTTCGGTTACAGACAGAAAAAACACACAATCTATCCATTATAATAAGAAGATATATCACATTTAATGCTTCACACTAATGCCCACACCTCTGATATATGCGCACTTTCCAAAAACGGATACAGAACCAAATTAATCTCATATATATATTATATATATATATATATTTGGGAATTTATGTATAAGCATTATTAGTTTGGTCGGCTAATTTAAAAAGGTGTTTTTCTTCTGTCTTTAAGATGTAATTTTGCGTAAAATAAAAAATTAGGTATAATCAAAAAAATATAATTGTCCACCCAGTTGAGAAACACTTCCCAATAAATACTAAAATCACCTAAACTAATAACAGCTACAAAGAAAGATTTGTCTTTACTTTCATATTTTTTAAATATCTAAATTGGCCTATCTTTTATACTATTAAAATGTCCCTGACAAACGTGACCCTTTTAAATGCCTCATTATTTTATTTTTTTTGCAATTTGCTTGCTATGTTACTCTTAGGCTATGTCTTTATTTACAGATTAACTTTATCAGCATAGAGAGAGAGAAAGAGAGATACTCAAAGGAAACCCTATATAACGTTGATTATTATATTAACTAAACTTAGCACAACAATTTTAATAACATAAGCAGTGTAACACTATATTTCTATTTATATATATAAAAGGGAGTCGCATCTGTTTTTGGTATTGTACGTTGTCGCGTTTTATGATTCAGCAAAAGATATGTCATGATATTAAAACTGCGCATACAGTTTAACAGGTTTCAATTCCGAGTTTCCTTACTCCTACACTGTTTGCTTAACCTAGAATGTTAAAGGAATCCAGTTTTCACTACTATTTACCTATAGCTGGAGGAGCGCCAAGAGATAATGCTGAATTTTCCATACATTTCCCAGAAGTCATTAGTTCATATATATAAATACAAGCCAGTTCTCATCCCGAGGGAATTCTGAAACTCCGACGACTACCATGTCCATTTTCCAGTTGAGATAATTATATATCATACCAATTTATGAAGGATCATGAAAAAAGAAAAAAAAAACTTTGTTTAAGAATTTTGTTAAATAAAAATTGATTTTAAAAAAAATTTTATCTTTGAAAAAAATTTTGAAAGAGAAAAAAACTATCTGAGGTGGCTTAAAAAGAATTTGTTTAAAAATAGTTAAAACCAAGTTTGTTTTTT
>CM042149.1:41188019-41218279 GCA_023376005.1 Doryteuthis pealeii | reverse complement strand
CCCACCCTCCGAGTTAAGACTGTGTGGGGTGTGAGGAAAGGGAGTGAATGTTTTTGTTTTGCGCGGTAAAGTCACGTTTTGGAAGCAACTGGTTCCCGGTAAAGAAATCACGAAGTTTTAAGCAAGCGATGAGTCCTGTCAATAACTTAGATTGGGGTGTACAATTTATGCAACAGTAAGGTACTGTAAAGCATACCTGATACAATAATGACAAGATTCGGCAATTAAAAGGGATCGAACAAGAGTTGTATATCCGGGCAAACGCGCAACCAACCAAGCCAATCAACCACCTTATTGGGAAATCTGTTACAACACCATTCTTCGACCTATCAGGCCTTGTGCTGTCTTTATGCGTATATGATAAGTAAGTAAGAGTCGTTCGGGGTGGCCTAAAAAAGGTAATCAGGCCAAATCAGCGAGGGAGTCTATCCCCTGTTTGCACTAGAGCCAAGGAGACATTATTTTAGCAAATCTGAAGTGGAGGCGCCACACCTACCATCAGCTCCTACTTTACCGAACGAAACCTATGCTACTCATACGCTGAGTAGCGATAGACTGTATCGAACCAAGAACCTTGTGATCCTAGACCGAACACTGTAACCGAACTGAGCTAAACTCGCAATTTACTAAGCTTGCACAAAAGAAACAGAGTAGGTATCTTAAAGAATCTGTGTTACGTGCCTCAAAGATACATGGTTTCAAGCAGTTAACGCTGAGCCTGAAAAAAATGTAAAAAGTTTTAAAACATAAAATATACTGGGTGCATTATATCTTTTATTTATTAATATTATCACACTGCTTTACATTAAATCGATTAAAATCCCTGATTTTTTTGGTATTGTTTTTCTTTCGGATCGGTTGACAATCAGATGGTGGAAATTATTATTATTATTATTAGTTATTATTATTGATTATTATTATTTGATTATCTATAATAATAATTCAATAATAATAAGTAATATAATAATAATAAATCATGAAATGCAAGATAGTCTCAAAAGTCACATAAAGGTATGGATGCTCATTCTGTGTTTAAGATTAAGTGAATGAATTAATGTAACAATGTTCGGAATAATAATTTTTTCATCAGGATTTGTGCCATGGTTAATAGATTACTAATGTAATATGTGAATGAAATTTCTTTTAATTTCCCTAATAGGTGCACAAATGGCGTTGGCAATTATCAATGTCTGTACCTTTTTCAGAACTATAAATTAGTTAGAGAACAACAATCAAACAAGTAGAAAATAATAAATACTCAAAGATTATTGTGTGACTGGCCCACGTAACAAATGATTGTGAATAGTAATAACTCGATCTATTTGTTTTTCTTCAATATTTGTATTGGTATTTTTGTTTTCTTTCTAAGAGAGATTGATGTAACACAAGGATGAGAAGTCCGCATGAACGCATAGCCGCTTAAAAGTGGAAGAATTTTGGTAGGATTAGTCATGGCGGATTACATTTCATGTGGAATTTTTGCTAGATCAGTTTGACAATTGACGAGCGGAAAAGTGGAAAAAAAAATGACCATCTATCATGTCTTTTCGGATTAACCTTGTTGACGTTGAGAATTAATTCCATTCTTGAAATGAATATTTGATAAATTTTCCTCATTGCAACAAATCTAATTTATATTTATATTTTTTGGTTGATTTAGTTGGGTTGGGCCTCACTCTTTTACGGCAATGTCAACCCTTGTCAGGTTTATTTATGCCGAAGACGTTTTGTTTTATTTTCATTCTATCTTTTTTAACTAATTTATTTAAAACAAGAATTTCTTTAACCAATTCTTTTTTAATCAAATTTTTTTTTCCAAAAACAAATAATCCACACCCCACGGGCTTTTTTAAGTCCCAACTTTTTTAAGAGCGAGCAAATTCTTTAACAAATCATTAAATCATCTTTTAATATTTTTTTCAAATATTTCTTCAGCCTTTTAACTAAGAATTTTTTTAAAAAACTAATTCTTAATCATTTAAAAACAAACTTGTTTAACTATTTTTTTAAACAAATTCTTTTTAACATAACGTTCTTTTTTCTTTTCAAATTTTATTCAAAATCAAATTTTTTAATCAAATTTTATTTTAACAAAATTCTTAAACAAAGTTTTTTTTTTATTCTTTTTCATGATCCTTCATTTCCGGTTGCATCACTAATTAATTATCATAGCAAACTGGAAATGGACATGGTAAATGGTCGAGTTCAAATCCTGGATGAGACTGGCTTGTATTTTATATAGAACTAATACTCTTGGGAAATGTATAATCCAATTATTTCTCGCTTCCAAGCTGATAGGTAAGATAGTAGTGAAAACGGATTCTTTAACCTAGGTTAAAGCTAACAGTGGTAGGAAAAAACTGCGGAAATTGAAACCTGTAAACTGTAAATGCGCAGTTGTTAATATCCAAATGACATCTCTTTTCTGAATCATGAAGCGACACAGTCTGGACCCACAGAAAACAGATGCAGCTTCTTTAAATATATAATAAATAGAAATATTAGGTTACACTGGCTATTTATTAAAATTGTTGGTGCTAAGTTTACGTTAAATAGTAATAATTCAACTTAATATAGGGTTGTCCTTTTGATATCTCCTTTCTCGCATCTCTCTATCTCGATAATTGATCTAACAATCCCATGTCAGTAAACATAGGCAAGCAATTGCAAAAAATAAATAATGAAAGGCATTTAAGGTCACGTTGTCAGGGCACTTCGATACGTCACACCCCGATAGGCAAGTTTAGTATTTAAAAAATATGAGAAAGTAAAGACAGCAATCTTTCTTTGTAAAGCTGTTATTAGTGTTTATGGAATTGTAGTCATTTATTGGAGTGATGTCTCACTGGTGGACAATTATGAGTTTTATTTGATTACCTTAACTTTTTTATTTTAACGCAAATTAGCATCTTAAGACACGAAAAACAAACTTTTTTATTAGCCGAACCAAAACTATATGCTTATACCCTAAATCCAATATATATATTATATATCTATATATAGTGAGATTGATTTTGGAAATCTGTAATCTGCTGTTTGGAAGTGCAGTATATCAGGTGTCCCCGCAGCACACCGAGCATCTAGTGGTGAAGCAAATATAATTGATAGGTAATCTTCTTATTATAGATGGCGATTGTGTGTTTTTTCTGTCTGTAAAGCCGAAACTATACTTACTTAATCGAGATTATATAGGTTATTGTTTCATACACATTCTTTCCATGAATTTTATTTATATTTAAACCTCAATTATTAATAAAATTGCTTCACTTTTTTATTAAGTGTTGTCCATTCGTACATACTAATGAACTGCTTATTGGTGTATTTATATATACAAAAAATATAGCGGTTTGCAGTGTGAACGGGAAGGCTAATTTGCATATTGATATTAAAAATGTGATTTTTTTAATATGGTTGCTTAGGTATTATTGAAATTTCTAACTGTTTTGGGTTTTATTTTATGATGCATAAGCAAACATCTATATATTATACTTAAATGAAATCCATAACAAGAAAAAATAGAGTGTAATTTTTATTCTTTCATTTCCTAATTTAACTAAAATAGTTAGAATAAGTAAATATTCAGCAAGGTAAAGAACGGGGATGTGGTGGAAAAGTTAAGTTTTCATTTCTATTTTTCTTCTATTATAACCCCCTCTGATTCAATTTTTTATCTGCATTCTTATTAGACCTTTCTAATTTAATACGAATTTTCATTACATTAAAACTTATATACTTGGCACCCGGAGGGTGGCATATATTTGCTAGTTATAATAATATAGTTATAATAAATGAATATTTATATGTGAATAAATATAGAAAAACTCGGTTGTTTTTTCATTTATTTAGTAGTAGTAAAATTTCGGGCATTATTATATATCTCCCTTACTTCATGACTGGGGAGGACAGTAATGTTTTTTTTTCTGGCTGCTGTCCATGGCATACAAAACTAGTACCACTTAGACAACCTTACTTAGGCTCAGACGGGCAAGGTTCGGAGAGCCCCTTACGATCAATTGGCTGGTCATGTCTTGGTCATAATATATATATATATTATATATATATATATTATAGTATATCTATATTATAGTTAGTATTGTGTAATATATAAAGGTATTATAATATATTGTAATGAATAATATATGTAATGTATAAAATGATATATATTATATGAAAGAATTAAAGGAAAGAATAACATTAAGTAGAATACCATTTTAATACGGCATAATTTGACTAAACATTTTCAATAACTACCTAGCAAACCCTCACAAAATATAATAATAGTCTCTCCTATTTTGTATGAACAAATAAACTATAATGAATGAATTATTCAGAGGAGTAGAAAAAAAACAACTAACACACTCAAACCTACAATCGCGCGATGACGACCGCCGAGAAATCGGCACTAAAAGGTCCCGCTCGGTAAAAGTTCACTGGACACTTTATCTACTAATGTACGAAAAGTCCACTAGAAAGGACTAGAAAGAATACAGCTAAGAGATGCATAATAGAAGAAATATTAGACGTGGTCTTCAATAAATACCTGCTTAAAACAATATATATATATAGTATGATATATATAGTATATAATATATATAATATATAATATATATATATATATATTATAACACAGTTGTTTAAGCAGGTAGTTATTGAAAGACCAACGGAAATATTTTTTTTCTTCATAACCTTTAAATCTATAGTTTTTTCTTCATAACCTTTATCTTTATTCTATATATATATATATATATATTATATATATATATATATATTATAGTTCTATATATATATATATATATAATATATATACGAGTGTTAATCAATAAGATATGCTGAATTTTTGAAAAGAAAAAAAAAAAGGAAAATAATTTTTTTCAAAAGATTTTTTTTTTCATCGAATTTAAACTGTGGGCATTGGTTTGGAAATTGGTTTTATAGCAAAAGAAAATCTCTATTCAAATGGTGGCAGACCAAACAGAAATTTTCAAAAGGGCTTAAACAGAGATCTATCATCAATCTTCAAGAGCCTGAAAAGTGCAAACATTGTTAATTTTAAACAGAAGAAGTTGTGTAGTGTGTTCAAGAGAAGCATGTTTTAGTCGAATAAGACCATATTTACAAATGTGCTAAAATTACGAACATGCGTGGAAAAAGACAATCCATGGAGTGGAACTACAACGTGACTCTCCGGCAAAGAAAAAGCGTTGGGAGCGGCGGTCAATGGTTTGGGAGACATGAAATGACACATCACTATTTATTTCCCTTGAAAGAAAGGTGTCATTGTAATAGGGATTTCCTACTTGTCAACTAGGGGGCAAAATGTGTCACCTTATCTATAAGAATACCCTGCATGAAGTACTTTAATGTATTTTAAAATCCAATATATATATATATATATATATATATATATATATTATATATGTGTGTGTGTTGATGTGGTGTGTGTGTGTGGTATGTGGTGTGTGCGTGTGCGTGTGTGTATGTGTGTTGTGTATGTGTTGTGTGTGTGTGCTAGTTTACCCGTAACGTCAAAAGAGAACAAGAACATTTAAGTAATTTTCAAGTTGCAGTAACCTTATCAAACAATACATAACAAGAAGAGTCACATCCCTTTAAATATACAGACGATTGTAGCCCTAATCGGATGGGGCTGTGAGAATACACGCAGACTGCAAACTGCTGCAGAGGGGTAAGAAGCCCCCTCCCCAATGGGAATTAAGCTGTTTGGCCGTGGTGGGCGACCCTGATGTCTGTAAGGACGGTATCTAGGATAGTGAGATACCAATGACAATGCAAAACTCCACAGAGACCCTTACTAAGGTCGGAGGAGAACCCCTTCCGATCAATCGGGGCTGGTCTGTTTCAAGGCCCTAGAACCTATTATGAGTTGTCCCACAACCCTATTTGCAAGCCTCAACCATCTTTATCATACCTGGGGTGCCTAGAAGGGGCAGTTGCTTGAGGGTCTCATGTCGCTGGGAAATGACATTAAAGCTCTATCTGATGGTGAGGTTCCAGTTCTGGAGGTCTGGGGAATTGGTGGAGCACCGCCTTCAAATCGCAATTGCTCCTGGTTGTCAGCTCTGCAGCACGTAAGTTGGTAGTACCTAGAGTCCCATATATGGGTTAATAGATAAGAAAATTGCGTTTATTAAACAAATTGAGTATCCATTTAAGAAATAAATTAATTTCTAAACTTTGTCGGGTCATTAAATGACCCACTTGAGTATGCCGTAATTGTGCCGTGAAGAACAAAACAAACCAAAACCATACCATAATAACACGATTTTTAGTACAGATAATTCAATGCTATTGGTAATTTGATAATATATAAGTATCTAAGAATAGATCAAGTTTTAAATTTGTAAATAAATTTTTCACTAAAATATAATGATATCCTGATATCTTTTGTTAGAAAGAAATTAACTTTTTATTAAAAGATGCCAGAGGTCTGAACAATTTTGAATGATACTCTACATATATTGGCACATATGGAGGCACGTGGTTAGATGGTGTAGATATCAGGAAATGGACACGAAAGACGAGGTTTAAATTCTGGACCAGTCTATTCAGCATTTTCAACATAGCACTTAAATATGCCTAGAAAAGATATATCCAACTATTCCCCATCCAAGCTATGAGGTAAATAGTAAGGAAGAAACTGGTCTCGTTTACCTTGTATTAAGTAACCAGTCTAGGAGAAGGAAAAACTCTGCATTGAAATCTGTTAAACTCCGTTTAAGAAAATTGACCTGGGTTACATCCTGCTCGCAACACGCAGCGGGTGCGCGCTGTGTTGTGAGAAGTGAGGATTGAATAAATGCCCAGAGAAAATGAGGTTGACAATTGGAAAATTTGGATATAACAACACCAAACAACTAAATTCAATCGAAATTTATTGATTTAAGTACTTGTGACATTCTGTGCTTTTACAGTGAGAAAGGTAAGAATGGGCTAAAAAAGGGGAGAAAAAAGGGAAGGAGGGGTTGGATGTGTGTATAAGAGGAATGAAAACAGTCGGCGGTGAGACATAGTATGTGGGGAATGGTATTTTTATTTTTATGGGGTCAGTCAGTTTGACTTTGAAGACAATTTGATATTTAGAGTGTGGGCATATTTTTGTTTGTACAAAGCACTATACATTAATAAATTTTGAAAAAAGCTTCAGGCAAAATATAAATTGATTTAGTTGGTGTTTTTGGGGGGTGGGTTGTTATAGTTCCACATTTTCCTCGCTAGTTGCTCAACTAGTATGTATAGTATATGATTATAATTAGATATATATATATAAGCTAATATATATATATTAGTGCACTTCGATTTTTTTTTTTTCTCTCGTAATATCACTTAATTATCGCAGCATTACGAAATGTTTTTAGTATTTTTCTCAGAGGTTTTGGCTTTGAACTTTTCTAATTCAGTTTCTCTTCCAAAAAGATTTAAAGAGAAAAAAAATTTCAATAAAAAGAAAAAAGATTCCAACATGAAAGTCAAAAAGCGTCGTAAACAACAATGCCGTGTCGAAATATTTATTACTTCATACTGAAAAAAAAAAAAAAGATACAAGTTCTCCATGTAAAGAATGAAAACCGTTAAATAGTTATAGGTAAGCAGCTATTCCTACGATGTTGGGCTGGGCTGTAGAGTAAAGCCCGACTGCACCTCTGCTGAGGGGTAAGACCCCCAACAACATAATAGGTCCACCTTGTTGGCCAATGGGTGCAAAGCCGTGACCGCCTTGAGGAAGGAGAAATCTGTTATGAGACCATGCGTTCATGAATATGCAACACTTCATTTGTGGTCCTATATTTGGGGAATGGACTGCGTCCAACTCGAGTTCAAGTCCTAGACGAGGTTGTCTAAATTTCAGTATATCACTAAATACCCCTTGGCAAAAGGAATGGTAACCACCCACGGATAATTCCATTACGCTCTCTCTCTCTGCTCTCTCTGCGCAATCCTCTCTCTCTCTCTCTCTCGTCTCGCTGCTCTCTCTTGGGTGAACCACTGGGCAGGACTTGGTTAGACAACCAGTCTAAGTGAGAAGTAAAAACTCTCAATGTAAACCTGTTAAACTCCGCATATAAAATGACCTAGTGCCACATTCCTGCTCGTGGCGGAGGGAGTTTGGTAATATGTACTTGTGTTAACGCGCGGTCGAAGAGGCCTCCTCCGAATCAAATTGCCTCCGACCGTTATCTCTTTATGGCAAAGTCCTCCACCCTTTTTGATCAACTATTGTGCTAAGAAAGGCCGGTGGCTGAGGGTTTAGTGTCCCGGTATAACGTTAATTCATTTAGTGGTGAAGTTCCATTTCTGGAACTCTGAGGAGTGTGAAGTAACCCCCCGCCCCATTTCTATTTCTCACAGGTGCCCACCCGACCTGGACTGTTCAGTACTTATTAGGGTTTCATCTAATTGAATCCAAATGAATAAAAAATAACTAAAATACATGAATATCCCAACAGCGGAAATACTATTGAGAAACAAACTTGTGTCGATGCCAATATCAAAAGTATTTTTACTTGAATCTATAATTCGGCTTTTAACTAACTGCTTACTCTACTTCTCGCTTCATCTGGACTTATACTATCTATGTATAAAAGTGATTATTATTATTGAAATAGAAATTTAATTAATTTGAAGCGCATAACAATTATATAGTATTAGATAAGGACTGCTTGAACCAATATATTAGAGGATGATGATATATTAGTAAATAACTACACAAAAAATGCGAATATAAACGTACAGTGTACACAATTCTCTAACCTCTAGACATGATTGTTCTACTAGAAGCTACGGCCCGCTTTTGCTCTTTCTAAAAATTAAAAAGAAGCTCCTTATTTGCTGCGATGAATGCTAAATAGAACCGAATTTCAGGCCAATAAGAAAAAATGCTCCAAGATCAAATTCAAAATTCTATTGCAAATGAACAACCCTAATGTCGACGCCACTATTAGAAAGTATCTACTAGCCTTCTTCTTCTTCTTCTTCTTCTTCTTCTTCTTCGCTTCTTGCTTCTTCTTCTTCTTCTTTCTTCTTCTTCTTCTTCTTCTTATCACCAATGAGAACAGCTCATTATTCTGTCGATATGCAACAAGAACAATGCGAAGTTTCAACAGAAAAAAACCCATCCAAGATCAAATTCAAAATATCTATTGCAAACGAACAAACCGTGTCGACGCCATATTCAAAATATTTTACTAGCCTACCACGCTTTTTTCTTACTCTCTTCCTAAAAATTAAAAGAAACACCTCATTATTCCCTGTTGATCGACTGTCCTGTCGGGCTTAACCGCAAGGTGGAAGGAAGGGAACGGCACTTTATTGTTTTACCAAAATTGGGAATCCTGAGCTCCAGCCTTTTTTCTAAGCGCCACCCTTCTTCGCGTTATTTCACGTTTCCCGCACGCTGGACCCGCACGCAATAAGTCGCCGACAATCGACAGATAACGCAATTCGGCGAAATTTTTTATCACTTGATCCAACGCTTTTCAGACCCGCCATAAACAAGTCTAAACACTTTTTCAATTTCTCACTTTCTTTCTGCTCTATTTCTTTCACTCGTTTTTCTTTATCTTTTCTCAACTCTAAAAATACAACATGACGAAAATTCACTTAGCTTCCTGTATCAGAAATAAATTAGAACCAAAGTAATGAACAAATAAAAAGACAGTATTTATTATCTTTATGGTAAATAATGTATGCGGAGACATTTTATTCCAATAGTTAATCAATAATAGAGATTCCGATCTCTTTTGTCTGTAACCGAAATTACGTTCTACTGCTTACGTCCACAGATAAATATTTTTTAAATTCTATGAAAATAAATCGAAGAATCAAAATTTTCCAGCGAAAAACTTTATACTTAATTCATCTTTAGAATGAAATTTATTTTTTAAAATAGTTTTTTTTTCCAAAAACATATTAGGTGAATATTTTTTACTGTGCTTCCCCTCAACAGTGCCCTTATTTCCTTTTTTGAAATCGGAACAAAAAATATATTTTACTCGTTACGATTTTAAAAAACCTTTTCTAATACACCCACCCAGAATCATTAATTCTTCTTTATTAGAAAATTTAAAATCCGTATGAGTAAAATGTATTTGTTCGGATTAGTTCTGCTATTTCTACCAGATGTTCATAGCTGACTTTATAGAGATAATCTAAGTGTGGAGATCAGGTAGCAAGCAAAAGTTAATTCTTATTACTTTCCATTTATTTATTTTTGCTCTTAAGGGATTTCTGCAAGAGATCACAAGTGAAATATAATAAAAGTAATAAAATTAATATTGGCTTGGCTATTAAAAGAAACAAAGTAAGGCAATAAACATCTGGTACACAACGGCAGTGTGTAAATGTGTGTGTGTGTGTGGGGGGGTGTTTTGAAAGAAAAAAATGATTGAAAATGAAATATGTAATTACGTAATGTAAGGATCAATTTATTGTTTGTAATAATATTATTATAGGATCTTCTTTTGGATAAACATTTAAGAATATTTATCTTTTAAATTATTTTGCATAAAATAAAATAATGGGCATACGAAATTCAGATGATCGTCAGGACAGATAAAGTATAAGTGTTACTATCTGATTACGATGTAATCAGGAATACAATACATATTCATATATATATTATATATACTACTATATATTAATATATATATATCATATATATATAATGTGTGTGTTGTGTGTGTGTGTGTGTGTGTGTGTGTGATATACGTCGCTGTCGCTCAATTGCCGTTTTAGAAAATTTCGGTTGTAGTAGCATTTGTAAATTATCGAAATCAGTGTTCAATATATTAAAAACATGAACAATGATGATAATATTAGTAATAGTAGTAAGAGGAAAAGAGTTAAGGGGTCGCACCATTCTAATTATAATTATTCACATTATTATTAAATTCAGAAATCTTAGAAACGTTTTGGTCATCATAAATCTTTTATAATTATAGTTTTGATCCAGTTAATAAATTGGAATGAACTTGTTGGTATTAGGAAAATATGAACCCACTTACTCTCTAATTGAAGATACAATACATCGGTGAAACACCATTCTAAGTTCTTGGTTTCTAATTCATAAAGCGTAAACTCTGGACTGTTCTGATTCTAAAGAACTTGGGTTCCTAATTTTCCTAATAACCAATATCTTCATGGAATGGAGTGATATGATGCTTTTTACCAGTAATTGATGAATTTAAAAAAAACTATTAAATGTTTTTATTTTATTCATTTCATTTTTCCCCTCAAGCAAACTCCCTGGACTTTCTGATTCTAAGAACTTGGCTTTCTAATTGTCGTAAAAGAAAACAACTATCTTCAAGATGGAAGTGGAGTGGAATATGAATGCCTTTTTTTATGTAAGTAATTGATTTTTTTTTAAATATCAATGTTTCATTTTATTATTATTTCATTTTTTTCCACACCCATCTAAGTATAACCTCTTGGACTTACTGAGTCTAAGACTGTTTGGGTTCTCTTGTCGTAAAAGAAAACAACTATCTCCAGTGGAGTGGGAGTGAATATGATGCTTTTTATGTAAGTAATTGATTTTTTTTAAATATCAAATGTTTTATTTTTAATTCATTTCATTTTTTTCACAACCCTCAGGCTTTTAAATAATTTTAATTTTTATAACAACCGAAAGGCGTTTTCCTTGTACGTATAAGTAATGACACTTATACTTCAGAGATTATAGTGGGGCCACAGGGTACGAACGTAATGGTGGCTATCCTGTGTCAAAGGGCATATAAGGGGGATAAGTGATTTCCCCACATTTACGGGAAAGTCTCCAAGTGGATCGTTTTTGAGTCATCCCAACAAAAGATTTTTGGCTATCCTCTATTAACTAAACATGTATATACACACACGTGAGCTGAGGAGTGGCTGTTTGAAGAATGTGTTTTTTCCAGGTAAGAATGTCTATTAATGAACTTTAACCAGTAAAGAGAAAGACTTACTGTAGTTCAAGGCTGTTTATGATCAGCCCCAACTGAACAGTGAGTTCGATTTCGCTTGTTTGTTTATAGACATTACCGTCGTGTCAGAGTTTAAGCTCTATGAAAAACGCGTACTTGCTTTATTGTCTATATGCTATAAATTTTCTTGTGTTATCGAGTTTTAAATATGTTTCATGAACGGAATATAATGGTCATCTTTCGTTTCTGACTACACAGATGATCTATAGCACTTTACAATACAGCCTGCTCAAATCAAATTTTACTGCATATCCAGAGGAACAGGCAGTAAGAAGCATTGGCCGCTTACATGAATTCTGATAAAACGGATCCATGTGTTTAAACAAGAATGGTGCCATCTCCACTTAAATGCAAGCCCATAGAAATTCGTTAGATTAGATACATACAACCGGTAGCTAACATCTCATCGTCCATAACGCGATGTTAAAATACACATAGGAAGTCATGGACTATATTGAAAAGTTATCGACCGATATGGAATCCAATCTCTCTGATAAAATAAAACCAGAAACTTCTTTCAAGGCCGTGCCCATATTGTTTTTATGGTCTATACGCATATGGACAAAAAATGCTTGAAAGAAAAAGGCTAGAATGGGACTATAAATGGATTGTTGCGTTCTATTTTGAAAGCACACCCCCTCACAAAATACAGCGGTATAGCCTTTACTTCCATCATACAAATCCAAAGTAAGAACGAACGGCAGACAATGCTGGAACACTGTCGGAGAGACTCAAAAAGCATCGTTTTCCTGAGGACTAACTAACATGGACTAGACATCCAGTGTGGCGCGAGCAGCAAATACTTACCATCATTGATATGCTTTGGCGCGAAACACTGTGAATGTAGTCCCTACAGGATTTGTCGAGGAGAAATGGCCGGCGATAGGGAGGGATGGTGAGAGAGAGTCAAAGGAAATCCGGGCTATCGTACAACTTGATAATGATGATAGAGAATTAATAGAGATGTTTCGTACATAAACGGACAGGAACAATAGAAAATTATAATATTTGTCTGAAATGTTTTGAGATAAAGCTTGTAATGTTGGATTTTTCGGAACATTTTCCTCATCTTTATTGTCATATATAGGACCGGTTTAGCTTCAGTCGGTAGTGCACTCGCCTACGAATCGCAAGTTCTTGGTTCGATAAGCTAAGCCTTCGCCAACTCACGAGTGAGTGTACAGTTGATCTGTGCGGTAAAATATAAGGAGCTGATGGTAGGCGTGGCGCTCTAATTCAGATCGCAAAAAAAACATTCTCCTTGTCTAGCGCTTTGTGAAAAGGGGAATAGACTTACCATCGCTGTCTGGCTGATAACGCGGACTTTAAGGCCACCCACACGACTTACTTGTTATTACTTATTGTATAGATGACAATCAAAGTTTTCAACTTGATGTCCATCAGCTTCTTCAAAATTTTTCATTGTCGAATTCGGGACTTTCGGTCAAAAGCTCAGGAGCGTTCACGGAAGCTTCGGAACTGACGCCTTTATTTAATCCACGGGGTTAGACTGTTTCTCATTCCGCTAACGCATGAACTGATACAGTTTATAGCTATGTTAACGTATCTATGTTATTATCCGCCGGTGGTCAGAAATTTAACCTGCGAATAATTACATGAGTTGTTACTTAGAATGTATAACCTCAACTTCTATAGCACTCTTGTTGGCGAATACAGGATGAGGCAATAGTTTTGAAAAATCCAATTATACAGAAATAAAAAGCGATCCAATAATGGAAAAGAAAGCGAACCGTTTTTATTTTGATACTAATTGTTCAACGGATCTTGAAATTGATTGCAAAAAAAAAAGCCCGGAAAAAAACAATCTCCCTTCTCTAGCGCTAAGGGAAAAAGGGATAGATCCCTTCGTTGTACGTCTGATACCGCAATAGGTCACTCCGCTTAATTTTACTTTACTAGAAAATAATAAACCTATTGCTACATAAAGAGGATGGACGATAAAAAAGAAATACGGTTCAAACTAATGGAAGGAAATATTGAACATTTAATTTTGTTCTAATTGTTCAACGGGCTTTGAAATTTTATGATAGGTCTTATTTAAGTTATTTCCTTATAAGTCTATACAATGATCTAAGGGAACCACTCTTGACTGATTACATTATTTATGTTAGTTTATTAAATTACCAGGAAAAAAGAAGGACGGGGTTAGAAGTTAGAGGGTTCAGGGATTAGGTGTTTTAGGGTTAGAGTTAAGGTTAGTTAATGGAAAATAAAATAGTACATTTAATCAGTCAAGAGTGGTTTCCCACTTTGGATCTGTTAGACTTATATGGAAATAAATCCCCTTATTTATTAAATGTTAAATGAAATGGTTTGTTTTCATTCCAAAATAATTAACAGATATTGGCTATTAAGATTATGTTACAATAAGATAACAGTAACGTTCATCTGATGAAAGTAATTCACAGATTTTAAAATTATTAATTTCTCACATCATGTTTTGTAATTACTGTAGTAGGGCCTGTTTTAGCTCACATTCGGTGCGTGTTTCGGCTTGAATCAACAAAGTTCTTGGTTTCGATACCGGTCCTCGTCACTCGCGTTGATAGCACAGCGATTTGTGCGGTAGAAGTGAAGAGCTGATGGTAGGTGTGTGCGCTCCGCTCCGATGCTAAAAATAATCTCCTGGTCTAGCGCTATTGAAAGGAGATAGACTGTCCCTCAGCTGTCTGGCTGATTCCGACATTAGGACGCCCCACGAACTTTATCTTTTTTTTTTAACTTTACTACTATTCAAATATAATTTTGGACATAATTAAACTGTAACCAATGTCTTCGTCAATGTATAGTATGTTTATAAAACTTGTTCCATACACCAATTACAGTGGTACCTGACTTACGAGTTTATTTCGTCCCGGCTTCATAACTCGCTTACCTTCCTAATCAAATCATTTTTTCCATCAATGAAATAATTTGAAATGCCATTAAATGCCGTTCCAGCCCCACCGCCCCCAAAACCACATATCTTATTTTTATGTTTTTTTAAATAGAGAAAAATAGCATTGTACTGTCCAACAATAAATAAAATAGAAACGTAATGAAAATTATGTGCTTATAATATGTTTTTTGAATGCTTATTTTTTAAATTTTTTTATTAATATAGTTTTCTTTGGTGTAATAATTTTGAAACTTAAATGTTTTTTAGTGAACTGTAATAAGTAATTGAGAAGTTTACCTTCCCTTATGTTTATTATTGCCCTATCCCTTTGGAGAACTCTTAGGCTGTTTACAAAGTATATAAGCCTCAGTAAAGTTTACGCATTAGTTCTAAAGTAGAAGAAAACTTCTTTAAAACCTCTCCGTGTTATCATTCATAAACTTATTAACATAACCTAATCTGAAGCTGAATCCGCAACCAGATGTTAACTTACAACAGAAGCAAAAGGTCGACCGATTACAGTTCGTAATTCGGAAAACTCGAAAGTTGGGGTACTCGTAATTCCAAGGTAAACAATATATCATCAATCAGCAAGCAGAAATTACCGCACGGATAATCCATGACAATCTCTCGCCAACACTTCTCTATCATCCATTGTCCAAGAGGGTCCTCTGCTCAAGCATCCCGTATCCTCGCAGTTTTGGTCAATGTAGGTCCTTGGTGAGCAGCCCACATTTAGCATGTCCTGTGTTGGCTTCGCACAATGAGAATGTCGCTTATTGAGTTCGTCTTGCTCCTCCAGCTGGTGTCCAGCATGCCTTGACGCGTCTCCTCGGTGGTTTGGTGAGAGTAGGGGGGCAGATGGCCATACCAGGCTGGCTTTCCTTGTGGGTGCTGTTCCATGACTTGTTCATAGCCGCAGGCAGCAAATTCCTTAATGTTGGACCTAACAGGCGCATTGAGACACTATATATACCCGTACAAGCCAAATGAGTGACATTGTTTTAGTCTACCTAACTTGCATTTGATCTGATTTGGCTTTGATTTAAGTCATAGCATGTTCCTTTTATTTAGGGAAAACTGGTACAAACCTGCAATTTGAATGAGAACTGAACGGGCCGCTGTCCCATTTTTTTCAAGTTTGATGAAATTCAATCTTTTTTTCAATTTTTGTGTTAAAAACAAAACTTGTTCCGATACTAAAATGATTCGAATTTAAATTCCAAAATTTATTCAAATCCGATGCCAAATCCGCGAACAATTAAACTCCGAAGGAATTTTTCTCCAGTTGTCAAAATTAAAGCCATTTTTGACTTGTTTTAACTATTTTTCTCGATTTCTTTATTTCATAGAGAGATTATTTTGGTAATCAAAGAACAGTTTTTTGTCTTCTTCTTCGCAAGGATTTATTGGTTTTGGGTCTTATCCATCCCAAACGCGGTTGCATTTTTTTTTTGTGCTACGGATCAGAGAAATGTTTTGTGTTTAAATCATCCCTTCAATGAGCCGCCGGTGCGAAAAAAACAACTAAGTGATTTTTTGTATGCTTCAGGCTTGGAAATATTTGTTTAATTGCAAAAAATGTACATCGCTTTATCACACTCTAATCAGGCTGATAAATCCCTCCACCAATACCATTTTATGTTACGCGATTAGATTATGACTATTGTGAGTAATTTAAATGGGCTTAAGTGATAGTTAACGGACAACATTTTTGATTTAAAGTAACAAGGGCTGAGAACGAAAAGTTAAAAAAGAAGAAAAATGGGTGAAATACCAAAAAGATGAAAGAGTGCGAAATATAAAAGAAAAAAAGAAAAAAGTGAGAAATTAAAATAACGAGAAGAGCGAGAGAGGAGAGAGAGAGAGAGAGAGAGAGAGAGAGAGAGAGGAGGGGGGGGGGGTTACGAAAATAGATAAATGACGGGAATGTGAAAAGGAAGGAAAGAAGAAAGAGATAAAAAAGAACGATATAAATGAAGAAGAAAAGAGTCCTTCAATTTAACCTTTATCTTTTTAGACTTAATTTCGTGGTTTCAAATTTTTGACATTTGGGAAGGAGAAGGGGAGGGGCAGTTAATTACTTGTCCACAAATTTTACAGTCGAAAACTATGATGTTATTTAATACACTTGTTCGTTTGCCGGAACGTAACAGTTTACCGTTTGTGTAATGTGTCCTTAACAGCTATATAAAAGTACAACTGTCCCTTAAGTAACTAAATATTATAATCAGTATCTGTTAATTCAGAATAAGTTTGAATTGTAACTATAATAAATAAAGTGTCCACCATCCAACATAACGTTAAAAATAAAACTTGAAAAAATTGTTTTGTCTAAGTTCTCGTTTCAGCTCGTCGTCAAACGAGAATTTTTACAGCTTCCCAAAACAAAGGGACATGCTATAACTTAATCCAAGATCCAGAATGAATTAGGTAGACCAAAACAATTTCACCACTTGGAGTACGGTATATAAGTTTGTGTACTAGCTGTAGTACCCGGTAATCAACCAGAAATGTAGGGTTATTTGCAGTTCCTCCAAGAGTTTACCTGAAAAATGCTAGAGAACCTGGGGTTCCCATAACTGGATTTTCAAAAGCAACTTTGGTTAGATGTGTTATGGTAGATCATTTTTGTTGTGGAACTAATCATAAGCCGTTTAGTCATCAGTTATTCTTCCATGTCGCTTCTTTCATTAGAGTGAATTAGCTGAGGAAAGTTGAGCTCCCAGGAGTATTCGAACATTCAAGCAAACTTATTTGATTATTTTATATTTAAAAAAAAAAATAATTCCTTTAGATATTGCCCCATCTATTAACAACAAATGTAACCACACATTATATTATATCTTTTAACGCTAAATCGTTTGATTATTTTTATCGTAAGATTTTTTGAAAACAATTTTGATTAAGCGTTCTTGGGCAAGTTTGAATATTCTGACGATGTTACTTGATTTTAAACGGACCTATCCCCGCCCACTCTCTCAGCTGAAACATCTTTTTTTTTACTCCATTGTAGAGACGTCCAGGGGTTCTCCTTATTGAATATTTTTATTAAATCCAATTAGCACAGTACCTGTTTTTAAAATATTATTTACATGTGTGTAAAGGTTTCATCATTATCGAATCACTGGTGTACACTCCCGACTGGAGATACACGACAGACAAAATTGCCAATTCATGTAGTAAATGGATCAAATTTATAACGTTATTATGACCAAGCGCCATTGGCTTACAGTTTGGTTAGTGGGGTGGCAACCATAAATGCTTAAGACGGAATCCTGGTGCTGCGTAGGTCATGATATGCGACACTTCCACTTTTGTTGGGTCCTGAAGGCTAGAGGGCAGTCAGAGAGCCCCACACTCCACATTAATCAGTTGTCACGGTTCAAACCCTAAGCACCTAATATGATTGTTCCGACCTTATTGGCTTTATGAAACCCCAACCGCTTTTAATATTATTAAAAAAATACTAAAAAGCAGTGGCTGAAGGGATCTTAGTATCCTGGGTTAGAATTAAACAGCATCGAGTGGTGAAGTTCCAAATAATTGGAGGCTCTGGAGTTGGGGAGTACCATTCATAACATCATTATTCCCGGGTACACTCGATCGGAGTGTTAGTTAACTGCTAGGGGTTTCCACATATGAGTTAAAATAGAATTAAAAATGAGTTTAAAACGCACGTCTTTGGCATATAAATAACCCAAAAGAGTTTGGTATGCCGTAAAAACCAACCAACCAACAAACCAAACAAGCCAACAACCGTTTAAATTATGGTCAACAGCTTATGAAATACTAGCAAGAAATTGTAAATTTCAAACAGAAAAGATTAATTACGCCCTTACTAACCCTGAGTAATAACAAAATACACGTAATGTATTTAAATGAATAATTTTAAAAATCTGTGAAATGCTTTCATCAGATGACGTTACTAGTTATCATTTTACTTAAACCGAAATAATCTTTAATAACCAATATATGTTAAATTATTTTGGCTTGAAAACAAATCCAACTCCTTTGATCATAAATAAAGAAATAAATTCGCGGGGTGGCTAAAGTCGGTATCAGTCAATCGCGAGGGAGTCCTATCCGCCTTTTCACGATAAGCGCTAGAACCCAAGGAGATTGTTTTTGCGTCTGGATGTGGGAAGCATCCACATCCTACCATCAGCGCTCGCGTTGATTGAGTGGCACACACGAAAATCCGCCTGTGAGAGAGTGAGAGAGAGAGCTTGAGAGACCGTGAGAGGTCATGTAAAGAGAATTTCGAACGAGCCCGTTGAACATCAATTAGCCACAAAATAAATGTTTCGATTTTCCTTCAGATGTAGTTTAGGAACATATTTCTTTTTTTTATCGTTCATCCTCGATTTTATGGTATCAGATATTTTTATTATTCTCGTAGGTTGTAAGTAAAAATTTGAAACGGAGTGGCCTATTGTCGGTATCAAGACGCCAAGAAACAATTTCTTGCCCTTGTCTTGAGCGCTTAGTGAAAGAGAGGAATGGATATCTCCCGTCGTAGTACGTCTGATTACGACAATAGGCTCACTGCCGTTTATTTTACTTAACTAGAGATAATAAAATATGCTACATAAAGAGGATTGGAACGATAAAAAAGAAAGAATGTTCAAAAACTAATTGAAGGAAAAATCGAAGCATTTAGTTTATGTCTAAATTGTTCAACAGGCGTTAAATTTTAGATGCTAGGTCTTGATTTATTAGGCCAGTAAGCACAGGGATTTGTGTGGTAAATAAGGGCTGAAATGGTAGGTGTGGTGGCTCCAACATCAGACGCATAAAACAATCTCCTTGGTCTAGCGCTAGGAAAAGGGGATAGACTCCCTCGCTTGATTGACTATACCGACTTTAGGCACCCCGGCGAATTATTTCTTTTATTATGATCAAAGGAGTTGGATTGTTTCAATCCAAAAATAATTAACAGATATTGGTTATTAAGATTATTCGTTAAAAGTAAGATAACAGTAACGTCATCTGAATGAAAGCATTTCACTAGATTTTAAAATTATTATTTAATACATACGGTTATATTTTGTTAATTACTCCGTAGTAAGTGGTAAATTAATTTTTTCTGTTGAAATTTTACAATTCTTTGCTAGTATTCATAATGTTGAAATAATTAACGGTTGGTTGGTTGGTTGGTTGGTTGGTTGGTTGGTTTTACGGCATAACCAACTCTTGGTTATTTTATGCCAAAGACCGTTTCGTTTTAAACTCATTTTTAATGGCTATTACGCTCATATGTGGAACCCTAGAGGTACTAACACTCGACAGAGTGTACCCGGGAATAATGAGGTGATGAATGGGTACTCCGCCACTCCCCAGAGTCCATCATGGAACTTCACCACTCGATGCTGTTTAAACTTCATACCCAGGTAACAAGATCCTAAGCACTGCTTTTTAGTAATAATAATAATAAAAAGGGTTGGATGGGTTTCCCATAAGGGCATAAGGTCGGAAAACATCATATGGTGCTAGGGTTTGACGTGACCAACTGATTAATTGGAGTGTGGCTTCTCTGACTGCCCTTCTAAGGCGCTCAGCGACAAAAGTGGAGTGCTGCATATCAATGACCTACTGCAGCCACCGGATTCGTCCTTAAAGCTTATGGTTGCGTCACCCACTAACCAAACTGTAGCCAATGGCTTGGTCAATAAATACGTTAATAAATTTGATCCATCTCTACATGAATGGCAATTTTCTGTCTGTCTGTGTATCTCCAGTTGGAGTGTACACCAGTGATTCGATAATGATGAAACTTTACACACATGTTAAGTTAATATTTAAAAACAGTACTGGCTAATTGGATTTTAATAAATATCAATAATAGAACCCCTGGAACGTCTCTACAATGGAGTAAAAAAAAGATGTTTCAGTGAGAGAGTGGGGGGGATAGTCCGTTAAAATCAAGTAACATCGTGAGAATATCAACTTCGCCAGGAACGCTTAATCAAATTGTTTTCAAAAAAATCTTACGATAAAAATAATCAAACGATTTAGCGTTAAAAGATATAATATAATGTTGTTGTTTAATTTGTTGTTAATAGATGGGCAATATCTAAAGGAATTATTTTTTTTTAAATTAAAATAATCAAATAAGTTTGTTGAATGTTCGATACTCCTTGAGCTCAAACTTCCTCAGCTAATTCACTCTAAATGAAGAAAGCTGAATGGAAGAATAACTGATGACTTAAACTGCTATTGATAGTTCCACACAAAAAATGATCTACCATAAACACATCTAACAAAAAGTTGCTTTTGAAAATCCAGTATGGGAACCCAGGTTCTCTAGCATTTTCAGGTGAACTCTGAGAACTGCAAATAACCCTACATTTTCTGGGTATTACCGGGTACTACAGCTAGTACACAACTATATACCGTACTCCAAGTGGTGAAATTGTTTTGGTCTACCTAATTCATTCTGATCTTGATTTAAGTATAGCATGTCCCTTTGTTTTGGGAAGCTGTAAAAATCTCGTTTGACGAGAGCTGAACGAGAACTAGACAAACAATTTTTTCAATGTTTATTTTTAACGTTTTGTTGATGGTGGACCTTATTTATTATAGTTAAATTAAATTATCTGATTAACAGATACTGATTATTAATATTATTAGTTACATTAAGACAGTGTACTTTAAGATAGTGTAGGACACATTACACAAACGGGTAAGCTGTTACGTCGGAACGAAACAAGCGTATTAAATACATCATAGTTTTCGACTGTAAAATTGTGGAAGTAATTAACTGCCCCTCCCCTCTCCTTCCCAAATGTCAAAATTGGAAACACGAAATTAAGTCTAAAAAGATAAAGGTTAAATTGAATGACTCTTTTCTCTTCATTTATATCGTTTCTTTTATTATCTCTTTTCTTTCTTTCCTTCTTTTACATTTCCCTTCATTTTCTATTTTCTTAACCCCCCCCTCTCTCTCTCTCTCTCTCTCTCTCTCTCTCTCTCTCTCTCTCTCTCTCTCTCGTTATTTAATTTCTCACCTTTTTCTTTTTCTTTTATATTCGCACTCTTTCATCTTTTATTTCACCCATTTTTCTTCTTTTTTAACTTTCGTTCTCAGCCCTTGTTACTTTAAATCAAAATGTTGTCCGGTTACTTATCAACTTAAGCCATTAAATTACTCACCAATAGGTCATAATCTAAATCGCGTAACATAAAATGTATGGTGGAGGGATTTATCAGCTGATTAGGAGTGTTGAAAAGCGATTACATTGTTTTTGAATTAAACAAATTTCCAAGCCTGAAGCATACAAAAAATCTATTTGTTTTTTTCGGCGGTATTGAAGGATGATTAAACACAAAACATTCTCTGATCCTAGACAAAAAAAAAATGCAACGGTTTGGGATGGATAAGACCCAAACCAATAAATCTTCCGAAGAAAGAAGACAAAAACTGTCTTTATTACCAAAAATAATCTCTCTATGAAATAAAGAAATCGAGAAAAATAGTAACAAGTCAAAATGGCTTTATTTTGACAACTGGAGAAAATTCCTTCGGATTTAATTCGGGATTTGTCATCGGATTGAATAAATTTTGAAATTTAAAATTCGAATCATTTTAGTATCGGAACAATTTGTTTTTTAAACAAAATTGAAAAAAAAGATTGGAATTTCATCACTGAAAAATGACAGCGCCCGTTCAGTTCTCATCAAATGAGGTTTGTACAGTTTCCCTAAATAAAAGGACATGCTATGCTTAAATCAAGCCAAATCAGATCAAAATGAATTAGGTAGACTAAAACAATTTCACCATTTGGCGTACGGTATATATAGTGTCTCAATGCGCCTCGTTAGGGTCCAACATAAAGAATGCTGCCTGCGGTCATGAACAAGTCATGGAAACAGCACCCCACAAGGAAGCAGCTGTATGGCCATCTGCCCCCTATCTCACAAACCACCCGAGTGAGACGGTCAAGGCATGCTGGACACTGCTGGAGGAGCAAGGACGAACTCATAAGCGACATTCTCATGTGGAAGCCAACACATGGACATGCTAATGTGGGCTGCTCACCAAGGACCTACATTGACCAAAACTGCGAGGATACTGGATGCTGAGCAGAGGACCTCTCTGGGACAATGGATGATAGAGAAGGTTGGCGAGAGATTGTCATGGATATCCGTGCTAATTTCTGCTGCTGATGATGATATATTGTCTTACCTTGAATTACGAGTACCCCAACTTTCGAGTTTTCCGAATTACGAACTGTCAATCGGTCGACCTTTTTGCTTTCTGTTGTAAGTTAACATTCTGGTTGCGATTCAGCTTCAGATTAGGTTATGTTAATAAGTTTATGTAATGATAACACGGATAGGTTTAAGAAAGTTTTCTTCTACTTAGAATAATGGTAAACTTTACTGAGGGCTTATATACTTTTGTAAACACCTAAGAGTTCTCCAAAGGGATGGCAATAATAAAATAAGGGAGGTAACTCTCAATTACTTATTACAGTTCACTAAAAACATTTAAGTTTCAAAATTTATTACACCAAAGAAAACTATTATTCATAAAAAAATTAAAAAATAAGCATCAAAACATATTATAGCACATAATTCATTACGTTCTATTTTATTATGTTTTTGGACAGTACAATGCTATTTTTCTTATTTAAAAAAACATAAAAAGAATGGGTGTTTTGGGGGGGTGGGGGCTGGAACGGATTAATGGCATTTCAAATTATTTCATTGTGGAAAAATGATTTGATATAGGAGGTAATCGAGTTATGAGCGGGACGAATTAAACTCGTAAGTCAAGGTACCACTGTATTTGTGTATGGAACAAGTTTATAACATACTATACATTGACGAAGACATTGGTTACAGTTTAATTATGTCAAAATTATATTTGAATAGTAGTAAAGTAAAAAAAAAAGTAAAGTCGTCGGGGCGGCCTAATGTCGGAATCAGCCAGACAGCGAGGGAGTCTATCTCCTTTTCAATAGCGCTAGACCAAGGAGATTATTTTAGCATCTGGAGCGGAGCGCCACACCTACCATCAGCTCTTCACTCTACCGCACAGATCGCTGTGCTACTCATACGCTGAGTTGACGAGGACCGGTATCGAACCAAGAACTTTGTGATTCCAAGCCGAACACGCCACCGAGTGAGCTAAACAGGCCCTACTACCAGTAATTAACAAAACATGATGTGAGAAATAATAATTTTAAAATCTGTGAATTACTTTCATCAGATGACGTTACTGTTATCTTATTGTAACCAATAATCTTAATAGCCAATATCTGTTAATTATTTTGGAATGAAAACAAACCCATTTCATTTAATCATAATAAATAAGGGTTATTTCCTATAAGTCTAACATGATCAAAGGGGAACCACTCTTGACTGATAAATTATCTATTTATTTTCCCATTAAACTAACCTTAACTCTAACCCTAAACCCTAACCCTAACCCTCTAACTCTAACCCCGTCTTCTTTTTTCCTGGTAGATTAATAAATAAATAAATAATGTATCAGTCAAGAGTGGTTCCCCTTAGATCATGTTAGACTTATAGGAAATAACTTAAATAAGACCTATCATTAAAATTTCAAGCCCGTTGAACAATTAGAACAAAATAAATGTTCAATTTTCCTTCCATTAGTTTGAACGTATTTCTTTTTTATCGTTCCATCCTCTTTATGTAGCAATATTTTATTATTTCTAGTAAAGTAAAATAAGCGGAGTGGCCTATTGTCGGTATCAGACGTACAACGAGGGAGTCTATCCCTTTTTCCCTTGCGCTAGAGAAGGGAGATTGTTTTTGCGTCTTTTTTTTTTGCAATCAATTTCAAGTCCGTTGAACAATTAGATCAAAATAAACGTTCGCTTTCTTTCCATTTATTTGATCGTTTTTATTTTCTGTATTAATTGGATTTTTCAAACTATTGTCCTCATCCATGTATTCGCAACAAGAGTGCTATAGAAGTTGAGTTAATACAGTTCTAAGTAACACTCATGTATTATTCGCAGGTTAAATCCTGACCACCGGCGATAATAACATAGAATACTTAACATAGCTTAATACTTGTATCAGGTCATGGTTAGCGGAATGAGAACAGTCTAACCCCGTGGATTAAATAAAGGGTCAGTTCGAAGTTCCGTGAACGCTCCTGAGTTTGACCAGAAAGTTCCCGAATTCGACAAGAAAAATTTGAAGAAGGCTTGAGGGCACATCAATTGAAACTTTGTGTATATAACAATAAGTAAGTAAAGTAAGTCGTTGGGGTGGCCTAAAGTCGGTATCAGCCAGACAGCGAGGTAGTCTATCCCCTTTTCACAAGCGCTAGACCAAGGAGAATGTTTTTTTGCATCTGATGTAGAGCGCCACGCCTACCATCAGCTCCTTATTTTACCGCACAGATCAATGTACTACTCACTCGCTGAGTTGGCGAAGGCTAGTATCGAACCAAGAACCTTGCGATTCGTAGGCGAGTGCACTACCGACTGAGCTAAACCGGTCCTTATATGACAATAAAGATGAGGAAAATAGTCCGAAAATCCAAATTATCAAGCTTTATCTCAAACATTCAGACAAATATATAATTTTCTATTGTTCCTTTCCGTTTATGTAGAAACATCTTATTAATTCTTATCATCATTATCAAGTTGTACCGATAGCCCGGATTCCTTTGACTCTCTCTCACCATCCCTCCCTATCGGCCATTTCTCTCGACAAATCCTTTAGACTACATCCAGTGTTCGCGCAAAGCTAATGAATGTAAGTATTTGCTGCTCGGCCAACACTGGTGTGTCCATGTTTAGTAGTCCTCAGGAAAACGATGCTTTTGAGTCTCTCCGACAGTGTCCAGCATGTCTGGTTCGTCTTACTTGGATGGTTTGTATGATGGAAGGTAAAGGGCTATACCGCTGCTATTTTGTGAGGGGGTGCTGCTTTCAAAATAGAACGCAACATCCATTTATAGTTCCCATCTAGCTTTTTCTTCAAGCATTTTTTTGTCCATATGGTTCAGCCATAAAACAATATGGGCACGGCTTGAAAGAAGTCTTGTTTTATTTTATCAGAGAGATTGGATTTCCATATGGTCGATAACTTTTCAATAGTAGTCCATGACTTTCCTATGTGTATTTTAACATCGCGTATGGTAGATGAGATGTTGCTACCGGTGTATGTAATCTAATCTACTAATTTCATGGGCTTGTCATTTAAGGTGGAGATGGCACCATCTTGTTTAAAACACATGGATTCCGTTTTATCAGAATTCATGTAGGGGCCAATGCTTCTTACTGCCTGTTCCTGGATATGCAGTAAATTTGATTTGAGCAGGTGTATTTGTAAAGTGCTAGATCATCTGTGTAGTCAGAAGCGAAGATGACATTATATCCGTTCTGAACATATTTAAAACTCGAAACACAAGAAAATTATAGCATTAGACAATAAAGCAGTACGGTTTTCATAGCTAAATCTGACACGAGGTAATGTCTATAAAACAACAAGCGAGAATCGAACTCACTGTCAGTGGCTGATATAAACAGCCTTGAACCTACAGTAAGTGCTTTCTCTTTACTGGTAAAGTTATTAATAGACATTCTTACCTGAAAAACACATTCTTCAAGACAGCCACTCCTCAGCTCACTGTGTATATACATGTAGTTAATAGAGATAGCAAAATCTTTGTTGGGTGACTCAAACGATCCACTTTGGAGACTTTCCCGTAAATTGGGGAAATCACTTATCCCCTTATATGCCCTTTGACACAGGATAGCCACCATTACGTTCGTACCCTGTGGCCCCCACCTAAATCTCTGGAAGTAAGTGTCATTACTTATACGTACAAGAAAACGCCTTCCGGTTGTTATAAAATTAAAATTATTAAAAGCCTGAGGGTTGTGGAAAAAAATGAAATGAATAAAATAAAACATTTGATATTTTAAAAAAATCAATTACTTACATAAAAAGCATCATATTCACTCCACTCCACTGAGATAGTTGTTTTCTTTTACGACAATAGAACCCAACATCTTAGACTCAGTAAGTCCAAGAGTTTACTTGAGGGGTGTGGAAAAAATGAAATGAATAAAATGAAACATTTGATATTTAAAAAAATCAATTACTTACATAAAAAGCATCATATTCACTCCACTCCACTGAGATAGTTGTTTTCTTTTACGACAATAGAAGCCAAGTTCTTAGAATCAGAAAGTCCAGAGTTTGCTTGAGGGGAAAAATGAAATGAATAAATAAAACATTTAATAGTTTTTTTAAATTCATCAATTACTTAAAAAGCATCATATTCACTCCATTCCACTGAGATATTTGTTTTGTTTTATAGAAAATAGAACCCAAGTTCTTAGAATCAGAAAGTCCAGAGTTTTTACGCTTTGAATAGAAACCAAGAACTTAGAATGTTTCACCGATGTTTGTATCTTCAATTAGAGAGTAAGTGGTCATATTTTCCTAATTACCAACAAGTTCATTGCAATTTATTAACTGGATCAAACTGATAATTATAAAAGATTATGATGACAAAACGTTTCTAAGATTTCTGATTTAATTAATAATGTGAATAATTAAATTAGAATGGTGGACCCTTAACTCTTTTCCTCTTACTACTATTACTAATATTATTATCATTGTCTGTTTTTAATATATTGAACACTTTTCGATAATTTACAAATGCTACTACAACCGAAAATTTAAAACGGCAATTGGATCACACACACACACACACACACACACACACACACACACACACACACACACACACACACACATATATATATATATATATATATATATATATATATATATATATATATATATATGAATATGTATGTATTCCTCGTATTACATCGTAATCAGAGTAACACTTATACTTATCTGTCCTGACGATCATCTGAATTTCGTATGCCCATTATTTTATTTTATGCAAAATAATTTAAAGATAAATATTCCTTAAATGTACACAAAAAGAAGATCGAAATATTTGTGTTGATTTATTAAAACAATAAATTTCATCCTTTACATCGTATATACATATTTCATTTTCAATCATTTTCTTCAAAACACCCCCCCACACACACACACACATACACACTGCCGTTTGTACCAGATGTTTATTGCTTACTTTTGTTCTTTATGCCAAGCAATATTAATTTTATTACTTTTTATTTATTTCACTTGTTATCTCTTGAGAAATCCTTAAGAGCAAAAATAAATAAATGGAAAGTAATAAAATTAACTTTGCTTGCTTACCTGATCTCCACAACTTTAGATAGATCAAAAGTAAGCTATGAACATCTGGTAGAAATAGCAGAACTAATCCGAACAAAATACATTTTACTCATACGATTTTAAAATTTTCTATAAAGATAAGAATGTGAATATCTTTATAGAAAAGTTTTAAAATCGTACGAGTAAAATATATTTTGTTCCGATTTCAAAAAAGGAAATAAGGGAGTGAGGGGAGCAAGTAAAAATATTCACCCTAATATGTTTTGGAAAAAAAACTATTTTAAAAATAAATTCATCTAAAGATGAATAAGTATAAAAGTTTTCGTGAAAATTTGATTCTTGATTTATTTTTCATAGAATTTAAAAAATATTATTGTGACGTAAGCAGTGACGTAATTTCGGTTACAGACAAAAAGAGACGGAATCTCTATTATTAATACCTATTGGATAAAATGTCTCGATACATTATTTACCATAAAAGATAATAAATACTGTTTTTATTTGTTTCATTACTTTTGTCTAATTTATTCTGATACAGGAAGTAAGTGAATTTCGTCATTGTTGATTTTTAGAGTGAGAAAAAGATAAAGAAAAAGAGAAAGAAATAGAGAAAGAAAGTGAGAAATTGAAAAAGTGTTAGACTGTTTATGGCGTCTGAAAAGCGGTTGGATCAAGTGATAAAAAAAATTCCCGAATTGCGTTATCGTCATTGTCGGCGATTTTGGGCGGGAAAACGAGAATAACGGAAGGAAGGGTGGTAGAAAAAAGGTGGAGCTCAGGAAATCCAATTTTGGTAAAACAAGTGCTCCTTCCTTCCACTTGGCGGTAAGCCCGACAGACAGATCATCAACAGGAATAATGAGGTGTTCTTTTAATTTTAGGAAGAAGAGTAAGAAAAAAGGGGTAGGCTAGTAAAATATTTTGAATATGGCGTCGACACGGGTTTGTTCGTTTGCAATAGTATTTTGAATTTGATCTTGGATGGGTTTTTTTCTGTTGACCTGGCATTGGTTCTTGTTTGCATCATCGACATGAATAATGAGCTGTTCTTTGGTGAAGAAGAAGAAGAAGAAGAAGAGAGAGAAGAAGAAGAAGAAGAAGAAGAAGAAGAAGAAGAAGAAGAAGAAGAAGAAGGCTAGTAGAATACTTTCAATATGGCGTCGACATTAGGGTTGTTCATTTGCAATAGAATTTTGAATTTGATCTTGGGAGCATTTTTTCTATTGGCCTGAAATTGGTTCTATTTAGCATCATCGGCAGAAATAAGGAGTTCTTTTAATTTTAGAAAGAAGAAAAGCGGGTAGGCTAGTAGAACAATCATGTCTAGAGGTTAGAGAATTGTGTACACTGTACGTTTATATTCGCATTTTTTGTGTAGTTATTTCTTAAGAGGTTTTTGCACACAATTATATGGTTTCAAGCATTCCTATCTAATACTAATAATTGTATGGCTTCAATTAATTTATTTCTATTTAATAATAATCATTTTTACATAGATATATAGTCTCAAATAACAAATAATAATCATTAGTAAACAATTATAGATTCAAGTAAGAATACTTTTGATATGGCATCGACACAAGTTTGTTCTCAATAGTATTTGTGTTTCCTTCGTTGCTGTTGGGTATTCAATTATTTTAGTTTATTTTTTATTCATTTGATCAATAGATGAAACCCTAATAAGTACTAACAGTCCAGGTCCGGGTGGACCTGTGAGAAATAGAAATGGGGGGGGGGTACTTCACACTCCTCAGAGTTCCAGAAATGGAACTTCACCACTAAATGAAATTTAACGTTATACCCGGGACACTAAAACCCTCAGCCACCGCCTTCTAGCACATATATGATAAAAAGGGTTGGAGGTTTGCCATAAGAGCAATACGGTCGGGGCAATTGATCGGAGGAGGCCTCTTCGACCGCGCGTTTAACACAAGTACATATTTACCAACCCCTCCGCACGAGCAGGATGTGGCACTAGGTCATTTTTATGCGGAGTTTAACAGGTTTACATTGAGAGTTTTACTTCTCATAGACTGGTTGTCTAACCAAGTCTGCCCAGTTGGTTACCCAGAGAGAGAGAGAGAGAGAGAGAGAGAGAGAGAGAGAGAGAGAGAGAGAGCGAGAGCAGGTGGGTACATTCCTTTGCCAAGGGTATTAGTGAT
>CM042149.1:41180519-41183019 GCA_023376005.1 Doryteuthis pealeii | reverse complement strand
TGTCGCGTTATGATTCAGAAAAGAGATGTCATTGGATATTAAAACTGCGCATACAGTTTAACAGGTTTCAATTCCGAGTTTTCCTTCTCCTACACTGTTTGCTTAACCTAGGTTAAAGAATCCAGTTTTCACTACTATTTACCTATAGCTGGAGGGAGAATAATTGGATTCATACATTTCCCAAGAGTATTAGTTCTATATAAAATACAAGCAGTCTCATCCAGGATTTGAACTCGACTTACCATGTCCATTTCCAGTTGATGATAATTATATATCATACCAATTTATGAAGGATCATGAAAAAGAAAAAAAAACTTTGTTTAAGAATTTTGTTAAAATAAATTTGATTAAAAAAATTTGATTTGAAAAAAAATTGAAAAGAAAAAAAGTTAGTTAAAAAAGAATTTGTTTAAAAAATAGTTAAACAAGTTTTTTTTTTAAATGATTAAGAATTTAGTTTTAAAAAAATCTTAGTTAAAAGGTGAAGAAATATTTGAAAAAATAATTTAAAATGATTAATGATTTTTTAAAGAATTTGGTTAAAAAAGTTGATTAAAAAAATTATTGTTTTTGGAAAAAAAATTGATTAAAAAGAATTTGGTTAAAGAAATTTTGTTAAATAAATTAGTTAAAAAAGATAGAATGAATAAAACAAAAACGTCTTCGGCATAAAATAACCTGACAAGGGTTGACATGCCGTAAAAATCCAACCAACTAATCAACCAAAAGATATAAATATAAATAGTATTTGTGAATGAGGAAAATTTATCAAATATCATTTTCAAGAATGAATTAATTCTCACGTCAACAAGTTAATCCGGATTAAAAAATGGTCATTTTTTTTCCACTTTTCCTGCGTCAATTGTAACTGATTAGCAAAAATCACAGAAATGTAATCCGCCATGACTAATCCTACAATTTTCCACTTTTAGCGCATGCGTCATGGCTTTCTCATCCTTGTGTTACATAATCTCTCTTAGAAAAGAAAACAAAATACAATAAAATATGAAGAAAAAAATAGAATCGAGTTTAATTCTATTCACAATCATTTTGTTACGTGGGAGTCACACAATAATCTTTGAGTATTATTTATTTTCTACTTGTTTGATTATTGTTTTAACTAATGTTATTAGTTCTGAAAAAAGGTACAGACATTGATAATGCCAAGCATTTGTGATATAGGGAAATTAAAGAAATTTCATTTTCAATATTACATTAGTAATCTATTACATGGCACAATCTATGAAAAATATATTCCGAAATTTTACATAATTCATTCACTTAATCTAAAACAAGATGAGCATCCCATTCCTTTATGTGACTTTTGAGACTATCTTGATTTCATTATTATTATTATTATTATTATTATTATTATTATTATTAATAATAATAATAATAATAATAATAATAATAATAATAATAATAATAATAATTCCACCATTGTATGTCAACCCGCCGAAAGAAAAACAATACCAAAAATCAGGGATTTAATCGAATTTAATGAAATTTTCAGTGTTGATATATTAATAAATAAAAGATATAATGCACCAGTTATTTTATTTTAAAACTTTTACATTTTTCAGGTCAGTTAACTTTGAACCATGTATCTTTGAGGCGTAACACAGATTCTTTAAGATACTCTACTTGTTCTTGTGCCAAGCTTAGTAAATTGCCGGTTTAGCTCAGTCGGTACAGTGTTCGGCTAGGAATCACAAGGTTCTTGGTTCGATACAGTCTATCGCCAACTCAGCGTATGAGTAGCATAGGGATTTGTTCGGTAAAGTGAGGAGCTGATGGTAGGTGTGGCGCTCCACTTCAGATGCTAAAATAATCTCCTTGGTCTAGTGAAAAGGGGATAGACTCCCTCGCTGATTGGCTGATACCTTTTTTAGGCCACCCCGACGACTTTACTTACTTATATAACGATAAAGACAGCACAAGGCCTGATTAGATCGAAAGATTGTGTTGTAACAGATTTCCAAATAAGGTGGTTGGTTGGTTGGTTGGTTGGGTTTGCGGTATATCAACTCTTTTCGAGTCCTTTAATGCCGAATCTTGTCATTTTGGTATCAGGTTGCTTACAGTACCTACTGTTGCATAAATGTACACCCATCTAAGTATTGAACAGACTCATCGCTGCTTAACTTCGGTGATCTACCGGGAACCAGTGCTTCAAACGTGACTTTACCGCAAACCCAAATAAAGTGGAGGTTCCGCCCCCAAAATCAGTATTAGTATGTTTTCACCCAAATCCCTAAACCATGAGCAGGATGTGACACAAAGTCCAATTTTAAGCAGGGTAAAGATGGTTTGAATTCAAACTCTTATTTCTCCTAGACTGGTTGCCTTACTAAGGCTACAGAATCAATGCATCTCTGCTATTTACCCATAGCTCGTGGTGAGGTGGGGAGATAGTTTCATACCTTTCCCAAGAGCATTAGCGCGAATTGAAACACAAACAGGATTTGAACTCTAGTTGCCGATTCCTACGACGATAACT
>CM042149.1:41173019-41175519 GCA_023376005.1 Doryteuthis pealeii | reverse complement strand
TCTTGAAAAAGTTTTAAGAAGGAGCGTCCCTTTTTTAAAGCTAATGAATCTCGGTTATACAAACCAACTTACTTAGTCTGAAAGATATTAAAAGACATATAAGCCATGTGCGGAATGTGCAAATTCTCAAAACTTACCTGGTTTTCACTTTTCGTAATAGAACAGTTTTCAATCTCTTTTTCTTAGGAAAAGGAATTACAATTTAGAAACTTATTATTTGTCAGAATTTTTTTCGATAAAGCTTGATAATTTGTATAATTTAGATTTTTCAGACTGTTTTCCTCATCTTTATTGTTTCGGCCGATGTGCCTTCCGACCTTCTTCAAGTGTTTCTTGTTGAACTCAAAAACCTTCTTGTTGAACTCGGGAGTCTTCATGTCGTAATCGGGAGCCTTCACCAAACTTCGAACCGAATCATTTATTTAATCTATCGGTGATGTACCGGGTACAAGTATTAAGCTATGTTATGTATTCTATGTTATTAACGCCCGTATTCAGAATAGAACCTGCAACCTACGGATGACTGTCACATTGAACTGTATTAACTCAACCCTAATATCCGTTGCGTCATGTGTCCATATTTCCATATTTTCACCAAAATTAGTTACTATACACATCTAAAGACTATTACTAATATATATATATATATATATATATATATATATATATATATGTGTGTGTGGTGTGTGTGTGTGTGTGTGTGTGTGTGTGTTGAAGTTTATATATGAAAATGTTTAGGATTAAATTTATTGTTTTAATTAGTCAGTATAAGTGTCTTCGATCTCTTTTGTTTACTTGTACGGAATATTAATTTAAGAATTACTTTAGATAAAATAAAGCAAATAAAAATATCGTGCATGCAAACCAGATCATCTTCAAGACAGACAAGTCGTTGATTTTTGTTTTACGATGTAATACGAGGAAAAAAACGAATTTTTCTTTTTTTTTAATTTAATTTTAATTTAAATTTCTTTTTTTATTTCAGTGCATTTTCCTTGGTTTAAAAATATGGAACATTTTTACTGTTTATGTCTGAGAAAAAAATTGTAAATAATTTTTTCTTTGAAGAATTAAAAATGTTTTAGTAAAAGATTTGTTATGTTTGATAAATTTAAGTATTTAAAAACAATTTCAATAAAAAGTTTGAAATTAAAATATTTGAAATAATAAAAATGAAAAAAAAATTATTTACATAATCTAATTTCAAATTTAAAAAATCAAAAAGTGAAAGTTAAATGTATTTGATAAAAAATCTTATATTGTATTAAGAATACATGTATGTAGTGATTTAATATTTTTCAGATTAAAATAAAATCTATGTAGTGATGTAGTAATTTAGAATTTAAAATGTATGTAATGAACTTTTTAGAAAAGAAATGCATAAATAGTGTTGTTATAAATCTAATAAATTTAGATAAATTGAAAAATTAGGAATGGTAAAAATTAAATAATTTAATTGTACTTTCAGATTCATAGATCCAACACAAATAGTAATTTATGGGGATGATGGTTTAGTTCTAATCCCTAATAGTAATGGTCCACTAGCATGCAAAATACAATAAACATTATAAAAGCTTTTAAATATCTAGGTTTTAAAATAGACATATCATCCAATTGTAAAATAATCATTTTTTATACGTTTCAATCTAGCTAATAACACGTTTAAACCTTTTCATAAGGACAATCAAACACCACTATGCATTAACATCCACTCCAACCACCCTAAACACATAATTAAACACAATGCAATCAATACTACGATTAATGAATTATTATCAAGTAAGAAATATTTAATGAAAATGAAAAATATATATAATAAAGCAATCCGAAACAGTGGATTCACACTAGAATTTACATATAAAGAACAAAACAAAAAATCAAACCAACAAATCTAGAAACAGGAAACGTAAAATAATATGGTTCAACCCCCTTTACTACAAACTAGTTAATATAAATATTGGCAAAATTCTCTTCAAATTAATTGATGAATACTTCAACATACATCAGTAACCCATTAAAAAAATTAAAACACATTAAAACATTATCCTCAAATTAATCGATGAATACTTCAACATACATCAGTAGCCCATTAAATTTTTTTAACCCATTAAAAAATTCTCCTAAAATTAATTGATGAATACTTCAACATTAATTTTTTTAACCCATTAAAAAATTCTCCTAAAATGAATTGATGAATACTTCAACATAACCCATTAAAAAATATTTAACTGGAAAACACTCAAAATTACTTACTCTTGTACCAACAACATAAGTTATATAATTCATGCACACAATAAAAGAAAAACTAATAAGAAACTGCCAAAAACAACATTAATAAAACAGAGCAACATGATTGCACCTGTAAAACTAAAAGGTATTATCCACTTGGAGGTATATGTAAATCCAAGGAACATTTGACACCAGGCACGTATATTCCAAAAAGAAAATAGAAATAAACCAGACTTAGATATTGGGATTATTTACAGTGGTCATAAAATCC
>CM042149.1:41128019-41168019 GCA_023376005.1 Doryteuthis pealeii | reverse complement strand
ACAACTGACTCTCCTGATTGTAAAATATTTGTTTTGCACAAACAAGAGGCTACAATAAAGTGAACAATAACTGGGACGAAAGAAGAAAATAAAACACTACTTCCTCAAAACCATTAAATGACCCGGAAAGGGTTGATATGGCGTAAAACAAAAAAAGACAACCAAACACACACACATTCATGCACACACCCCCCTACACAAACTTCCATTTTTGTTGTTCAATACGGCATATTAACTCATTGTGGGTTATTCTTTGCCGAAATTTGATACATTTGGAAATGAATGTGAATTGTAAAGTTCACACAGTTATTCAGTTTTCGAATGCAAAAGGCTTTAAACCGATCGAAATTCGTCGCCAGTTAACGGAAGTGTATGGCAAGTCGTGCATGGATGTAAAAAATGTTCGCAAGAGGTTTGTAAACTTGGTACGACGACGGGTTCAACGTTTCTTCAACGAGCTGGTATAACATGGGCATACAAAAACTGCTACAGCGCCAACAAAAACTCTTCGGTCGAAATGGCGCCTATGTAGAAAAATAGATACATGATGAAACTTTAAATTCATGTCAACAACATTGATAATAGATAATAAACATTTCTGTGATTTCTTAATATTTAGGAGAGTTTGCCTTTGGGAATACCTTTGTAAAAGATAGGCTTCTCTATAACCTGAATAGAATACAGAATATATCCATAGACGCTTCATGCTTAATTATAAGTTTATGATGACTGGATATAAAAAGTAATTAAAGTAGGCGGTGTGGCCTATTGTCGGTATCAGCCGGACAGCGAGGTAGTCTATCCCCTTTTCACTAGCAGTAGAACAGGGAGATTGTTTTGTGACTGAGGTGGAGTGCCACACCTACCATCAGCTGCCTACTTTACCGCACAGATCCAAACTGTGCTACTCATTCGCTGAGTTGTGGAGGGTGAGTATCGAACCCATGGGGTTCCCGGGTAGATGCTCTACCGACTGAGATAAAACAAAAAGCCAATTCTTTTTCTTAGCATAATTTCAAATATCAGTTGATTTTTTACACCATATGACCTTTAGGCACCCCTTTTTGATCTCGTTTAAGAAAGGACATGTTTTTCACTTACACCGTTAATATCCGGTTGTTTTAAAAGACGATTTTTAGATGTTTTTTAAAATTATAAAACTAACCCCTAACCTAACCCCTAATCCTAACCCTAACCATAACCCCTAACCCTAACCCCTAACAAACAACTGGATATTGACGGTGTAAATAAAAAACATGTCCTTTTTTAAACGAGATCAAAAAGGTAAAAAAAAAACCTAAAGGTAATATGGTCCGATTTTTATTAATTAACTAGTTAAATCATAATCTTCCGTGTTTGATATTGTTATTTGTGCATTATTAGCTAGTTGGACACATGGCGCAACGTATATAGGATTTGAATTAATACAGTTCTATATAACAATCATCAGTATGTTGCAGGTTCCCTCCTGACTACGGGCAAAAATTACATAGCATACTTAACACTTGTACCCGATCATGATTAACGGAATAAAAACAATATACCCCCAATGGATTGAATAAAAGGTTCGGTTCGAAGTTCCGTGAAGGCTCCCGAGTTCGACAAGAAACACCTGAAACGTTGTGTATATAACTATAAAGACGAAGACAACAGTCCGAAAAATCTAAATAATACGAATCTGTGTTCAATGATGAAAAATAAAAGTTTCTGTTCGAAAGTTGTCAAATATTTAACTACATTTCTATGCTGGCTTTACGGCGCACATAGCTCCCTCTAGCGGTGTAACGGTGTACCAAGGCAGATAGTTCGGAAACCACTACTTTAAACCAGGCTTCCAAATTCCATTCCTGAGGCTGTTAGCCAAGTGGAAGCGCGCTAAAGTAATCTAAAAGGAAACGCGTGGCTCTTTGCAGGTCACGTGCCCTCTGGATGGTCACACCTATTTTCAAGCCATATTTTGGGTCACTTTTTTTCTTATACTGAAAGTGGCCATTTTCTTTTTCTATTGCTCATCAAATCGGTGAATGTAACAATCCGTTCGTATCGTGACTTTTCGCGGTTGACCGGATTTGAGACTATACAAATAGTCACTAGTTTGTGCGGTAGATCTATTGCGATGGGGTGGGGTCGCGTGAAAGTTGATGATGATGCTTACTGAGTTCATATTGGAAAAGAGTTTTCCAAGTGTTGTGGTAAAAACGTCAAACCTGACAGGAAGTATCAATAAAACAAGCAGTATAAGTAAAAAATAAGTTTCATTTGGAACAGAAATTGTCTATATATATATATATATATATATATATATATATATATGTGTGTGTGTGTGTGTGTGTGTGTGTGTGTGTGTGTATATATATATATATATATATATTCAAAGAAAGAAAAACTTAACAAACCGTCATTTGGCTATTATAAATTTATTTCGACCAGAACTCAATATGAGTTTAGGCACATCAGATAGTGTTATGATAATTTACTACGCACGCATGAACTCTTCCAACTATAAATAGCAGCAGGGTTTGCACTTAAGCGAGAGTTAATATTTCAGTGGATAGCCGATAAGACAGCCTCGCGTGGTCATTCTCATTGGTATATGTTTGTACTACTGTTCTTTGTTAATATATATGTTTAACTCATTTCCTCTCTTGTGTCTTTATTCTGGCCCCTAATCAGGCCACAACAAATAGCTTATTACATAAAGACTGAGAAAAACAAAAATTTAGAAAATATTTTTTCTTTTCTTTTCTATCTCTTTTAAAAACCTTATATATGATGACAATAATAACAACAACAGAAAAGCATTTCTGGTCGAAATAAATTTATAATAGCCAAATGACGGTTTATTAGTCATTTATTAGTTTTTATACATTGAGCATTCTTGGGGATTTGGAAAAGTCCTTGTGTAAATCTATAAATTTGCATCAGCATGAGCATGTATTGTGGATGTACAGGAGATATTGATAATCCCAAATAGTACTATCCCCTACATACCAGTTAATTGGATAATTTTACACACACACACACACACACACACACACACACACATATATATATACACACACAAATACACATACACACACACACACATATACACACTCACACACACACACACACACATATATATATATATATATATATATATATATATATATATATATTACCACAGTGTAAGGTTAATACTATCTCATTTGATGATCACACAATAGTAAGCTAATATATTCAGTATTATTAGGAGAGTGTATCTGTAATATATCAATATAAATAACAAATAGATATATGTTATTTTTGTATATATCTAATTGCGAAGACACTATTCTGCTACCATTTAAACTTGCTCGTTTAAAGAGAAAAATCTTCATGCAGTGAAAGATTTTGAAAAAGCGAACAAATATGGGCAAAAGGCATTGTGCGTTGGTGATCTGAAATTGTGTAACTGTATGCACGGGTCATTTGGTTATTTTCATTGCTGACGTATGAAATTTTGCGTGATTATTAGTGTGTGTGTGTGTGTGTGTGTGTGTGTGTGTGTGTGTGTGTGTGTGTGTGCGTGCGCGTGTGTTTGTGTGGATGTTTACACGTGGTAGGTTGAAATTGTCTCGTGTTCAATAAAACTGGAATGTGTTTTTGCTATTTATGCTGTTCGTTTGAATGAGAAAATTCTAAGAGGCCAGTTTTTAATCGTTATCATAGTTAGTAAGAAGATGAAAGTTTCGTCTAGAACTCAAGAATAATAAGACTTGTTAATAAAGGAATAAATTCTGTACTATAATGTAGAATAATATATGAATTTTGGTCCAATGTTAATCGCCATGCGTATTAGGGCGTTGGGTTAGTAATATAATATTACGGTTCAAATGCATATATTATTATTATCTGGATTATTCGGACTATTGTTCTCCTCTTCATTGTTATCTGTACAAATCCGGCCTTCTTCGGATATTTCTTGTCAGAGAGCACATCGGCCGAAACGTTGTACAGATAACAATGAAGATGAGGACAATAGTCCGAATAATCCAAATAATAATAATTATCCTGCCTCATCTCAAAAATTCCGAGAAATGCATATATATATATATATATATATATATGTGTGTGTGTGTGTGTGTGTGTGTGTGTGTGTGTGTGTTGAAATGAAAAATAAAGGAAAGAAAATGATGAATGGATAAAATAGGATTTATTTTATTTCATCTTATTTTACTGACACGTGTTTGGACCAGGAATTTATCCATGCATACATGTGTTTTATCTATTATTATTTTAAATACAAAATAAAATAACAATAACAATACTAGAAAAAAACTACAGAATTTCTTCTTTTTTTAATATACAAAGAAATAACGGCCTTCATCAGAGTAAATCCTTATTGTTTTAAATGAATATATATATATATATATATATGTGTGTGTGTGTGTGTGTGTGTGTGTGTGTGTGTGTTATTTTTGCTAGTAAAGAATTTCGTAAATAACTTACGAAATTCACACAAACACTGTTTACTTATTTAAAATAAACAGTGTGTGAATTTCGTAAATTTGAAGATAATATTAACCTTTATTCAAGTTTCATTGTGTTAAATATATCTCCCCTTTTTAAGCGCTAATAATTTGCGATTTTTTTTGTTTGTTTGTTTACAACATTGAGAATAATATTCTAACATTTTCGTACGTACGACAATTTTAAATTCAGTTTTTAGTTGCTTGTTTGAGTTAGAAATAAAATGTAACGTTGTAATTTATTTATTTATTTGAGCAACAAAAATAACAAAGACAACTAAATATTATATTTCGCGTTTGAATTTCGTTATTCAAAAACGTTTTGAGTTTCACTGGATATATTTAATCATATTATATTCTAAGATACCCCCTTTTTTTAATCGCTTGAAGGATTTTTTTCAAAAACTTTTTCGTACGTAAGACAATTTTAAATTCAGTTTTTGTAATTGCTAATTCGCATATTCATTTAAATTTGATTTGCTGATTAAAAATGGATATATTTTATTCTAAGAAATATGAAAGTATTGATAAAAATATGAAAGTATTGATAAAAGGGTTTTCATTTTTCTTTTTTACATATAAACAAACGCATTCAACAACGCAGTAGAAATAGAGCGGAAATATGGAAACAGGCGGCAGGGTGGGATGTGCCTGCTGGAATATCAGCAGTAGCAGCTATGTGATAGCTTTCGAAAAATCGTTTGATTTTTCTTTGATTAATTAATTATATCCCTTAATCAGTAAAAATCAATAACCAAATTTGGAGTGTTAGAACGATATCAATGTGTATACAAGATTTTAAATCTGAGTGACCTCCCGTTTTGTAGTTATACGTCGACACGTAGATACCAAAATCTCTCCTTTATATATATACTAGCTAAAGTACCCGATCCATGACCGGAAGAAAACATTTTTATGAACACCAGGGAGTTTTCATAAAAATAAAATTAAAAAACATCACCGAAAATTTATGTATTACAGTGTTTATTTTAGGGATTTTTTTTAAACATTGAAAATATTTTTTTAATGCAATCCTGAATTTTTGAGTGTTTTGAAATAATTTATATCATAATATTGACATTTTTTTTTTAGGTAGAATTCAGAATTCATGTTTTTTTTTGTTGTCTTTTTTACTAAAAAAAATATCAATTAAAAAAAAGTTATTCAGAATATTATCTTTACAGAAAAAAAAAAACGTGGTAGACCTGAACATCTGGACCCCCACCCCACCCCCATCTAAAAAAAATTTTCCTTCAATGGATTATTATTGATTACACACCAATCTATCAGATTGTAAAAAAAATTCTTAAAAGTTCTTTATTTTTTTAGTTTTCTTGGGTGCTCATTTCCTCCTATAAGTTTATAGTAAATCGATACCCCCATATCGGAACCGCTCGAACGGAAATTCCTTACGACTCCCGGAAAAGACATACAGGTTTACCAAAATACATATTTAAATATTCTAACCCTAGCCCAAATTATTTATTTAATTTCCCATTAAACTAACCTTAAACCCCAACTCCAAACCCTAACCCTAACCCTAACCCCTAACCCTACTCCCCTAGTTAAAATTAACAGTTTGTGGATTCTGTTTTTCTGGGTCAACGGTATACAGGGTAACCCAGAAAAAACAGAACCAAAATTATTTATTTATTTTCCCATTAAACTAACCCTAAACCCTAGATCCCCATAGTTAAAATTAACAGTTTTATTACAAAATTTGTGGGTTCTGTTTTTGCTGGGGCGCCTTAATTTTGACACCTTTGTGCAAGTTCAGCCCAACTGATAAGATAGAGCGGTTCTGATATGGGGGTCGATTTACTATAAACTTATACGGGGAAATGAGCACCTCTGAAAACTCAAAAAATAAATAACTTTTAAGAATTTTTATTTTTACAAACTGATAGATTATTTATTTATTTTCTCATTAAACTAATCCTAAACACCAACCCCAAACCCCCAAGTTAAAATCAACAGTTTTATTACAAAATTTATTGGTTCTGTTTTTTCTAGGTCAACGTAATTTTCCGACTGATTTGCAAGTTTAGCCCATCACATAATGATATAGTAAGAAATTTTAATTCAATGATTAACTATATATTTTTAAATAAAATATAAATGACACGATTTGCTAAACTTCAAATTAATATTTGAAAAAGAAAAAAAAAAGAATTAAATAAAGTAATCAAATTTATGTAAAACGATAAATAATCTTTTAAAAAATAACATTATTAATTCAAAACATAGCCGATCGAATATACTATAATAATTATTATACTATATCATAAATTTGATAACAATTTGAGTTTTCAAGTATTTCCCAGAAATGTATTAGGTAATCTAATGGTATTCTACATTAGTCGATTTGTCACTAAATGTTTTCGTTTGATTTATTAATTAACTCGCTGTAAAAAAATTCAATGTATGAAAAGACATACTAATTACATATTTAGAAAGATTTTTTTTCTAACGAAATAAATATTTTTAATATGGAAACAGAAATATGCGATAAATAAGATTTGTTTTTATATTAAATTATTATATTTAGTATGAAAAAACTATACTACAAAATCTAGTCTGACTGAAGCAAAATATATTTTTTTTTAACTCGCTGTAAAAAATAATTCCATTGATAAAAACTCAATCAAATTACATATTTAGGGAGATTATTTCATTCTCTTTCGAAATATATGGATATCTTAAAGAAGACTGAACCGTAAATAGGCGAGAAAATAGATGGACCGTTATTCTTCTTTCAAAAACGTTTTGAGTTTCACTGGATATATTTAATCATATTATTCTAAGAATCCCATTTTTTTAAATCGCTTGAAGGATTTTTTCCAAAACCTTTTCGTGTGTAAGACTATTACATTTAGTTTTTGTAATTGCTAATTTGCATATTAATTCAAATTTGATTCGCTGATATATTTTAATCTAAGAAATATGAAAGTATTCGTAAAAATATTGATAAAAAGGCTTTCATTTTTCTTTTTTACAACACCCCAGTAGAAATACAGCGGACATAGGCAAAGAGGCAACAGGGTGGGGTTCGCCTGATGATTGTTGTTGGAATGTAGCTGCTGATAAGCAGTAGCAGCTATTTTATAGATTTCGAAAAATCGTTTGATTTTGATTTAATTAATTAATTATATCCCTTAATCAGTAAAAATCAATAACCAAATTTGGTGTGTTTCTTAGTTAGAACGATATCAATGTGTATGCACGATTTTAAATCTGAGTGACCTCCCGTTTTGGAGTTATGCGTCGACACGTACATACCAAATTCTCTCCTTATATATATATATATATATATATATATATATATATATATATATATATACTTGCGAGCAGAGTTAACTGATAGATGTAGGCATAAAAACAAGCAAAGGCTCTGCCTAGTAGGTTCCGGTGTTACATAGGGGGGGTGAAGGCGAGTATGTAGGACACCCACTGTATTGAAAATGGACACAACCCAGTTATAAAATTCCGTCCTACCATCGGTCTGATGGTAGGACGGAAAATACCCTGAAGATTCGCGCTACTACGAGAAACTATAGTCGGTAATTTTAAACCATTCGATTTTAAACGTATATTTAGCTCTTTATATTGAGCTCTTTTAAATCGTATTTTTTTAAATCCAGAATTAAATAGTATTTTATATTTGTTTGCTTGTTTGATTTAATGGTAACTGTGATATATATATATATATATATATATATATATATATATATATATATAAGGGTTTTATAATTTGCTTGAAGCATTGTGTATATATTGGTTTGGAGGTTGATTTTGAAGGCTATCCCAACGCAGGTGTAAAGATAAAACAATAAGGTAACAATGGTGTTGTTTGTTAACCTGTGATTTATTCTTAATATATTAACTAAAAATGCCATAACAAGACAACAGCTACTTCAGTTCCAGTGTTCTTCTGAAAAAGAGATTTTATCTCGAAATATCAAGAATAAATCACAGGTTAACAAACAACAGCATTGTTACCTTATTATTTTTTTTCTTTACACCTGCCTTGTGATAGCCTTCAAAATCAACCTCCAAACCAATATATATATATATATATATATATATATATATATATATATATATATATATATATATAAAAAGTAATTGGTAATTTGCTTGAAGCATTGTTAAGTATGTTATAAAATAATAAAATTCGAAGGCAATACAATGCGTAAAAAATAAAGACAAAAAGATGTTTATATGTCTAATCGATTTCAAAGCGAAGCTTTATCATCAGAGATTTATTTCAGAAATGACGTGCTTATGTTTTTTTTATTTGTGTGGTTATAATTTCTCTTCTTATTTCCTTTTCCTCTCCTTTTTTTCCTCTCTTTCTTCTTCTCCTCCTTTATGAATGGGCGAATAACTGTAATTTCTTATTTCTCTCTTTCTTTTTTTTCTTTCTTAAAAGTTTGTTGAGAACAAGGCTGACATCCGGTAAGATGTTGCAATGTGTTGCAATGTGTTGCAACCGTGTGAGCATGTCATAATTTCAAAAACAAAAATGAACAAATAAATAAAAACCGTTAATAGAAAATTTTTTTTACATACTTAGCTTTTGTTTCGCTTTCACCTTTCATTTCCTATTCTTTCTCCCTCTCTTTCTTTTTTTTTGTGTTATTTCTCTTCTTTTTCTTTTTTTTTCCCCTTTATCCCCTTTGTTCTCTAATTTAAATTATTTTTTATAGTAAATAAGTAAATAAAAGATTATCTTAAATTATGTATTAGTATTGATAGAAAAAATAAATGATTCTTTTTTATTATTTTTTTTTTAAGAAAATATCTTTTATGAGTACTTTTTTCTCTTTTTCTTTTAAACTTAAATAGATTAAATATTATATTAATTATATATTAAAATATCATATAATAATTACATATTAGGATTGATGCAAAATTCAAAACAATAAAAATAAAACAAACCATTCTCCCCTTAAATTTCAAATAGATTAAATATCATAAATCAAATATTTGAATTACAAAAGGCATAATGTTTTGCTTCAATTATATATTTTATTTAACTATTTTTTTTTCATTCTTTTGTTGTTATTATTTATTCTTATTTTTCCCCCCACTTTTCCTTAAATATTTATTAATAGTTCTAGACTGACCGTAATCCTAAGAGGGTATTATGGTTTAAAGAAATAGTGTCATGGTTTAAAGAAATAATGTCATGTAAAGGAGTTAATAAGTATGTCAATATTGTTAAATTAATCGTAATTAATTTTTTTATATTTCTCTATTATCTTCTTTTCATTCTCAATCATCCCATCACTATATATATATATATATATTTAATTTTAATTTAAAAAAAAAAAAAAAAAAAAAAGGCTATATATGAAACGTGTAAATTTAGTTAACCGTGTATTCTGAGTTTAATTCTAATCTATTGATAGTTGGTAGGTTTAAAATTTATGATAGGGAAAATTATATATATATGAGAGAACATGTGTACTAAATAAACTAAAACCTATATATGGAACGTGTAAATTTAGTTAATTATGTATTCTGTGTTTAATTCTAATCTATTGTTTATATTAGGACCTAATTTAGCTATTAATAAACTTTCTCTAATTCTGAGATTACCAATGTTGCGTATTATAGCCTCTATCTTAACTGTGTAGTGTCCGTGTTTTTCTGTTATTTAAATGACGTATATATGAAGTTGGGTAGCCATTGTTTTTGAGGGTGTTCATAAAGTGTGCAGTGTGGGTGATTCTGTCTGTTTCTTCACTACATCTATTGTGTATTCTATTAATTTCATTTATGATGTAACTAGTCTTGGAACTGAGTGGAAGAGCTGATTTGAAGTGTACAAAGAGATCCTTAGTGGTGTTTTTTTTGTAAAGCAAGTGTAAATTTTGCCTGTAGGTGATATTCTTATTCTAAAATCTAGAAGTGCTAGGGAACGTTCCAAGACTAGTTACATCATAAATGAAATTAATAGAATACACAATAGATGTAGTGAAGAAACAGACAGAATCACCCACACTGCACACTTTATGAACACCCTCAAAAACAATGGCTACCCAACTTCATATATACGCCATTTAAATAACAGAAAAACACGGACACTACACACACACTCTAACACCTGTTTCCTGAAACTACCACATTTCAGTGAAACAATCACTAAACAAATACGCAAGGCTATTCATAGAGAGGGACTAGATATCCAACTAGCCCACTCTGGACCCTCACTACGCCAACATCTAACAATAAAACATAAAAATGTTATTACACCATGCTCACTAACCAACTGCCCAATAAAAGACCCTAACTTATGCCACAAGACCTATACAATTTACCGTCTAACTTGCTCCAAATGCCTTAATTTCTACATAGGTAGTACAATTAGACCCCTCCACATTAGAATCAAGGAACACACCCACACACGTGCATCCTCATTCCATAAACACCTAATCAAATGCAAAAATAAGGACAACAATTTTTCAGTTAAGATAGAGGCTATAATACGCAACATTGGTAATCTCAGAATTAGAGAAAGTTTATTAATAGCTAAATTAGGTCCTAATATAAACAATAGATTAGAATTAAACACAGAATACATAATTAACTAAATTTACACGTTCCATATATAGGTTTTAGTTTATTTAGTACACATGTTCTCTCATATATATATAATTTTCCCTATCATAAATTTTAAACCTACCAACTATCAATAGATTAGAATTAAACTCAGAATACACGGTTAACTAAATTTACACGTTTCATATATAGCCTTTTTTTTTTTTTTTTTAAATTAAAATTAAATATATATATATATATATAGTGATGGGATGATTGAGAATGAAAAGAAGATAATAGAGAAATATAAAAAAAATTAATTACGATTAATTTAACAATATTGACATACTTATTAACTCCTTTACATGACATTATTTCTTTAAACCATGACACTATTTCTTTAAACCATAATACCCTCTTAGGATTACGGTCAGTCTAGAACTATTAATAAATATTTAAGGAAAAGTGGGGGAAAAAAAATAAGAATAAATAATAACAACAAAAGAATGAAAAAAAAATAGTTAAATAAAATATATAATTGAAGCAAAACATTATGCCTTTTGTAATTCAAATATTTGATTTATGATATTTAATCTATTTGAAATTTAAGGGGAGAATGGTTTGTTTTATTTTTATTGTTTTGAATTTTGCATCAATCCTAATATGTAATTATTATATGATATTTTAATATATAATTAATATAATATTTAATCTATTTAAGTTTAAAAGAAAAAGAGAAAAAAGTACTCATAAAAGATATTTTCTTAAAAAAAAAAAAATAATAAAAAAGAATCATTTATTTTTTCTATCAATACTAATACATAATTTAAGATAATCTTTTATTTACTTATTTACTATAAAAAAATAATTTAAATTAGAGAACAAAGGGGATAAAGGGGAAAAAAAAAAAGAAAAAGAAGAGAAATAACACAAAAAAAAGAAAGAGAGGGAGAAAGAATAGAAATGAAAGGTGAAAGCGAAACAAAAGCTAAGTATGTAAAAAAAATTTTCTATTAACGGTTTTTATTTATTTGTTCATTTTTTTGTTTTTGAAATTATGACATGCTCACACGGTTGCAACACATTGCAACACATTGCAACATCTTACCGGATGTCAGCCTTGTTCTCAACAAACTTTTAAGAAAGAAAAAAAAGAAAGAGAGAAATAAGAAATTACAGTTATTCGCCCATTCATAAAGGAGGAGAAGAAGAAAGAGAGGAAAAAAAGGAGAGGAAAAGGAAATAAGAAGAGAAATTATAACCACACAAATAAAAAAAACATAAGCACGTCATTTCTGAAATAAATCTCTGATGATAAAGCTTCGCTTTGAAATCGATTAGACATATAAACATCTTTTTGTCTTTATTTTTTACGCATTGTATTGCCTTCGAATTTTATTATTATATATATATATATATATATATATATATATATATATATATATACTAGTAGAAGTAGCCGGACCATAAACGGACTGAAATGATTTTAGGAACAGCAATGAGTGAGAGACAAGAGGGGGGGTGAAGTGTAAGAGACGGGGTTAGAAGAAAATTATTTACCGAATTCCTTATGAATTTTTAAAAAATTGCTAAGAAGTATTTACTTATATTAGGAATTGTCTTTTTTTTTAGTGATAAAAATGTTTTCGTTTAAACAGACAGTCTCATTTAATAATCTGAACATCTGATACACAAAATTCAATTTGCAACAATTTCTTTCTACAATAAAATGATGTGGCACTTCCCGACTATATATGGACTCAATTTCAATAAGGACTATAATAATCAAAAACGTAGAGCGTTCAGTTCTTGTTGATTTGGTGAAAGTTGGGCCTGGCTATGTGGCTGAAAACAAGATACTCACGGGAACTCTCACGGTGGGTGCGAGAAACGGTCACATGCGAGGATTTTTGAAAAGGTTCAGTCAGTCAGTTAGTAACAGACTTAAATTTCGGAGCTAGCTAAATTGCCCTCTCCCACCCATTGGGGCTAAGCTACCAATTCCTTCAACTTAAAAATACCACGTTTTCCTGAATGGACAAAGGTCAAGAGAGAGGTATTTTTTCCTGTGACCATGTGTTTGATTTTCCCCTTTTTTCTTTCCTGGTGTGAATTCGTCGTTATCTCTTTACCTGGCCTGTGTCTCGGTGAGACCCCCACGACGCAACACAAGGTTGTCGGTTCCACTCCCATTTGGATGTTTTGTATAATATTGTCACTATCATTTGGTCTTGCATCAGCTTAAGGTAAGTAAATTCCCGGCGCCCAGATTCTGTTTCAGTCTGTTCTGCAATCTGAAATATCTTCCTCCTGACACTCCCAAAAATTTGTAATATTTTTTCTTCATTGGCCCAGCTAATCTTAGTCCGGTTTCAATTTAGTCTCATACCGAGAAAATAGTTAAACTATGTATATGCTAATATTGTTCATGATGTAATGGTTACCGTTGTATGAAATGAACACGGCGAGACGAGTTCAAATCCTGGAAAAGACTTTTTGCATTTCACATAGCACTACATAGGGTAGACTGGGCTCTTTAACCTTGGTTCAGCAACCAGTTCAAAAAAAGTAAAACTCTGAATCCAAACCTGTTCAACTCCGCTTAATAAATTGACTTTGTGTCACATCCTACTTGTGCGGAGGGATTGGTAGGATATTCATCTTATCAGATAAACTTATAAACTCATGTATTCTTAATAAAGATGAACATTGGGTTAATCTAAATTGTTTTATATCATTCATAAATGTTTTATAGATAACTGTTACACTCTGAGTCAAATTTCGATTTCATTCATTGAACTTCAACAAGATAGATAATAGGACAGTATACAACAATACAAGACACACATTCCAAGTACATGGTGGTGCACAGGTCATATGACCCCTTTTGGCCAATTGGAAATCACCACAAGTAGTGCTCCTGAAACATAAATACATAAAACATTTCCTCTCTTTTTTTCTCGGTATTCATATGTAGCATAACATCAAGACCCCGCTTATAGTAATGCTAACTTGCACATATGACTGCCACTCAACAAAACCATTCATAACATCTTTTATTTCCTGGCTTGATGGACCACCGACACATAACGGACACTCAATGATACAATACATGATGTCCTTTACTTCCCAGTCCAACAGGCCATGGTAGACCCTTAACCTTAGCCACTAACATAACACTTAATACAGTATGAGTTGAGTTTGAGTTTTGTTTAACGGCATATCAACCTCTATGGGTCATTTAATGCCAGAAAAAGTTATTATGGATTCCAGTCTTTAAAGTAGTGGTTCTATGGAGGTATTCGGTAATGTTTTGTTATATCTTGTTGAAAAGGTTGCTTTTTTTTTTTAGAAAATTTAAGATGTCTTCTGGGTTTGTATTCCTAAAGAGGTCCCTCGGGTTTCTTGTTTGATAATATTTGATGCGGGTGTTACAATTTAGGAGGATATGTTTGATTGTAAGTTGTATTTTGCCTTTTGGGCACACTAGGGAGTCCTCCCTTTTTAAAAGGTGAGAATGAGGGATGTGGATGTGCCCAATACGCAATATCACCAGCTAACACGGCCAGTCAGAACTTTCTTCTATGTTGCTGTTCTGGTTTTCTTCTGGGAACTTCTTCTTCGTCACGGGGTTTTCTTCATCTCTGTGTTTATCTTCTTGTTCTTATGTATGAACAGAAAGACTTGGCTTATTTTTGACGTCTTTATTTCCCAAGTTCTTAAAGATAAAGACAATAAGTATTTTACTAATTGTATTATTATTATTATTATTATTATTATTATTATTATTATTATTATTATTATTATTATAGATCAATGAAAATTGAAAAAGAAATGAAATGAATGACAATTTGAAAAAGATTAATATCAAAATTTAATATTAAAATTTACTTTCAAAATTTCATTGATTTTGAATTATGCCAGTCAAATTTGTGCCCGTTCAAATTTAAAATCGAAAAAGAAATGAAATGCATGAAAATTTGAAAAAAAATACCATTAAAATTTACTATACAAATTCATTATAAAAAATTCCACAGTGAAAGAAACTTTTTTCCAGATTATATCGTCCGGTGGTCAAATTTAAAATCGAAATTAAAAGTTCTACACGCGTAGAGAGGAAGCACACAGGAGAGCCGCCATTAGCATCCGACACCTTCATCCAGCTAACTCCAAATCTCTAACTGTTACGATTTTAGTGGCCATCCTTTAGGCTTCAAGCAGAGAACTTGTCCAGAGCGCGATCCTAAGTAAAGAATCCTTTGGTTGTTCCTTACAGCTCCTCAGGCTTGCAGGTCCTCCATCAATGATTACAGATGGACGTCTCTCAGCATCAACGATTAAGTAGTCAACCAGTCACGCACTCGGGCTGTTGATTAGCTGAGGTTTAAACCACATGACCTCGCTTACTCTATAAATTTAACTTGTGTATTACAGCACACCTTTTATACAAAATAATCCAACACTAACTATCTCACGAACGAACCAGCCAATCAGAGAAAACCTAAAAATTTCAGGTTAAATCTAGTCTATCATTTTTTCTGGTTATTTTCCGTGAATTTCCGTGACTCTTTTTCTAAAGAATAACCAGTTAACTTTTGAATTCTACACTTACCGTACATGATTAATAGGCCACCTATTTATAATTTAACAACTGTAACTTCATGAAGAAGTGACCCATTTTATTTCAATTTCTTCAATAAACCAGGGCTTCTCATAGTGGCCCATATAGACTCCTAGAGGTGAATAAAATCTAACGTTGGTGTGAACAAATCGCAAGGATTAATATAATAATAATAATAATAATAATAATAATAATAATAATAATAATAATATAATAACCTGGACCTTGTCAGAGAACTGAAAAAGCTGTGGAAGCTGGGGAATATGAGGGTGAAAGTGATACCAATTGTAGTTGGTGCACTTGGAACGGTCCCAAAAAACTTGGAAAAAAGACTGGAACACCTGAAAATCAGAGGAAGAATTGAGACTATCCAGACTACTGCATTCTGCAATCGGCTAGAATGCCCAGAAGAGTCCTGGTGACCTAAGGAGACTTGTTGTTACTCAGACTCCAGTGAAATACCATCAGCTAACGTTGATGTGAAAAACTCAAAAGGAATGAAAATAATAATAATAATAATAATAATAATAATAATAATAATAATAATAATAATAATTACACCCGAGAGACGACATAGACAGACTCTATGTGCCAAGGAAAGAAGAGGGAAGTTGTTTCATCAACATTGAAGATAGTGTAGATACGACAATCCGAGCACTTGACAAATATTCTAATAAAAGTAAGGAAAGACTAATTGCAGCAGCCAGGTAAAGCAATTTCAACATAGTGACAAGCAGAAATACACCAAAACTAAAAACAGAAATGGTAAGAAAAACAACTACATGGGTACTTCAAGCGTCAAACTGAAGAGATATCACATCAGAAAGAGATGGACATGGCTAAGAAGAGGAAACCTCAAGAAAATAAACGAATCGCTTATAATCACAGCACAAGACAATGCCATAAGAATTAAACTATAAAAAGGCAAAAATAGAAAAGACGCAGAAGATTAACAAGGACATAATGTGTGGAGACAGAGACAAGACGGTTAATTATATAATAAGCGAATGCAGCAAACTAGCACAAAGAGGGCACAAGACTAGGCACGACTCGATGGGAAAGGTAATCCACTGGGAATTGTACAAGATATTCAATTTTCACTATACAACTAAATGGTATATGCATAAGCCTAAACCTGCCCTGGAGAATGAGATGCATAAAATTCTGTAGGACTTCGAGGTACAGACGGGTCACTTAATCTCGGACAGAAAACCGGACCTAGTACTGATTGACAAGAAGAAGATAACCTGTCATCTTGTGGATTTTGCCGTCCCGGCTGACCAATAAGTGAAAATGAAAGAAAGCGAAAAGATAAACAAATATTTGGACCTTGCCAGAGAACTAAGAAAACTGTGGAACATGATGGTGAAGGTCGTACCAATTATAATTTGTGCCCTTGGAACGGTCCCTAAAGCTCTAGAAAAGAATTTGGGTGAATTGGAAATCAGAGGAAGAATCAAGACCACCCAAACTACAACTGTTAAGATCGGCTAGAATACTCAAAAGAGTCCTGGAGACCTGAGGAGACTTGCTGTCACTCAGCCCCCAGTGAACCACTGGCTACGTCAGGTGTGGAAACCTCACAATAATAATAATGATAATAATAATAATAATAATAATAATAATAATAATGATAATAATAGGGTCAAAGTGATACCAATTGTAGTTAGTGCACTTAGGACAGTCCCTAAAGGTTTATAAAACAGACTAGAGGAACTGGAAATCAGAGGAAAAATTGAGGCCATCCAGACAACAGCATTGTTGAGATCGACAAGAATACTCAGAGGAGTCCTGGAGACACGAGAAGACTTGCTGTCACTCAAACTCCAGTGAAAGACCATCAGCTTGCGCTGGTGGGAAAAACTCACAAGGATTGAAATAATAATAATAATAATAATAATAATAATAATAATAATAATATAATAATAATAATAATAATAATTCTCTTGGATGTTGAGATTAATACCGATCATCTTATCCAGCTAGAAGACCAGACCTAGTATTGATTAACGAAAAAAGAGAACTTGTCATCTGGTAGATTTGGCAGTTCCAGCAAATCACAGGGTGAAGATGAAGGTAAACGAAAAAATAGACAAATACCTGACCTTGCCAGAGAATTGAAAAAGCTGTAGAATATGAGGATGAAAGTGATACCATTTGTAGTTGGTGCACTAGGAACGGTCCCAAAAAGCTTGGAAAAAAATACTGGGAACTGGAAATCAGAGGAAGAATTGAGACCATCCTGAAATTAGCTAGAATAGTTAGAAGAGTCTTCGAGAACTGAGAAGACTTGTTATCACCCAGACTTCAACGAAAAACTCACAATAATAATAATAATAATAATAATATAATAATAATAATAATAATAATGTAGACTGTGCGGTGACAGAGATGAGACTGTAAACCATGTATTAAGTGAATGTAGCAAACCAGCACAACAGGAATCCAAAGCTAGGCATGACTGGGCTGGGAAGGTGATCCACTGGGAATAATGCAAAAAATTAAATGTTGATCATACAACAAAATGGTATATGCATAAATCAGAATCTGTTCTTGAGAATGAAACGCATAAAATTCTCTGAGACATTGAGATAAAAACGGATCACCCTTTCCCAAACCAGGAGATCTGACCTAGTGTTGATTGATAAAAAAAGAGAATGTGTCAACTGGTGGACCTTGCGGTTCCAGCAGATCACAAGGTGAAGCTGAAGGAAAATGAAAAAATGATAAATACCTGGACCTTGTCAGAGAATTGAAAAAGCTGTGGAATATGAGAATGAAAGTGATACCAATTGTAGTTGGTGTACTTGGAACGGTCCCAATAAACTTGGAAAAAAAGACTGGAGGATCTGGAAATCAGAGGAAGAATTGAAACCATCCAAACTACTGCACTGCTGCAATCGGCTAGAATACTCAAAAGAACCCTGGAGGCCCGAGGAGACTTGCTGTCACTCAGACTTCAGCGAAAAGTGTGAAAAACTCATAATAATAATAATAATAATAATAATAATAATAAAGGGGTCATGTGGACTTTAACTAATTTAAAAACTTATAAATTATAAGGAGCTACTATTCCCTATGAGTAAGTGATTTCAGTTTGTATGGAGGTTTAGTACATAGATACATTTACCATAATTATTCATCTAATTGTAATTAATTCTAATTAGGATTAATTCTCTCATCATACAGCTTAACCATCAAAGGATCTACAATATTATTTGCTACTCACATAAGTTGCATGTAATTGTCTGAGGTCTTCACTAATAACACTGCATAATACTTAACAGTAAAGGTAAACTTGGGGGAGGGGGATATTTGATACTACTCGCACTCTATAATGTTTAAACCTTTCTTAAGTAGGTCCCAATGATTGTGGCTGCACACCATACAAATAACATTAATAGATTAGTATCCTGCTTACCAATATTGACAGGTCTTAACTGTATGTTCTGCATAAAATAATACCATACAATTAGTGAACTTGATCAATGATCTTTTACAATCATAATGAAATGATTGATTGACATAAATATGCGGCAGGGTCTTCCGGCTTGGAGCTTTTTGCCATCCGCAGTGTTGCTCATCAATATGTACAGTATAGGTACTAAAGCAGTTGATAGGCGATATTCTAGATGATGAGATGCTTTGAGCAGTGGGGGGGGGTCTGATCGTGTGTGTGAAGCATACTTTGTCTGCGTTAACTATACGCAATTTTTTTTTCTTCTGAGTCAGGGGCTCAGACCTTAACCAACCCCCTGGGTCAGGTATAACCACACTATACCACCACCTCATGAAAAATGTCCGAATCAAAATATATTAGCCGTGAAACGCAGACTTCGGGTCTGTGGGTCATGATGGGCAGGTGCTCCCTTGATGGCCAACATGGGGAATCCGGTCCGCATCCTGCGAATGTTGGCTCAACTTTTCATTTCAGATACTCAACGACAGATGAATCATCCGCGGAACAAATAAATGTTCAGTACACCCATTGTATAAAACAGGGGGTATATGATCAAACTTATATGCATGTAGGCTGCTGTTGCTTTTCTTGTTCTTCCAGATATTCATGGGAAAATGGTAACTCAGCCGATAGACGACCCAGTGAGGTGGTAGCCGAGAGACAAAGAAAAGTGTGGACTAGAGAAAATAACACACAAGTACTCCATTGTTATTTTAAAAGCAACCCAACACAGAAAGGTTATAGAAAAAGAATGCTTCAGATTTGGAATGACAACAATAATTTCAGCACAACCAGCCAAAGACTGGCAGATCAGGCAAGAATGATCCTGAATAAAAAATTATTCTCTGATCTCGAGATAATAGAAATATGTGGACAGGAAAATCAAGGAATACAAACCGAACAGGAATCAACCAAACAAAGTGAACACGCTAGCAACCAAAACCGTATACAACCTACCTTAACAACACAGGAACTAACACCAGAACAAAGAATGGATATAGAACTTATACAACAAATCATGAATGACAACAAGAGTACATTACCATCCCTAAGAAACAAAGTGTGGAAAAAAGTCAAGAAAGAAACGGAAAAAATAAACAAAATATTAGCGAACATCCCAACAAACAATATCACTGAACTCAACAACCTTATTTATGCAGGAGCAAAACTAGTCTGTGATAGAATTGATGCACCCCTTCGAAACACTAACACAAACAGAGAACCAAACAGAAACACAAAAGCTGGATGGGAGTTCAGATTGGAAGAACAATTTTAAAAAACTACGACAACAAACAAAGACGTTAAACAAAAATATAAATACACATGTAGCTAAAAAGGTTAAAAGACAACAGCAAATTATGTTGGAAGAAGTAAAACAAAAGATATCGGCTATAGAAGGAAGACTCAAAAGGTATCGAGAGAGAACTAAACAGTACAAACAAAATAGGACCTTCCAAAACAATGAAAAGAGATTTTATGAACAAATTAATGGAGCAAAAACAAACATTAGTGAACACCCAAATGCAATAGAAGCAGAAAAGTTCTGGAGTGATATATGGATGAGGAAAGAACATAATAAGCAGTCAAAGTGGATAAGTGATATTAAAAATGAACTGATGGGAATTGAGGAAGGACCTGTTGCCAGTGTTCATGTAATTACGCTTAAATCAGTACTTAAGAAAGTAGCAAATTGGAAAACACCAGGCCATGATGGCATACATGGATTCTGGTTCAAATAATTTACGTCTATCCACAAAAGAATGGCCCAGCAACTGAACAGATGCCTACAAGAAACGGAAGTACCCGAATGGATGACAAAAGGGATAACTACACTAATTCAGAAAGACCCACAAAATGGAAATGTCCCCAGCAATTATAGACCAATAACTTGTCTACCCATGATGTGGAAAATTCTAACTGCTGTTATAAAAGAAGTATACTTTTCACTCAATTGGCGGAAACTTCTCCCAGAAGAACAGAAAGGATGTCGCAAGGGAAAAAGAGGAACCCACGACTTACTCTATATAGACCAATACATTCTTAAAGAAGGGAAATATTGCAATGGCCTGAATCGATTACAGAAAAGCCTATGACATGGTCCCACATACCTGGATTTTAGAATGCCTACAAATGTACAAAATTTCCAACAACATTATAAACTTCATTTAAAAAGCCATGGAAAACTGGCCAGTTCAACTAAAAGCTGGAAAACAATCCCTGGCAGAAGTAAAAATCCAAAGAGGTATCTTCCAAGGAGACTCATAATCACCACTACTCTTTATTATTGCAATGATGCCGCTAAACCATATACTGAAAAATTCAGGGGGATACAAATTTAGTAATTCACAACAAAAGATAAACCACCTTGTGTACATGGATGACATTAAAATTTTTGCAAAAAATGAAAAAGAATTGGAGAGCCTAGTACAAACTATTAGAATATATAGCCAGGATATAGGGATGGAATTTGGAATCGATAAATGTGATATGCTTGTAATAAAAAGGGGTGAAAGAAAACTAATGAATGGAATACAACTACCAAATCAGGAAACTATAAAATCTCTTGATGAAAATGAAAGCTACAAATACTTAGGAATTTTAGAAGCGGACAATATCATGCAAGCAGAAATGTTAAGGAAAAGTTTTAAAAAAAGAATATCTCAGGAGAACTAGAAAACTTCTAGAAACCAAACTTAACAGCAGAAATCTGATCAAAGGAATTAATACCTGGGCTGTCCCCATTATAAGATACTCAGGACCACTCTTAAAATGGACAAAAGAAGAACTCAGACAGATTGACCAAAGGACGAGAAAATTAATGACCATGCACAAGGCTCTCCACCCTTGAGATGATAGAGATAGATTATATGTGTCAAGAAAGGAAGGGGGAAGAGGTCTTGCCAACATAGAGGAATGCGTAGAAACCACAATCCAACAACTTGAAGATTACACAAGAAAGAGCAAAGACAAACTACTTATGGCGGCCAACAATAGTAGAAACGGCAGATGGACAAACAGAAAAACGACAAAGACTAGAAAACAAAAATGGGAAGAAAAACAATTATATGGACGCTTCAAACGACAAATAGAAGAGGTTGTACATGAAAAGACTTGGACATGGTTAAGAAAGGGAAACCTCAAAAGAGAAACAGAATCACTTATAATTGCTGCACAAAATAATGCCATAAGGACAAACTACATCAAAGCGAAAATTGATAAGACCCAACAAAATAGTAAATGTTGACTTTGCGGTAATAGAGATGAGACTGTAAACCATATACTCTGTAAATGTAGCAAACTAGCACAACGAGATTACAAAACTAGACACGGTTGGGTTGGGAAGGTGATCCACTGGGAATTATGCAAAAAATTTTAATTTGACCATACAACAAAATGGTATATGCATAAACCAGAATCTGTTCTTGAGAACGAAACGCATAAAATTCTCTGGGACTTTGAAATAAAAACGGATCATCTTATCCCAGCAAGAAGACCAGACCTAGTGTTGAGTAACAAAAAAGAAAGAACTTGCCAACTGGTAGATTTTGCAGTGCCAGCAGATCACAGGGTGAAGCTAAAGGAAAATGAAAAAATGGACAAATACCTGGACCTTGCCAGAGAACTGAAAAAGTTATGGAATATGAAGGTCAAAGTGATACCAATTGTAGTCGGTGCACTTGGAACAGTCCCAAAAGGATTGGAAAAAGGTTTGGAAAGTTTGGAAATCAGAGGAAGGATTGAAACCATTCAAAACACTGCATTGCTGCAATCTGCCAGAATACTCAGAAGAGTCCTGGAGACCTGAGGAGACTTGCTGTCACTCAGACTCCAGTGAAAGACCATTATCTAATGCTGATGTGAAAACTCAAAAGGAGTAAATAATAATAATAATAATAATAATAATAATAATAATAATAATAATAATAATAATCAAAAAGTAAAATTATAATTCAATGCCTGAAATGTTTAATTCGTATCCACGGTAATAGATTCTTAATAAATAAGATTAGAATTAAAATATCATTAACGAAAAATCCTGTTCTTAATGAAGAGATCCCGATCTTACGTTGTTAAATCAGGTTCAAAATTGCTAATTGTTTGTTTATATGGGTGTGGTAAAAACATTATTTACCCTACGGATAGGATATGACACAAGGTCACAAGTATGAGGCATTCTTCAAGGATCGAACTCGCTTTTCAGTAGTAAAAAATCTTCTATACAACCTTTTAAAAACTACACCACGACAGGATGTCCTGGTGTGGGTGTTATATGATTCGATATTCAATTTATAATAACTTTTCTGCATTTTGAAAAAAATTGACCTTGAAGCCGAAAGCATTTTTAAAAGATCAACCACTCTCATCATGACATCCGGTTTGACTAAGAAAAAATTGTCGGCAGTATTCAATTAATTTATTTGGGTTGAATGGGAATTAGATATGGTTGGCTGGTTGGTTGGATTTTAAGGCATGTCAACCCTTGTTAGGCTATTTTATGCCAAAGACGTTTTATTTTATTCATTCTTGATGGATATTCAAAATTTAAATTTAAAAAAAAACTCATTTGTTTTTATTTAACCCATAGATGGTAACCTAACAGGTACTACCACTCCAGGTCCGAGTAGGCATGCGAGTAATGGCGATGAAGGGGTACTCTACACTTCCAGTGTTCCAAAACTGGAACTTCAGCATTAGATGCTGTTTAATTAGATTTGGTTTCAAGGGGAGGGTATCAAGTAAAAAACGAAAGTTTCTAGAGAGTTTGATGATATAATATTCTAGAATTACCATATAAGAACGGTGATTGTCAAATATTTAAACCACCCTGTTTTCTGGGTCACAAGAATACGACGACTGCACCTCTGCAGATGGGTAAACTGCACCCGTGATGCTCAAATGCGGAATACTGGTGGTTGAGCAGTTCATGACATGCAACACTCCACTTTGGCCCTTACTTAGGCTAGACGAGCGGTCGGTCGAAGAGGTCCTTTATGATCAATCGGCTGTTCACGTCAACCCCTATAATCTATATGATTGCCCCGGTCCAATTGCCCTTATGACAAACCCCTAACCTTTATATCATGCTAGAAGACAGTGGCTGAGGGTCTTAGTGCCTTCGGCATGACGTTAAACTGTATTTAGTGGTTAGGTTCCAGTTCTGAAGCTTTGGGTAGTGTGGAGTACAACTTCATTGTCATTACTCGCAAGTCCACTGACCCGGAGTGGTAGTACGTGTTAGGGTCCCATCTATGGGTTAAATAGGTTTAAAAATGTGTTAAGAATTGAGTTTAAAAAAGATTGAATACCCAACAAGAATGAATAAAGCAAAACGTCTTCGGCATAAAATGACCCAACAAGGGTTGACATGCTGTAAAATCCAACCATCCAATCATCCATCCAATTATTTAAAACAACAAAAAAAACTATTTCCTGCAAAGATACATTTTGGAATAGAAGCCCACCTTGGATGACGTAAGACTAAATTACACACCTAACGATTCATAAATTTTACACTGAGCTGAATTGACGTCTTAGGAAATGCACCCAATGCCTCTCTCTCTCTCTCTCTCTCTCTCTCTCTCTCTCTCTCTCTCTCTCTCTCTCTCTTCTCTCTCTCTCTCTCTCAAAGAAATTGATCTTAGACGGTTATTGATAATTTTAGGCTTTAAGTTACCTTTCCGTGACACATCTATTTTCAAGTCAACTGTGTATCATAATAATTATCATTATGTTTGAATGTATTTACCCAACCCGTCCGATATGGGTAAGATGTAACACAAGGTCAATTCTTAATTTAGATTTACTTTCACCTTGACTTGTTGCCACAACCAAGGCCAAAGAACCCAGTCTGTCGGGGTGAGAGGACAGATAGATTCATGCCTTTCTTAAAGACCTTAGAGTGAAATGAAACGCATACAGCCTCGTCCAGGATCTGAACTCGAGTCGCTGATCCCATTTCCTACAACAATAATCCTGTTTTTATGTAACACATCTAAAAGGGCACATTATAGCAAGAATTTGATTAAAGTAATTTGCTTAAAATGATGTTGCTTAAAGAATAAGGCAATGTCCAGCCTAATTAAAAACTGAATAATTTTGTAGGGTCTCAGAATGTAGTCTTTAATCAACCAAATTCAAAATAAACTCATCAGCATTATCACGGAGTACTGTTACAATGGGGATCCAGTATATTTACGGGTCGTCTAGTTATTATTAGTTGGTTGGATTTTACGGCATGTCAACCCTTATTGGGTTATTTCATGCCGAAGACGTTATGTTTTGTATTGTTATATACCCATGTTGCCGGTATATAAACAATGAGTTCTTAGTGATAGAGAAAGACAGAGACAGAGACATAGAGAGAGAGAGAGAGAGAGAGAGAGAGAGAGAGAGAGAGAGAGAGAGGAGAGAGAGAGAGAGAGAGAGAGAGATTATTATCAGCAGAGAGAGATATTGACAGATACGTCACTTACTGTTCTTTGTCTTAATCGTCATGTTGGATTCTACTTCGTCGACTCTTCTCTCCTACTTCGGCCATAATGTCTACGTCTAGTCTGGCTGTTCTATCTTTCTTCTTGCTTGGCCGATCTTCTAACTAACTAAGGCATGCTTAATTAATTAACAACGCGTGTTGCTTTTCAAGGCTTTATTTGCCTTTTATAACTAATACAACGCCCGGAGCTGACAGCCTAAGTAAGATACGTCTATCTTACTTCACATCTAGGCTGCAACTGACTAACTAACTAAATCACGAGACGTGTGGGAATTCAACTGTCCAGTAGTTTTCCGTCCAGTCATATGAAAAAACTGGAGAAAAAAACAGGAAAAACCCGCAGAATTACAGGGTATTGCTAATAATCTATGCTACCACATAGATTATGCAACAGTATTCAATTTCTTTTTATCAAACTCAACTTTTAAAACTCATTATTTAAACATCTTTTTTTTCTATTAAACCCATAGATGGGACCCTAACAGGAAACAACCATCCGAATCAGAGTGAACCTAGGAGTAATGGCAATGAAGGGGTACTCCACACTACCCACGACTCCAGAACTGGGTCCTCACCACTAGATGCTGTTTAGCGTCATACCCAGGGCACTAAGACTCTCAGCCACTGCCTTCTAGCACATATATGATAAGAGGGTCGGGGTTTTGCCATAGGGTCGGGACAATCATGTAGGTACTAGGGCTTAACGTGACGGACCGATTGATCGGATAGGGTCTCTCCAACCGCCCTAACCAAGAGCCAATATGGAGAATTGCGCGTCATGGAATGGTCACCCACTAGGATTCCGTCCCGAAGCATCAGGGGTCGCCACCCACGCCAACAGGTGACTCGTGGGGATATTCTACCTTTCTGTAGAGGTGCTGTCGGTATATTTTTACTGTCCCACTGACAGGACGGGTTATTATTCGTACCAGTGTTGCTGTTTATATGACAGTATTTTACTTTTGAAAATATACTTTTGCCATTGTGAGTAAAATCAGATTTCGTTATTTTGGGGGTCATCCACGTATAAGTTGTACAATGAGGCGTTCGTAAATTAAGGAGAGTTGTCCCGACCGTATTGCTCTGATGGCAAATCCCAACCCCTTTTATCATATATTGCCTTACTCCTAGTTCCCCTCTGACCTGGAGTAGTAGCACCTGTTAGGGCCCCCAATCTATGGGTTAAATAGATTTAAAAAATGAATAAAAAATTCAAAATGAGTTTTTTAAAAAAGAAATTTGAATACCCAACAAAAATAAATAAGACAAAGATGTCTTCAGATCTAATAGGGTAGGTTGACTTTTCACTTTCAAAATATTTCAATTTCAATATTTAGAATAGGAAAGATTGTCATTTTAAAAGAAATGAATAAAATATAATTCAAATTCAAATTGAAAATAGACTTTCCATCACAACCGACATCTTCGATATGCTGCTTTTTACCTAATAATTAAACTGCAACAGTGAAAATGCTTTAAAAGATTGAAATATATCTCCTCAAACGAAGACAAAGTTTTGAAGAAATATATTTTGTGTGGTAATTCTTAATGTTAATTTGCAACTTTTGTCACATGGGAGACGTTACAGTTTTAAAATCAACCTACCCTAATGACAAAACCCAAGGGCTAAGATGCTGTAAAGACCCAACCAACCAAACAAACATACGAGAAGGAAGCTAGAATTATAGCGTAACATATATTATAATTTTCCCCATTCATATGTCCTCAAGAGACAGTCATAAATTTAAGAAGGCTTTCATTACACATAAGTAAGAAAAGCTAAAATCATAGCGTAACATATATTATAATTTTCCCCATTCATATGTCCTCAAGAGACAGTCATAAATCTAAACGAGCTTTCATCACATATGAGTAAAGAAAGAACGCGTGAACAACCTACCGTGAGATGTTTTATAATTTTGGGTCATCCATAATTTAGTTATTTCTGGAGACGCTCGCAAATTTATGCTAAATTTCATCACACACATATAACAAAGTTAAAAACATTGTATGATATATTTTGTGTGTTAAAAAGCAACAGATATTCTTTAAATGTGTATAAATTACTGTTGTAACTTTACTATAAGAGTTAATAGAGAAATAATAGGAAAAACACAATAAGTATTAATGATATGGAAAAATGTTTACTCGCCAAATATACAATATATATACTGTTACAAGCTACCTCATCACCCAATTATCCATCGATTATTCTGAAAAAATTCTATTCCATTTTGGTTGGTAGTTCCAATGATCTTGGAAATCAATATTGTGCTAAAAGCTTCCGATGAATTTCAGCCCCTGATACTCCTTCCAGCCAAAGAAATCGGATCACTTCATTGGTTCATACTGCTAAAGGAGCGGCCATGTTTATACTGTAAAGGACAGCAAGCAAAATGTCGCGATCATGCTCAAACTTCAATCTCGTGATCACAATAGTGCCAATCATAAATATGCATGCACAGAACACAATGTAAGAATAATAAGGATATGTTATGACGATTTTGCGGACATTTCTTTAGATCTTCCTTGTAAGTGGTCACCTATCTAAGTACTGAACCGGTTCATCGCAGCTTAACTTCGATGAGAACCGATGATTCCAGCGGGACTTGATTGTAAGTTACTCAATGTGAATTTATTGAGAAGGAAAAATAAAGACAAATAAAGTAAATAAAAAAGTAAAAAGTAAAGTTGGCGGAGTGGCCTATTGCCGGTATCAGCCACCAGCGAGGGAATCTACCCCCTTTTCGCTAGCGCTAGACCATAGGGATTGTTGTTGCTGAACTAGAGGGCGACACCTACCGCCAGCTCCCCACTTTACCACACAGATCAGATTACCCAATCTGTGCTACTCATACACTGAGTTGACGGGGACCGGTATCGAACCAGGAATCTTGCGATTGCCTAGTCGAGCGCTCTACCGATTTAGCTAAACCGACCAGAGTAAATACACTACTTTAAAAAAAAATGTTAAATGTCTTTTTGTTTTTGATTATTAAAACAAGTGATTTTTGTCCAATTTTTAAATTGCTTATCCTCACTATGAAATATACGAGTTCAGTTTGCACTTCTTCTTCTTCTTCTTCTTCTTCTTCTTCTTCTTCTTCTTCTTTTCTTTCTTTCTTTCTTTCTTTCTTTCTTCTTTTTCCTCCTCTCTCCTCCTTAGCTTTTCTTTCCATCTCTCTTCCTTTCCCTAAAACTTATTCTTCTCTTCTTTTTATACTCATTATAACCTCACTCTTTTCCTCTCCGCTCTCTACTTCTTGTCCTCACATTTTCTCTAACTCCTCCTCACTTTGATCTTCCTCTTCCTCCTTCTTCTCTTCTTCAACATTCTTGTTTATGTCACCGTCTCGGTTTTCATAATCATGCATTATTTTTGGTTTTAAATAAATAGGTAATTCTGGTTTAAAATACCTATCATTTTTTAATGTGCGTGTGTATGTATGTGTATGTATGTGTGTGTATGTGTACCAGCTCATGTGTATATTTGTGATTGTGTTTGTGAAAAACAAATCTTTCGCCAAATGTTACCAGGATGTATTTTATTACTTGTCATCATTATTACATATGAGTCATGTTGAACACACACACACACACACACACACACACATTCACAAACACACGAGCACACACACATAAGCTCACTCAAATACACAAAAACACACACAAACACATAAATACAAAAAGCATACACGCGCACGTGCTCCAGGTATGACGTTAAACTGAATTTAGTGGTGAGGTTCCAATTCTAAAGCTCTGGGGAAGTGTGAAGTACCTCTTCATTACCATTACTCCCAGGTCCACTCTGCATCGGACTGGTAGTACGTGTTAGGGTCCTATTTATGGCTTAAATAGATTTTTAAAAAGATGAATTTAAAAATGTGTTTAAAAAATGAGTGTGAAAAAGATTTGAATACCCAACAAGAATGAATATAACAAAACGTTTTCGGTATAAAATAAACCAAAGGTTGACATGCCGTAAAATCCAACCAACCAACCAACCAACCAACTAATCAACCAACACACGGACAGATAGATAGATGGATAGATATTAAGCTTAGTTAAACTGTGAAGCACCCAGTGAGGATCTAACTCAGTATACTATTAATGGTCAGTAAGACAAGCCTGATTATCTGATTTTACAATCACTTTGTATTTCAATCAATAACGGTAAGTGCATAAAAACCCGCTTTCAGTACTTAATTGGGGACCACTTAAGCAATAGCAGTTGTCAAAATTACTTAATTCGGCATTAAATGACAAAAAAAGGGTTGATATGCTGTAAAACACAACAACCAACAAAACAACCACATTTTTATTGATATATACACAACATTTCGGTCAATATGCCCTCTGACCTTCTTCATGTGTTTCTTCTAGAACTCGGAACCTTCTTGTAGAACTCGGAAACCTTCTTGTAGAACTCGGGAACCTTCTTGTAGAACTCGGAAACCTTCTTGTAGAACTCGGGAACCTTCTTGTAGAACTCGGAAACCTTCTTGTAGAACTCGGGAACCTTCTTGTAGAACTCGGGAACCTTCTTGGAATCGGAACCTTCTTGTAGAACTCGGGAGCCTTCATGCCGTAATCAGGAGCCTTCACACATGACGCAAAGGATGTAAGGGTTGAGTTAATACAGTTCTAAGAGACAATTATCTGGATGTTGCAGGCTCAATTCTGACCTCAGGCGAAAATAACATAGAAAACTTAACATAGCTTAATACTTGTATCTGATTATGGTCAACGGAATGAAAACAAAAAACTCCCAAAGGATTAAATAAAGTATTCAGTCCCGATAAAGTGGAGTGTTGCACGTCATGGAATGCTTAACTAACAGGATTCAGTTCCAAAGCATTACGAATCGCCACCAACGGCCAACAGGCGGCCCCATTTGGAGGGATTTTACTCTTCTGCAGAGGTTTGTTTGTTGTTTGTTTATTGATTTTAACGGCATATCAACTCGTCTGGGGTTATGTCATGCCTAACGGTTAGGAAGTTATACATATCGTGTATTTATATTTATACTTTTTAGTAATTGGTTTTAACAATGTGTTAGCATTATTGGGGATTATGTTGTATGGTATTGATTTTTTTCATGTCTATATTCTATGATATAATCTTATTTCCTTGAAAAAAGAGAGAATATCCTCCATTTTGATATTTTCAAACAGATCTTTCATACTGTTTGCTTTAAAATAACGGTTTCTGATGTGAGCAAAAAAACCTGCTTTCCATGAGAAAGTGCTAAACTGTCAAAGGTGTTTGACATGTTCCACATAGTGGTTATTGTTCTTGTTTGAGTATATAGGAGTGCGTTAGTCTTGAATGACCAATGCGTAATCGGGACACAATGTCTTGTTCCTTTCTAGACTTCCTTAAAGTTGGTCTCTAGCCTCCCAAAGCGGGTTTGATTAGGAAGAGTTTATTGTGGATGTTGTTATTCCAGTGTGTTGTCATTTTGTATGAAGAAGTAGTCAGCGTATTTTCTGTCCCAGCCGACAGGGTGCTTAGACATATCTAGTTGTTTTTTAATGTTTGAAGCAGTTGCGTTTTTGCCACTGAAACTAGTGATCAGTATTCAAGCTCGGGTAGCACCCGTGATTTTTGAATGCTCATTTTAAAAAACAAGCAGACATACCTGGTTTCTTTGTTAATGGAATATCAACCATAGTGCGTTATTTAATTCCTAAACCATCTTTGTAGATTAATAGCAATGCTACTATTTAACCCCTGGCTGAAGAATAAAGAGGGTTAATTCTTGAAAGACCTATCCCACTTGACATATTAATGCAACTGCTTTGTAATTAATTTCACCATAACCTTCCACCTTTTGTGCAATCAGTCCGAGCGTAGGTGTGGATCTTTTGAAAGACATGAAGGGGTCAAAGGTTTCAAAAAACCGACAATGCGGAATGGTCACCCACTAGGATTCCGTCCCGAAGCATCAGGGGTCGCCACCCACGCCAACAGGTGACTCGTGGGATATTCTACCTTTCTGTAGAGGTGCTGTCGGTATATTTTTACTGTCCCACTGACAGGACGGGTTATTATTCGTACCAGTGTTGCTGTTTATATGACAGTATTTTACTTTTGAAAATATACTTTTGCCATTGTGAGTAAAATCAGATTTCGTTATTTTGGGTCATCCACGTATAAGTTGTACAATGAGCGTTCGTAAATTAAGGAGAGTTGTCCCGACCGTATTGCTCTGATGGCAAATCCCAACCCCTTTTATCATATTGCCTTACTCCTAGTTCCCCTCTGACCTGGAGTATAGCACCTGTTAGGGCCCCCAATCTATGGGTTAAATAGATTTAAAAAAATGAAAAAAATTCAAAATGAGTTTTTAAAAAAGAAATTTGAATACCAACAAAAATAAATAAGAACAAAGATGTCTTCAGATCTAATAGGGTAGGTTGACTTTTCACTTTCAAAATATTTCAATTTCAATATTTAGAATAGGAAAGATTGTCATTTTAAAAGAAATGAATAAAATATAATTCAAATTCAAATTGAAAATAGACTTTCCATCACAACCGACATCTTCGATATGCTGCTTTTTACCTAATAATTAAACTGCAACAGTGAAAATGCTTTAAAAGATTGAAATATATCTCCTCAAACGAAGACAAAGTTTTGAAGAAATATATTTTGTGTGGTAATTCTTAATGTTAATTTGCAATTTGTCACATGGGAGACGTTACAGTTTTAAAAACAACCTACCCTAATGACAAAACCAAGGGCTAAGATGCTGTAAGACCCAACCAACCACAAACATACGAGAAGGAAGCTAGAATTATAGCGTAACATATATATAATTTTCCCCATTCATATGTCCTCAAGAGACAGTCATAAATTTAAGAAGGCTTTCATTACACATAAGTAAAAAAGCTAAAATCATAGCGTAACATATATTATAATTTTCCCCATTCATATGTCCTCAAGAGACAGTCATAAATCTAAACGAGCTTTCATCACATATGAGTAAAGAAAGAACGCGTGAACAACCTACCGTGAGATGTTTTAATATTTTGGGTCATCCATAATTTAGTTATTTCTGGAGACGCTCGCAAATTTATGCTAAATTTCATCACACACATATAACAAAGTTAAAAACATTGTATGATATATTTGTGTGTTAAAAAGCAACAGATATTCTTTAAATGTGTATAAATTACTGTTGTAACTTTACTATAAGAGTTAATAGAGAAATAATAGGAAAAACAATAAGTATTAATGATATGGAAAAATGTTTACTCGCCAAATATACAATATATATACTGTTACAAGCTACCTCATCACCCAATTATCCATCGATTATTCTGAAAAAATTCTATTCCATTTTGGTTGGTAGTTCCAATGATCTTGGAAATCAATATTGTGCTAAAAGCTTCCGATGAATTTCAGCCCTGATACTCCTTCCAGCCAAAGAAATCGGATCACTTCATTGGTTCATACTGCTAAAGGAGCGGCCATGTTTATACTGTAAAGGACAGCAAGCAAAATGTCGCGATCATGCTCAAACTTCAATCTCGTGATCACAATAGTGCCAATCATAAATATGCATGCACAGAACACAATGTAAGAATAATAAGGATATGTTATGACGATTTTGCGGACATTTCTTTAGATCTTCCTTGTAAGTGGTCACCTATCTAAGTACTGAACCGGTTCATCGCAGCTTAACTTCGATGAGAACCGATGATTCCAGCGGACTTGATTGTAAGTTACTCAATGTGAATTTATTGAGAAGGAAAAATAAAGACAAATAAAGTAAATAAAAAAGTAAAAAGTAAAGTTGGCGGAGTGGCCTATTGCCGGTATCAGCCACCAGCGAGGGAATCTACCCCCTTTCGCTAGCGCTAGACCATAGGGATTGTTGTTGCTGAACTAGAGGGCGACACCTACCGCCAGCTCCCCACTTTACCACACAGATCAGATACCCAATCTGTGCTACTCATACACTGAGTTGACGGGGACCGGTATCGAACCAGGAATCTTGCGATTGCCTAGTCGAGCGCTCTACCGATTTAGCTAAACCGACCAGAGTAAATACACTACTTTAAAAAAAAATGTTAAATGTCTTTTTGTTTTTGATTATTAAAACAAGTGATTTTTGTCCAATTTTTAAATTGCTTATCCTCACTATGAAATATACGAGTTCAGTTTGCACTTCTTCTTCTTCTTCTTCTTCTTCTTCTTCTTCTTCTTCTTCTTCTTTCTTCTTTCTTTCTTTCTTTCTTTTTCTTTTTCCTCCTCTCTCTCTCCTTAGCTTTTCTTTTCATCTCTCTTCCTTTCCCTAAAACTTATTCTTCTCTTCTTTTTATACTCATTATAACCTCACCTCTTTTCCTCTCCGCTCTCTACTTCTTGTCCTCACATTTTCTCTAACTCCTCCTCACTTTGATCTTCCTCTTCCTCCTTCTTCTCTTCTTCAACATTCTTGTTTATGTCACCGTCTCGGTTTTCATAATCATGCATTATTTTGGTTTTAAATAAATAGGTAATTCTGGTTAAAAACCATATAAGAACGGTGATTGTCAAATATTTAAAACCACCCTGTTTTCTGGGGTCACAAGAATACGACGACTGCACCTCTGCAGATGGGTAAACTGCACCCGTGATGCTCAAATGCGGAATACTGGTGGTTGAGCAGTTCATACATGCAACACTCCACTTGGCCCTTACTTAGGCTAGACGAGCGGTCGTCGAAGAGGTCCTTTATGATCAATCGGCTGTTCACGTCAACCCCTATAATCTATATGATTGCCCGGTCCAATTGCCCTTATGACAAACCCCTAACCTTTATATCATGCTAGAAGACAGTGGCTGAGGGTCTTAGTGCCTTCGGCATGACGTTAAACTGTATTTAGTGATAAGTTCCAGTTCTGAATTTGGTAGTGTGGAGTACAACTTCATTGTCATTACTCGCAAGTCCACTGACCCGGAGTGGTAGTACGTGTTAGGGTCCCATCTATGGGTTTTAAATAGGTTTAAAAATTGTTAAGAATTGAGTTAAAAAAAGATTGAATACCCAAACAAGAATGAATAAAGCAAAACGTCTTCGGCATAAAATGACCCAACAAGGGTTGACATGCTGTAAAATCCAACCATCCAATCATCCATCCAATTATTTAAAACAACAAAAAAAACTATTTCCTGCAAAGATACATTTTGGAATAGAAGCCCACCTTGGATGACGTAAGACTAAATTACACACCTAACGATTCATAAATTTTACACTGAGCTGAATTGACGTCTTAGGAAATGCACCCAATGCCTCTCTCTCTCTCTCTCTCTCTCTCTCTCTCCTCTCTCTCTCTCTCTCTCTCTCTCTCTCTCTCTCTCAAAGAAATTGATCTTAGACGGTTATTGTAATTTTAGGCTTTAAGTTACCTTTCCGTGACACATCTATTTTCAAGTCAACTGTGTATCATAATAATTATCATTATGTTTGAATGTATTTACCCAACCCGTCCGATATGGGTAAGATGTAACACAAGGTCAATTCTTAATTTAGATTTACTTTCACCTTGACTTGTTGCCACAACCAAGGCCAAAAAGAACCCAGTCTGTCGGGGTGAGAGGACAGATAGATTCATGCCTTTCTTAAAGACCTTAGAGTGAAATGAAACGCATACAGCCTCGTCCAGGATCTGAACTCGAGTCGCTGATCCCATTTCCTACAACAATAATCCTGTTTTTATGTAACACATCTAAAAGGGCACATTATAGCAAGAATTTGATTAAAGTAATTTGCTTAAAATGATGTTGCTTAAAGAATAAGGCAATGTCCAGCCTAATTAAAAACTGAATAATTTTGTAGGGTCTCAGAATGTAGTCTTTAATCAACCAAATTCAAAATAAACTCATCAGCATTATCACGGAGTACTGTTACAATGGGGATCCAGTATATTTACGGGTCGTCTAGTATTATTAGTTGGTTGGATTTTACGGCATGTCAACCCTTATTGGGTTATTTCATGCCGAAGACGTTATGTTTTGTATTGTTATATACCCATGTTGCCGGTATATAAACAATGAGTTCTTAGTGATAGAGAAAGACAGAGACAGAGACATAGAGAGAGAGAGAGAGAGAGAGAGAGAGAGAGAGAGAGAGAGAGAGAGGAGAGAGAGAGAGAGAGGATTATATCAGCAGAGAGAGATATTGACAGATACGTCACTTACTGTTCTTTGTCTTAATCGTCATGTTGGATTCTACTTCGTCGACTCTTCTCTCCTACTTCGGCCATAATGTCTACGTCTAGTCTGGCTGTTCTATCTTTCTTCTTGCTTGGCCGATCTTCTAACTAACTAAGGCATGCTTAATTAATTAACAACGCTTGTTGCTTTTCAAGGCTTTATTTGCCTTTTATAACTAATACAACGCCCGGAGCTGACAGCCTAAGTAAGATACGTCTATCTTACTTCACATCTAGGCTGCAACTGACTAACTAACTAAATCACGAGACGTGTGGGAATTCAACTGTCCAGTAGTTTTCCGTCCAGTCATATGAAAAAACTGGAGAAAAAAACAGGAAAAACCCGCAGAATTACAGGGTATTGCTAATAATCTATGCTACCACATAGATTATGCAACAGTATTCAATTTCTTTTTATCAAACTCAACTTTTAAAACTCATTATTTAAACATCTTTTTTTCTATTAAACCCATAGATGGGACCCTAACAGGAAACAACCATCCGAATCAGAGTGAACCTAGGAGTAATGGCAATGAAGGGGTACTCCACACTACCCACGACTCCAGAACTGGGTCCTCACCACTAGATGCTGTTTAGCGTCATACCCAGGGCACTAAGACTCTCAGCCACTGCCTTCTAGCACATATATGATAAGAGGGTCGGGGTTTTGCCATAGGGTCGGGACAATCATGTAGGTACTAGGGCTTAACGTGACGGACCGATTGATCGGATAGGGTCTCTCCAACCGCCTAACCAAGAGCCAATATGGAGAATTGCGCGTCATGGAATGGTCACCCACTAGGATTCCGTCCCGAAGCATCAGGGGTCGCCACCCACGCCAACAGGTGACTCGTGGGGATATTCTACCTTTCTGTAGAGGTGCTGTCGGTATATTTTTACTGTCCCACTGACAGGACGGGTTATTATTCGTACCAGTGTTGCTGTTTATATGACAGTATTTTACTTTTGAAAATATACTTTTGCCATTGTGAGTAAAATCAGATTTCGTTATTTTGGGGGTCATCCACGTATAAGTTGTACAATGAGGCGTTCGTAAATTAAGGAGAGTTGTCCCGACCGTATTGCTCTGATGGCAAATCCCAACCCCTTTTATCATATATTGCCTTACTCCTAGTTCCCCTCTGACCTGGAGTAGTAGCACCTGTTAGGGCCCCCAATCTATGGGTTAAATAGATTTAAAAAATGAATAAAAAATTCAAAATGAGTTTTTTAAAAAAGAAATTTGAATACCCAACAAAAATAATAAGACAAAGATGTCTTCAGATCTAATAGGGTAGGTTGACTTTTCACTTTCAAAATATTTCAATTTCAATATTTAGAATAGGAAAGATTGTCATTTTAAAAGAAATGAATAAAATATAATTCAAATTCAAATTGAAAATAGACTTTCCATCACAACCGACATCTTCGATATGCTGCTTTTTACCTAATAATTAAACTGCAACAGTGAAAATGCTTTAAAAGATTGAAATATATCTCCTCAAACGAAGACAAAGTTTTGAAGAAATATATTTTGTGTGTGGTAATTCTTAATGTTAATTTGCAACTTTTGTCACATGGGAGACGTTACAGTTTTAAATCAACCTACCCTAATGACAAAACCCAAGGGCTAAGATGCTGTAAAGACCCAACCAACCAACAAACATACGAGAAGGAAGCTAGAATTATAGCGTAACATATATTATAATTTTCCCCATTCATATGTCCTCAAGAGACAGTCATAAATTTAAGAAGGCTTTCATTACACATAGTAAGAAAAGCTAAAATCATAGCGTAACATATATTATAATTTTCCCCATTCATATTCCTCAAGAGACAGTCATAAATCTAAACGAGCTTTCATCACATATGAGTAAAGAAAGAACGCGTGAACAACCTACCGTGAGATGTTTTATAATTTTGGTCATCCATAATTTAGTTATTTCTGGAGACGCTCGCAAATTTATGCTAAATTTCATCACACACATATAACAAAGTTAAAAACATTGTATGATATATTTGTGTGTTAAAAAGCAACAGATATTCTTTAAATGTGTATAAATTACTGTTGTAACTTTACTATAAGAGTTAATAGAGAAATAATAGGAAAAACACAATAAGTATTAATGATATGGAAAAATGTTTACTCGCCAAATATACAATATATATACTGTTACAAGCTACCTCATCACCCAATTATCCATCGATTATTCTGAAAAAATTCTATTCCATTTTGGTTGGTAGTTCCAATGATCTTGGAAATCAATATTGTGCTAAAAGCTTCCGATGAATTTCAGCCCCTGATACTCCTTCCAGCCAAAGAAATCGGATCACTTCATTGGTTCATACTGCTAAAGGAGCGGCCATGTTTATACTGTAAAGGACAGCAAGCAAAATGTCGCGATCATGCTCAAACTTCAATCTCGTGATCACAATAGTGCCAATCATAAATATGCATGCACAGAACACAATGTAAGAATAATAAGGATATGTTATGACGATTTTGCGGACATTTCTTTAGATCTTCCTTGTAAGTGGTCACCTATCTAAGTACTGAACCGTTCATCGCAGCTTAACTTCGATGAGAACCGATGATTCCAGCGGGACTTGATTGTAAGTTACTCAATGTGAATTTATTGAGAAGGAAAAATAAAGACAAATAAAGTAAATAAAAAAGTAAAAAGTAAAGTTGGCGGAGTGGCCTATTGCCGGTATCAGCCACCAGCGAGGGAATCTACCCCCTTTTCGCTAGCGCTAGACCATAGGGATTGTTGTTGCTGAACTAGAGGGCGACACCTACCGCCAGCTCCCCACTTTACCACACAGATCAGATTACCCAATCTGTGCTACTCATACACTGAGTTGACGGGGACCGGTATCGAATCCGAGAAGCGCTCTACCGATTTAGCTAAACCGACCAGAGTAAATACACTACTTTAAAAAAAAATGTTAAATGTCTTTTTGTTTTTGATTATTAAAACAAGTGATTTTTGTCCAATTTTTAAATTGCTTATCCTCACTATGAAATATACGAGTTCAGTTTGCACTTCTTCTTCTTCTTCTTCTTCTTCTTCTTCTTCTTCTTCTTCTTCTTCTTCTTCTTCTTCTTCTTCTTCTTTCTTTCTTTCTTTCTTTCTTTTTTTCCTCCTCTCTCCTCCTTAGCTTTTTCTTTCCATCTCTCTTCCTTTCCCTAAAACTTATTCTTCTCTTCTTTTTATACTCATTATAACCTCACCTCTTTTCCTCTCCGCTCTCTACTTCTTGTCCTCACATTTTCTCTAACTCCTCCTCACTTTGATCTTCCTCTTCCTCCTTCTTCTCTTCTTCAACATTCTTGTTTATGTCACCGTCTCGGTTTTCATAATCATGCATTATTTTTGGTTTTAAATAAATAGGTAATTCTGGTTTAAAATACCTATCATTTTTTAATGTGCGTGTGTATGTATGTGTATGTATGTGTGTGTATGTGTACCAGCTCATGTGTATATTTGTGATTGTGTTTGTGAAAAACAAATCTTTCGCCAAATGTTACCAGGATGTATTTTATTACTTGTCATCATTATTACATATGAGTCATGTTGAAAACACACACACACACACACACACACATTCACAAACACACGAGCACACACACATAAGCTCACTCAAATACACAAAAACACACACAAACACATAAATACAAAAAGCATACACGCGCACGTGCTCCAGGTATGACGTTAAACTGAATTTAGTGGTGAGGTTCCAATTCTAAAGCTCTGGGGAAGTGTGAAGTACCTCTTCATTACCATTACTCCCAGGTCCACTCTGCATCGGACTGGTAGTACGTGTTAGGGTCCTATTTATGGCTTAAATAGATTTTTAAAAAGATGAATTTAAAAATGTGTTTAAAAAATGAGTGTGAAAAAGATTTGAATACCCAACAAGAATGAATATAACAAAACGTTTTCGGTATAAAATAAACCAAAGGTTGACATGCCGTAAAATCCAACCAACCAACCAACCAACCAACTAATCAACCAACACACGGACAGATAGATAGATGGATAGATATTAAGCTTAGTTAAACTGTGAAGCACCCAGTGAGGATCTAACTCAGTATACTATTAATGGTCAGTAAGACAAGCCTGATTATCTGATTTTACAATCACTTTGTATTTCAATCAATAACGGTAAGTGCATAAAAAC
>CM042149.1:41095519-41123019 GCA_023376005.1 Doryteuthis pealeii | reverse complement strand
TATATATGTGTGTGAGTGGGTGTGTATGTATGTATACTACCAATTATTATTGTTGCTATTTATCACAACACTTTTGATCGATACACCTTTCATTATATATATATATATATATATATATATATATATAATTTAGGCAACCAGTCTAGAAGAAGAAATTGACCTAGTGTCACATCCTACTCGTGGGAAGGTATATATATATATATATATATATATATATATATATATATATATTCTTCATATATATAAAAAAGATGCCTCTAATTTAGCAACTGAGATAACTTTAAGTAAACATTTTGGTCTACCATTTAAACATTTTCCCATGATGCCCAATATTGTTTTTGATAATCCCACAGAATTTTCAGCTAAACGGAATACATTCCGATTAAATCGAACTTAACGAACCTAAATTCCAGCATCATATGCCACGCCGCCAAAAGACAAAAATCCCCCAAATCAGGGAATAAACCGAATTTAATAAAATTTTCAGTGTTGATATATTAATGAATAAAAGATATAATGCACCAGTTAGTTTATTTAAAAATCTTTATATTTCTTCAGGTCAGTTAACTTTGAACAACGTATATTTGAAAATCTGTGTTACGCTTCAAAGATACGTAACACAGATTCTCAACGATACGTGGTTTAAAGTTAACTCACCTGAAAACATGTAAAAGTTTTTTGATAAAATAACTAATGCATTATATATTTTATTCATCAATATATCAACACTGAACATTTCATAAAATTGGGTTAATTCCCTGATTTTTGGTATTTATTTTCTTTCGGCAGGGTGACATACAATGGTGGAATTTAGGTCAGTTATGTTCGATTAGTCCAAAATTGAAACTATATATCACACTTGCATTGTGGGATAGCCTTCAAAACCAATCACAAAACCAGTATAAACACAATGCTTCAAGCAAATTATAAAACACTTTGAAACTGTATATTCACGCATATATATATATATATATATATATATACCAACCGCGCTGCACGAGCAGGGTATGACACAAGGTCAATTTCTTAAGCGGAGTTCAACGTTTGAATTCAGAGTTTTCTTTCTCCTAGACCGGTTGCCTAACCAAGGTTAAAGAGCCTAGTCTGCCCTACCATTTATCCATAGCTGGAGGGAGAGTAGGATTCATACCTTTTCTATGGGTATTAGCGCTAAGTGAAATGCAATTACCACATCTAGAAATTTGAACTCGGGGCGACGAGTCCATTTCCCATGACTTTAACTATTACACCACGCGCTTCCATTCACGCATGTAAGACCACAAAAATGCGTATGGTCACAGCATTTGCCGTAGAGTAATTGTAAAATAATTAAGTATCTCAATTAATTATTTCAGTAAGTAATTTTTTAACGTTTGTTTTAATTAAACATTGAACATGAAACCAGGTTGCGCAATCGCATTTGTAATTCACAAACAAAAGTAAAATTGAATAACATTAATAGATATTCCACTGTTGAGATCTCTTCTGCCAGACTAAGTTAAGCTTAATAAACAATCTCACTGGATCTTCTATTACTGTAGTTTTACATCAGACAATGGTAAACTTGTTAATACCTATAATTACATATCGTTACATTCCTATTTCTATACACATAGGGAAAAGATCCTCAATCTTATCGACGCCCAAACATATTTCTCATCACATACTGAGTGAGTAACTTCTTCCGAAAGCATAATTCACTAAATGTCACAAATGAGGATTTCCCTTTTTATGATGTAAAGCATCCCTTAATTTTTAAGGTCATGACTCAGGGGAGATTTCCAAAAGGTCAAACAATTTTACTGAAATTACGATGAGACGATGTACAAAATAAACAAAGGAATATTTACTGTTCCCAATGGCTGGATTCAAGACTACTGAAATTGACCAATATATATATATATATATATATATATATATATATATATATATATATATATATATATATATATATATATATATATATATTATAAAATAATAAAATTCGAAGGCAATACAATGCGTAAAAAATAAAGACAAAAAGATGTTTTATATGTCTAATCGATTTCAAAGCTAGAGCTTCATCCTCAGATTTTATTTTCAGAAATGACGTGCTTATGTTTTTTTATTTGTGTGGTTATAATTTCTCTTCTTATTTCCTTTTCCTCTCCTTTTTTTCCTCTCTTTCTTCTTCTCCTCCTTTATGAATGGGCGAATAACTGTAATTTCTTATTTCTCTCTTTCTTCTTTTTCTTTTTCAAAAGTTTGTTGAGAACAAGGCTGACCGGATGTCAGCCTTGTATGATGTTGCAATATGTTGCAACCGTGTGATGTCAAAATTTTTTTTGAGAACAAAAATGAACAAATAAATAAAAACCGTTAATAGAAAATTTTTTTACATACTTAGCTTTTGTTTCGCTTTCACCTTTCCTTTCTTATTCTTTCTCCCTCTCTTTCTTTTTTTTGTGTTATTTCTCTTCTTTTTCCTTTTTTATTTCTTTTTTATCCCCTTTGTTTTCTAATTTAAATTATTTTTTTTAATAGTAAATAAGTAAATAAAAGATTATCTTAAATTATGTATTAGTATTGATAGAAAAAATAAATTATTATTTTTTATTATTTTTTTTTTTTTAAGAAAATATCTTTTATGAGTACTTTTTTCTCTTTTTCTTTTAAACTTAAATAGATTAAATATTATATTAATTATATATTAAAATATCATATAATAATTACACATTAGGATTGATGCAAAATTCAAAACAATAAAACAAACCATTCTCCTTTTAAATCTCAAATAGATTAAATATTATAAATCAAATATTTGAATTACAAAAGGCATAATGTTTTGCTTCAATTATATATTTTATATTAACGGTTTTTATTTATTTGTTCATTTTTGTTCTCAAAAAAAATTTTGACATCACACGGTTGCAACATATTGCAACATCATACAAGGCTGACATCCGGTCAGCCTTGTTCTCAACAAACTTTTGAAAAAGAAAAAGAAGAAAGAGAGAGATAAGAAATTACAGTTATTCGCCCATTCATAAAGGAGGAGAAGAAGAAAGAGAGGAAAAAAAAGGAGAGGAAAAGGAAATAAGAAGAGAAATTATAACCACACAAATAAAAAAACATAAGCACGTCATTTCTGAAAATAAACTCTGAGGATGAAGCTCTAGCTTTGAAATCGATTAGACATATAAAACATCTTTTTGTCTTTATTTTTTACGCATTGTATTGCCTTCGAATTTTATTATTTTATAACATACTTAACAATGCTTCAAGCAAATTACCAATTACTTTATATATATATATATATATATATATATATATATATATATATATATATATAATTTTTTTGAGAACGATTTACAGTTGGAAAAAATAGAGTGATATATATATATATATATATATATATATATATATATATTTATATATATATATATATATATATATATATCACTCTATTTTTTCCAACTGTAAAGCGTTCTCAAAAAAATTTCTTAAATTCTTTTTTCGAACACTTCAAAATTTTCTGTATTTTGGTCGTTTTAACTTTTTTAACATTTTACACTTATGAAAGCCGTTTTTCTTTGTCTACTTAAATATTTTATAATTTTCTATTATTATTATTCTATTTCATATTTAAAATAATAATAAATAGAATACATGTGTACATGAACAAATTCCCGGTCGAAACATGTGTTGGTAACGCAAATTAAATCAATTTTATCCATTCAACATTTTCTTTCCTTTATTTATTAATCCTTTCAACATATTGTCGGATTCATTTCCATTTTAAGCTTTCACACACACACACAAAAATTAATTTTAAAAAATTGTTTAATTGTTTTCTTGGTTGGAAAAAAATAAATGAAATTTATGATGTTTTAAAATAGATTTTTTTAAATACTTTAATTATTAATTTTTTAAACTTATAGGGTCAATAATTGTGAGTGAAAATTTAGGAATTTTTTAAGACAAACCTAATTTTATGCTTATTTTACCAGCCCTGTAAATATACTTATTATGAATGCAAGTAATGTTAAAATAACTCACATTTAACACAAAAGTTTATTTATATTCATTCATATTTATATTTTGTGAAGGATAAAGATACAAAAATTATTTTAAATGAAAAATATCAGGCACTTGCAAAGTTGCCGTAAAATCCATATTTAGCAAAATAAATCTAGCCACCCCACCTCCGCGCCGATTGAAAACAATTACCAACAATCAGGGAATTATCCGATTTTAATGAAATTTTCAGTGTTGATTTATCAATGAATGAATTTTATAATGCATTATTTATTTTATTTCAAAACTTTCTGATTTTTTCAGGTCATTTAACTACCCTCCCCCATGTTTTTTGGTGGGGCGCAAAATATCAGTGGCGGTTATGTAAAGTTGAAACTAATTACAGTATAAGTAAAAAGACAAAAGACTAAAGGTGTAAATAGAAGGAAAAAAAATAAGGGAGTTATCCTGCGAGAAAATAAGTACCGAAATCGAAAAATAAAATGTAAAATAAAAACTAAAAAAAATAATTTTCGTAGATCTTTTTTTTTTACTTTTTTGGATTTAATTGACTATTATCTAGGGTAGCTTTCTGCAAAACACGCTCTTTTAATACGCACGGAGATTGTTAAAAAATATTCTAAAACGTCAATAAAAAATGGAGAATTAACATTTTAATGTTTTATTTTACGTTTAATATGAAGAACAATTCCAAGTTTATGTGTTATAAAAAAGAAAAAAGAAATTTCTCTTACATAAAACCTAAATTTATGCATTTAAAAGTAATTTAAAAAGTAAATTTACGTAAAATAGCGCCATTTCTTAATCTTTGTTGACAACATTATCCCGTATTGACGTGTGCACTATTTTTTATGGAGGATTTATACGTATATGTTTTCAAACAAATGAAATAATAAATTTCTTCAAACACTGTTTATATATATATATATATATATATATATATATATATATATATATATATATATATATATTCATAAAATGTTGGTACAACGTTTTCATTGTAGTAACATTAGTAGTTAATTCTCTCTACCACGGTTTCGGTGTTCAAGGTATACCCTCTTCAGGAGAATACTATATATATATATATATATATATATATATATATATAATCTATTATTGTTGTTGTATGAGCCTAAATAGGAGGGAGATGATTAGCAGACTGATACTTAAGTCCCTACTACCACCAACCCTTTGACACAAAATATAAACACAAAATTTAAACATATATAATTTTTTTTAAATTTTAGAAAAATCAGAGAAAAAAAATCCACAGTAAAAGATTTGTGTTATCTTTGTTCATTCTTCATTTTGGCTGTGTGAGGATGCTAGACTTCTTTTAAAGGGAAGTTTGGTTGAAATGAATATTTATAACAGCCAACATGACTGTATTTTAGGTTTTTCTTATTTTAAATCCCACACACACAGAAACAAACAAAAAGATATATATATATATATATATATATATATATATATATATATATATATATATATATATATTACAACTTTTAAAAAAAAATATCGATCATAATAAAAAGATGGAAAAAAAAGGAAATAAAGAAAACAGATGAGAGAGATTATTATACTTTTTACATACTGAACTAAAGCAAAAGCTCTTAAGTAAACATATGAAACGTTATAATGATTAAATTATCATACTGAGGTATATCCACAGGTCCTGCTAGTAGTGAATATTATAATAAGTATGTATGATAAGTATATATACATATATATATATATATACATATATATTATATATATATATATATATATATATATATATATATATATATATATATATATGAAAATGGAAATAAATCCAACGATATGCAAGTATATGTTTTTAATTCTTAAAAGCTTGCAGTCAAAAAGATAGACTTTTGAAGTGGAAAGAATCCTTCAATAATCTGCTTGAAAACCCTCCTAAAATCACAGATGAACATACTCAAGAAATCATTGATACTCAACTAGACATCAAGTTAGTACACTTAACGGTGGATAAACTCGACGAACTTCTAAACAAGATGGTGACATCGCCACACTACATAACATCGCTCTTTCATATTGCCCTGATGATGCTTTATATATCCAATATATATAAAACCGAACCGCTCTAACGAAGACAGAACTATTTACTTATTCAAAAATAGACACATCCTCTTAATTTTTTTTTTTTTTTCATAATTCTCTACAGTCAATTTGAAAAAGAAAAGCAAAAAAGGATGAGTTATGCGCTTTTGGATGGGTTCGAACTCACTCTCTATGTTGTACAAACACCCAACCACAGAGGGGAAAATTGGAATCTGTAATTCTGAGTCAATGGATTGTTGTTTTTCTGACGCCATTTTTTTTCCTTTACCATTTGTATTAATTTGGCGGAGATTACGAACTCATTTTTTTTTCTGGCAATGTTTCTGCGTCTCCATTAAGCCTACGCTATTTTAGGGATTAAACTAAGAAAACCAAACAAGTAGGATTTCGTCAGTGCTTTATCCAATAAATTGTGGACTGTTCGGTCATAGCGGAAGTAGAATGTGAACGATTTAAAATGCACGTAGTGATGCCTTGCGTATGAGTGACCCAACTTACAAGTTTTCCAAGTTATGTCAATAAGTTTCATAAAAAGATTTAAGTTTCCAAATTTATTATGCCAAAGAAAAATATTATTATAAAGAAAACAAATATTAAAACATATTACAACACATAATTTATTACATTATATCTTATTATGTTTTTATACAATACAGTGTTATTCTTATACTTAAAAAAAACGTAACAAAAAATTAGGGTGTTTCTGGGGAACTGGGACGGATTAATGACATTTCATTTTATTTCAATGGGAAAAATTAATTTGATATGCGATGAAGTTAGAGCGAAACGAACTAAGCTCGTAATTCAAGGTACCACTGTAGTTGGTATATATATTTACCAACCCTTCCACACGAGTGGGATGTGGCACATGGTCAATTTTTAAGCGAAGTTTACTTGTTTGAATCCAGAGTTTTCCTTCCCCTAGACTGGTTGCCTAACCAAGTTTATAGAGCCCAGTCTAGAAAAATATCCAAAAAGATAATGATCATGAAAAAACACTTATACATCGGAATTACGGTCAAGTCACGGTGAATGTACCGGTTCAATATGATATACCGGAGATCGCAAGATCAGTGACGTAATTTGAGTGAAAACAAAATAACATTTCTGTTCAGCTAAAATCCTCAATATATTCTTCAAAAGTATGGTCGCTTTTCACCACTTTTCTTTGATTCTATTGACCAGTCGGTCTCACCCCCTTTTTCTACCAATAGACTCCTTTGATTTTTATTTTGCTCTGGTGGACCCTATAGCTCTTCGATGTTTAAAAGCCCTATTGTATTTTTATAATCAATTTTTTTGGTTGCCTGGACACCCTCCCCTTAAATGTTATATGGTCCCGGGGGGCATATGGCCCCCGGTTGAGAATCACTGCTTTAGACGAATCCTGTTACATTCTTATTGGGTTTTTTCTTTATTAAATGTTCTTGAGAGAACTTTGTAGACTTGCTACTTTATTCGACCAACCTGCCACGAAAAATAACTAAAATTAACTTCATCATCATGTCGCGCAAGCAGCACGGATATCCATGACAATCTCTCGCCAATCCTCCCTATCGTTCATTGCCTCTGGGAGTTCTTCTGCGCAGCATCCAGCATCCTCACATAGTTGGTCAATGTAGGTCCTAGCTGTGCGGTCCACATTAGCATTCTTATGTGTTGGCTTCCATAGGAGTATATCGCTTATGAGCTCGTCCTTGTTTCTCCAGCAGTGTCCTGCATGCCTAGTCCGTCTTACTCGTATGGTTTGGGAGATGGGGTTAAGTGGCCATACAGCTGCCTGCTTGTGGGGTGCTGTTTCCATGACTTGTTCAAGACTGCACAACAGCCTGGAAGAATTGTCGCTTTAGCTTGTCAGCGAGATCGGATTTCTATATGACTGATGATTTGTTTGCGGCCAACCATGCCTTTCCTATTCGTGTATTAATATCGCTCTCTGTGGATGAGATATTACTACCTAGGTATGTGAATTGTTCTACTATCTTAAGAGGCTTACCGTCAAGTGTGGAGATGTTTCCGTTCTTTTTGAAACTCATGAACTCCGTTTTATCAGAAATACCATTTCAGAAAAAAAAAGTTTCCAAGAGTGTTTAAATACACCTTTACAAGTAAAAGTAAAAGTAAAGTCGTCGGGGCAGCCTAATGTCGGTATCAGCCAGACAGCGAGGGAGTCTATCTCCTTTTCACTAGCGCTAGACCAAGGAGATTATTTTAGCATCTGAGGTGGAGAACCACAACTACCATCAGCTCCTCACTTTACCGCACATGTCCCTGTGCTACTCATACGCTGAATTGGTGAGGGCCGGTATCAAACGAGAAACCTTGTGATTCCTAGCCGAACGCTCTACCGACTGAGCTAAACTGGCTATAAAAAGAACAGAACGAGTGAGTACTTGATTAATTATAATTACGTTAATCGTGTATTCATTAATACACGGTATATGAAATTCAATTTAATTATTTTCAGTAGCCAATATAGATAAGTCCTTACAAATTTCTTAAGCATATATATAGCTGATTAATAGCAGTAGCGTTCTGTATTCAGTATCAGTAAAGGCTTGAAGTGATTCAAACGTATGTTACTTTAACTCCTCGTGTTTGTTCTTATTTGCATGTTATCCTTTTATACAAATGTATTGAGAAAATATCTTTAAAAATATGTTACAATGTAACTCAATAACTGAAAAATGTTGGTCTCAAATAGATAAGAAAAATAAATGAAATGAACACCAAGTTTTTCTAATACCACACAATAAAAAATGTTTCAAATCAATTTGAAAATATGATTTATTATAAGAAGAGATCATTGGACATTTTTTTAAATAGATTTTTTTTTAAATTATTTGCTTTATTTGACCATAACGATTAGATGTACAAAAGATAGGCACATTTCATCAATCCATGCATTTCTGTAGAACAATAGATTTACTAAAGACATGTTCTTGTGTTTTGAAAGTTACTGAAATTCCAAATATACTGATTATTATTCTTAAAGTTATACTAGACAAAACGTGACCCGTTGGGTCACCCATTGAGCTCTGGGTAGATAATTGGGATTAAGGAAAAGTGAGTTTGCAAAGTGAATCAAATAAAATGAATAAATACGACCGGTGAATTAAAAAAAGGTGAAACATTAAAATCATTTTGTAAGATTTCTAAGAAAGGGAATGTTAATCTAATTTAAATTTATTAAGAGCCAAGATGTTGGCCCGGCTGGCTATTTATGAAACGTAACATACAAATACGTATCATATCTCTCTCTCTCTCTCTCTCTCTCTCTCTCTCTCTCTCTCTCTCTCTCCACGCCCACTGAGAAACTAACATATATAACGAGGAGGTAATCAAGATATACATGGAGAGGGGGAAAGTGACAGGCAGAATGTCAAGTGAGAGTTTTTTTACTTAATTGCAAATTATGATAAATTAGAACCAATTGAAATGGAATTTTTTTCAAACATAACACAATCCTAAAACTAAGGAATATTTCAGTATAACTTTTGTGTAATTTAACTAAACCGTACAAAAACCTTTAAGAGACAAACATTGATTCGCTCAGCTTGAGTATAATAACAGATTGGTTTTATATGAAGCGTAATCAAAACCTATTTTCTTATTTTTACTTTGTGTTTCGTTAAAGATACTTTGATATTGGATGAGATTATTAGTGTTTCAATTCGCACTAATATCATTGAGAATGGTATTAACTATGTGTAGATAATAGGACAGACTAGATTCTTTACACCTGGTTAAACAACTAGTCAAGGAGAAGGAATTGAAACCAGTTTTAGCCAGACGCGGAGGGGTTAAGTAGCGTTTCAATTCGCGCCAATTCCCCTTAGGGAAAGGCATGTATCCTTCTCTTCTCCACCATTGCGGAGGTTTTGGGTAAATACACCCACCGTTTTGGACATTCTGTCCGCTTTTCTGATATTCGTTGGTGGCGGCTGACATCTGGGAAACCAAAACAAACAATGACGTCATCACCTCGTTACAACAAACAGGAGATCCCGTTGGGTTTCATCTTTTGCTTGTCATCTGATACAATCCTAGATATATTCAAGTTTCATACATAATTACATTTTTACCGAAGCGTGCAATTTAGGTTAACTTGGTGCATTTCTAATAAGATGAAATGTGTCGATAAAGTCATCCGAAATCGTCCAAATGCTAATTGTATTGCAACAGCTGTATCATAACAATTATTGGTTGGTTGGTTGGTTGGTTGGTTGGATTTTATGGCATGTCAACATTTCCTTTATTTTATGCCGTTTTTGTTTTATTCATTTTTGTTGAGTATTCAAATCTTTTATGCATTCTTGTTGGGTATTCAATTTTTTTAACTCAATTTTTACGCACATTTTTGACGCCTCCCCACAGATTTTTATTGGCAAATCAATGTAAATATTTTACAACCCTGTTTTTAAGAAATAGTGACAATAGGTCACTCTGCCGAATTTACTTTTTTATTATATGGTTTGAAGTAACTATTTCTAATTATTAATAATAATATTTTGTACACATTTATATGGTTTCATTTATCTAATATTAATACTAATAATTTTCAAAGAGAACTATTTGACACATAGATGGGCTCTTAACAAGTACTACCAGTCCGGGTCAGAGTAAACCTGGGAATAATGACAACGAAGGTGTAATTTCACACTCCCCAGAATTTGAGAACTGGAGTCATACCATTTAGTGTGATACCCAGAATACCCCTATGTTTTTTTGTATGTTTTTTGTTGTTGTTGTTTTTTGGTTTGGTGTCTTAAGTATCAGTGGAGGACACATGCAGCGTATTCTAGTTTTTAACCAAAAGGCACAGAACTCAATGGGTTTATAGGTCGTCTAGTATTAAAAAATGGAATAAATCTTTTAAAATTATTTGTTGTTTCCTCATTCTCTTTTTAAGAGTCTGTTTTCCGCAACTTTAAAACAGGGATGTCCAACACTTTTTGCAAAGATGGCCAAATTCGATAAAGTTAAAATGTCCAAGGGCCAATGGTTCTTTTTGATGTTTTTTAACCAGAAAATTATATGCAAATATACACTATTATAAAGTAATAAACAGATAGAAAGCAAATAAACAGTAGATAAATAAATCGTCGTCGGAGTGGTCTAAAGTCGGTATCAGCCAGACAGCGAGGGAGTCTATGCCTTTTTCCCTAGCGCTAGACCAAGGAGATTGTTTGGGCCTGAGGCGGAGCGCCACTCCTACCATTAACTCCTCGCTTATCTATGTGCTACTCATACGCTGAGTTGTCGAGGACCGGAATCGAACCAGAAACCTTGCGTTTCCCAGCCGGACACTCTACCGACTCAGCTAAACCGGCCCTAAATAGATAAAACAATTATATTCATTTTAGGTTTAAACAAGCACCAAAAGAATTTTACTAAAATTAAATCTCCATAAAACAATGTTTATGTTTACAAATCAACCGAAAAGAAAACAAAAAATATGTTTTTTCTTGCGATTTTACGTATTCTGGTCCAAATCGCCTGGGACGAATCGGCGCAGTGTACTTTTTGACACTGCTCTAGCGGGCCATAAATCATACATTATATGACCGACTGAGGACTGTCAGAAATAATACCACGGGCCAGACTTTGGACATAACAGCTTTACAACCAGTCTGCATTATTGGCTGGCATTAGACTTTATGTAAAGAGTGAGTATTGGAAAACTGGGCTGGTCGATTATCAAATGGTTCGGGACCTGCACAGAATCGCATAAAGAGATAATAATAATAATAATAATAATAATAATAATAATAATAATAATAATAATAATAATAAAACTGGTGGACTTTGCGGTTCCAGCAGATCACAGGGTAAAGTTGAAGGAAAACGAAAAGATGGACAAATACCTGGACCTTGCCAGAGAATTGAAAAAGCCGTGGAATATGAGGGTCAAAGTGATGCCAATTGTAGTTGGTGCACTTGGAACGGTCCCCAAAAACCTGGAAAAAGGACTGGAGGATCTGGAAGTCAGAGGAAGAGTTGAGACCATCCAGACTACTGCATTGCTGCAATCGGCTAGAATATTCAGAAGAGTCCTGGAGACCTGAGGAGACTTGTTGCCACTCAGACTCCAGTGAAATACCATCAGCTAAAACTAATGTGAAAAATTCAAAAGGAGTGATAATAATAATAATAATAATAATAATAATAATAATAATAATAATAATAATAATGACAGCCATAAACTGCACCAAAACTAACAAAATATGTCGGATTAGAATCCCTCCAAAGTAGAAGCAAAAAAAAAAGAAAAAAAAAGAAGAAGAAAAAGAATGAAGATTTTATATGAATGAAAACATAGAATTCCAGACGGAACGATCTCGATAGTTAGGCGCCCCTTCCCGCCACATTTCAAGGTAGAAGAAGGGCGTATTAGAAATATGTCTCACTATCAAATCTATTACATTAAAAACTATCCCAACCGTGTAGAACGTACTGAACTCACCAAAAGTGTAAGCGGTTACGAGCCATGAGATAACCATTCTGCAAAGTGGGCGGTACCGCCTCCGAGGAGGCGGTGGAAAGATCTAAAATGTTAGGAAGGAAAAAGTGGGCGACAAAAAGGCAGTAGGACGTAACAAGGGAGTCTTTTCTTCTTTTTCTTTTTTTTTCTTTTTCTTTTCTTTTCTTTTTTTTTTTTTTTTCTTTTTTTCACAGTATCTAATCTATTAATAATAGAGATTCGGTCTCAATCTGTCTGTAACCAAAACTACATCACTGCTTACGTCATAATTACCAAAATTGCCAATAAATAGAATAAAGAACAATTAATATTAATAGAATAAATAAAATGTTCCTTATAATTTAACGTTTGAATCCTTTCCATTGTAATAAATAAACTATATATTATTTAAATAAATAAACTAAATAAACTTCAGACTATCATCTCTTAGGCCTCCTGATAGAGGGTTTGAGAGGCAAACATTATTCCAGTGACGAAGAAATGAAATCTGTAGTGAAGAAGGGGCTCAAAGAACAGTCAACAGAATTTTACGAGACAAGGATATATGTTCTCATTCGAAGGTCGAACACTGCTATTGAGAGAAACGATGACTATGTGGAAAAGTAGGGATATGATCCACAGAGGACCAGCTTATTTTTTATGTATGATTCATATTCCTGTGTTGGTAATTATACCTACCCTAAATGTGGAGAAGTAAGGATGTGATCAACAGAGGACCAGCTTCATTTTATGTATAATACATGTTCTTGTGATGGTAATTATACCTGTCCTAAACAAAATGACATTAGTTTTTGACTCACTCTCGTATAAAGTTATTTTAAAAGTTAGGCCCGGTACAAGTACAGGTAGCCTAAGGTGTCTGTTAAACATTAGACTACCAGATACCTCAAGTTCACGTAAAAGATCCGAGAGATATTTTAAAACTATTTTTCTGAGAAAAGGGGATGGTGGGTCAAATATATTTCTATATACGAGAATAAAGGAACCATTTTTTAACGGCATATTAACCTTCATGGGTTATCTAATGCCAAAGTCATCCTTGCAGAAGAAAATACAAAATAAAAATGTTAAAATCCATTAAAGCAATGTATTTTTATTTACTGCCACAAACAGCAATTCCTTTACGTATAATATCTGGTTTTTGGTTTCTTTGTTTTAATGGCATATCAACCTTTGTGGGTTAGCTAATGCCAAAGTCCTCCTTGTAGAAGAACAGTAGGGGGCACTATTAGTCTGAAAGTGAACGTTATAGAACGACTGGAATTCGATCTCGCTTACTACGATGTCGTAGTCCAACACGTTTGCCACTACGCCACGGGGATTCCCCTATGTGCGATATTTACATGAAAAGGATAACGTGAAATCTTAACAAATGACGTATAACAGGAAAAGCCTTGAAGATTACTAAGAGTATAGGGGCATGAGGTATGACAGTGTGATGGAAAAGACATACAAAAATATAAGGCCTTAAGATTCTTTTTTTCTTTCTTTCTTTTTTATTTTTTTTTCTTTCTTTTTTTCCTTTGAATTTTTTCGTGGGCGAAATTCTTGAACTCCCTGAAATTGATCCGCTGGAATTGCGAATTATTTTGGCATTTCTGTTTTTTTTTTTTTTCTTTTTTTTTTCTGTTGGTTGTCTCTGGTCTCAAATTACAAAGAGCAACTCCCTGCACTTCGGAGCAGAAGTTCACGACTTCCGACCGCGTAACTAAACACATACACACATATACACTTAACCACAGACCATGTCATATACAGTCGAATATCCATATTCATGAATACACACACACTCACACATACGCGTGCACATACACACACACACACACACACACATATATATATATGTATATATATATATGTGTGTGTATATATATATATATATATATATATATATATATATATATATAGAGAGAGAGAGAGAGAGAGAGAGAGAGAGACTGACCGGTAGGCTTCCTGTGTCCCTTGCGCATAAAAATCTAAAAGGACGCAGTGAAATCGTATTCATGCGTCCCACTGTTTTACTTTTTTTTTCTTTCTACCATGTCAACCTAACTTCTACAAAGATGGCTTTAGCATTTCAATATCTTCTTAGAAACGAATTACACAGGACGGGGTAGAAGGTAGAGATTAGACGGCTTTAGTTGTTTCCACAGTTCATAGATTTTTAAAAAAAATACAATTTATAAAGAAACTTTAGATGAGATCCATCAAATTTTCTGGAAACTCATTCAAATCAAATACGTGCGTCCCAGGACGCATCACTATGGCAATGGCGGCCCTGACATTTCAGTTACTATCAAGTCATGGAAATTATGATTGTCACGTGTCTGTGACTACTTCCTCTGGGATGCGTAGTGTAATGGTTAGAGTCGTAGAAAATAGACTCTTCGACCCGAGTTCAAATCCTGGATGAGTCAGTTTAAATTTCATATAGCGCTAATACCTTTGGGAAAGGTATGAATCTGTATATTCTCCCTCCAATTATGAGTAAATAGTAGGGCAGACTGGACTCTTTAAACTTTAATAAGTAACCAGTCTATGAAAAGGAAAACTCTGAATTCGGACCTGTTAAACACCGCGTAAGAAATTGACCTTGTGTCGCATCCTGCTCGTGCGAAGGGATTGATAAATATATATTTCCTCTGGGGTCACCTGCAAACTCAAGTCTTTCAACGTTGGCCAAAAGACAATTGACAAACAGAAATATTTCATTCTCATGAATGTATTTATTTACCCAAGCCCTCCGGCAATGGCAAGATGTTACTCAAAGCGAGTTACCGCTGATCTAAATTCAGAATTTTCCTTCTCCTAGATTGGTTGTATGACCAAGGCTAAACAACTCAGTCTACCCTACATAGCTGAAGGGAAAAAAGACGGATTCATGCATTTCTAAATTGCATTAATGAAACGCAAACTGTCGCGTCCGAGATTTGAACTCGGACCGCCGGTTCCATTTCATAACCTTTTTTACTAAGCGCAGCTCCATGTAAGCATGCAATTGCAGCAATATCAGAGGAAATGGACCTTTAACTGCATCCAATGGTGAAGTTTCAATTCTAGTGCCCTGCGAAGTGTGGAGTACCCCTTCATTGCCATTGCTCCCAGGTCCACTATAACCTGGAATGGTAGTACCTGTCAGGGTCCCATTTATGGGTTAAATAGAAAAAATGAGCTTTAAAAATTCGAATACCATCAAGAATGAATAAAATAAAACATCTTCGGCATAAAATAGCCCAACAAGGGTTGACATGCCGTAAAATCCATCCAACCAATCAACCAACCAACCAATTATAGACAATGCGATCCCACTGAACTTCAGGGGTGTATAGTTTGTGAGGGCAAAGCATTTGGACGGCATTATCATTAAGTGATGACGACTTCCTTGGAGTAAAATTAAATTTTGAACCGCCCTCTCGTCTGGGGCGTTAGAATGCACCGACTGCACCTCTGCAGAGGGGTAAGACTCCCCCAATGAGGCCACCTGTTGGTCGTGGGTGGTGACCCGTGATGCTTAAGGATAGAACCCAGGTGGCTGAGCAGTTCATGACTTGCAATATTTCACTTTAGGCTTTTCTTGGGCTAGACGGGTGGTCGGAGAGGCCCCCTCCGATCAATCGGCTGGCCACGTTAAGCCCTAGCACCTATATGATTGCCCCAATCCTATTGCCCTTATGGCAAGCCCCAACCCTTCTTATCATATGGGTACTAGAAGGCGGTGGATGAGGATCTACATGTCTTGTGAATGACGTTAAACTCTATCTGATGGTGAGGTTCGTTCTGGAGGTTTGGGGAATGTGGAGCACTCCTTCATCACCATTGCTCCCTGGTCCACTCTGACCGAGAGTGGTAGTACCTGTTAGGGTCCTATCTATGGGTTGAATAGAAAACATGAGTTTATAAACAAAATTGTATTATGCATTAAGAATGAATTTATTTCACAACTTTGTCAGCATTAAATGACCCACCGAGGGTGATATGCCGTAAAACAAATCAAACCAAACCAAACTAAATTTTGAAGAGGAAATATGTTTTTTTATTTAAGTTCCAAACACGAGAGAGGACGTCACAGCGTGATGTAATGGTTAGCAAGATAGTCTTGCATATATATTACAACTGAATAACTACTTTGATCCTTGCTTGATGCCCCCATACTTGTGACCTTGTGTCACATCCTAACCATGGCGAACGGGTTGGGAAAATGAGACGTCTCATCATGGTTTAATGGTTAACAATCTAGTCTCACAGATCAATGATTGCTGTATAGCGAGTACGATTCTCACTGGATGCCTTATACTTTCTGTTACTTCCTACCCGTAGCGAATGTGTTGGGAAAAAAACAACGCTCCAAAACTAAGAGATCATCTCGCTGAAGGCTGTAGAAATGAACTGTCTGTAACATAAAGAATTGAAAACATCAAAGATAATATTAAAGAGGGAATCCCCCTGTAGCGTAATGGCTAGACTGCAAAACTAGTAGTAAGTGGGATCGAACTCCAGTCGTGCTATTACGTTCACTTTCGGACTAATATCCTTAGGAAAGGCATGAACCCTCCCATCCCCAGTTATTGGTTAAATACTACCACTACTGTTATTTTACAAGTATAGCTTTGGCATTAAATAACCCACGAAAGTTGATATGCCACTAGACAAAGAAAACAAACCAAACAGGTAGTATTAAGAAATTAAATAAAGAACACTAATCGAATGACTAAGCTGTTTGGTTAGTTGGTTGATTGGTTGGTTTTTACGGGATGTCAACCCATGGGTTATCTTATAAGCTTTTTTTAAATCTATTTATACATTGTTGAGTGCCATTGTTATTTGTGCAGGTAGGGACCATAACAGATACTACCACTCCGGGTCAGAGTGGACTTTCGAGTAATAGCATATGAAGGGGTACTCAACACTCTCCACAGCTCTAGAATTGGAACCTCAACACTAGGTTGTTAGGAAGACCCAACAAATATAGAATTGCTCCCCTTTGATCAGTAGGGGACTGATAGGAAAACCAGAAATGGGGTTTTCGTCATGTCACTTTTGGATTGGGTTTGGTTGTGAGTGGACGCACGTGCATCAGCATGGTTGAACAAGTTAAGTCACTTTTAGTGTAGAAGCATTCTATACCCTGTGTTAAATAAAACCTTGTTAATTTTCAAACAACCTGGTCTTTATCATTTCAGTCTTCCGTATTTTTATCTGTATGTAAAAAAAACATAACATAAGTGTCTATTGATTTGCTGAAAGTCTGATGCGATCTGAAAATCCAATGTTCTGTGAAGTTCTGATAAGATCCAACAACTATCGAAGGCTGAAAAAGAAAAAAAGAGTTCTGAAGATTCCTCAATACCAGCAATACCGTTATCCACAAAATAAAATATGTAACTATATTTTGAACTTGAAGTTTTGATAGAATTGAATACAGTAATACCTACCCTTACGTCGTTAATTAGTTTCCGTCAAAAAGTGACTTAAGTCGAAATAGCCACTATTTAGTTGTAATTATCCGATCTAGGTAAATTATGAAGCCAGCCAAGCCTATTTTTTATGTTAGCCTACGTAATCAGTATATTTCGGTATATTAAAAGCGCAATCGATACAAACCGGATTTAACAGTACGATACAGTATAAATGATACAACTATTTTTACTAACGATGTAAATATCATAATATTTTATATAGCTTTTAAGATTTTAAAATGACATAAGTCGAGACGACTTAAATAGAGGTATGACAAAAAGTTATGTATCTTAAGTATTATATAGATTGTTACTGTATATTTTCGTTTTATCTATTGTAAAAGCAACAATAGGGTTTATATATAACTAGAAGCTACCACCCGACATTGCCTTGGTAGGGGGTGTAAAAAAGATAGTCTAGCATATCTATTATTGTTGAATCGTGAGTTGGATCCTCGCAGGATGCCCCATTAAAATCCCTACGTAAAAAGACCTTGCGTTGATCTAGCTACTCTGAAAAGAAAAATTAATGTCTCCTATTTGAAATATAAATGCAAAAAAAATCCATGCTGTTATTTAAATGTTATTTTTTAATTATCTTCACGAACATAAATCAAATTTTCATTATTTTTTTCAAGATGCCAAGTATGGTGATAGTTAATGTGTATATATATTTACTACGTCGTTAATTGTTTTATTTTTGTAGTTTCTTCCGGACATACATATATATAATTACCCTTTATATATGTATGAATATAGATAAAATTGTAAATAACCCTTTCTTGCTCCTCGTGATTTAATTCGTTCCGTAAAATTTTCTGGGGTTCTACTCTTATTCATAATTACTGTATACTAGCAGGATATACCACAGTATAACAATTTAATTATTACAACGTTTGATATGTTCATATAAGAGCTATTGCCAATACTTCAATATGTAAAAAAAAAGTATAATCTTGATTTAAGTCCCTATCACTCTTCTTTTTCTTTCTTTCCTTCTTTATATTATATTTATTATATTCGATTGAAACAGATTAGCGTTATTGCTTCTGTGCGCTCACCCCTCCCTCTATCTTTCCCTTACTCTCTTTCTTATTATATTTTTCCTGTGTAGTATGTCCCTTTTCTTCCATTTCTTTCTTTAGAATAAAAACGGAATGATCCCTTATTTAGCTGAGATGACGACACTGATAAGAAATAAGAATTCGGCAGATAAGCAACACCAGATAATCAGGATTTACATTTTTGCACTTCATCTTGGACGATTTGGACGGTTTCATTTTTAACCAGAGATAGCAAGATGATAACGGGCGTAGAATTAAGGAACACGAATATCAATATTAGATATAGAAATATGTAGATTGTTATTGTATATTTTCGTAATATGTATTGCAAAGGCAACAATAGTATTTATATGTAATAAAATTGCAAATCATCCTTTCTTGCTTAAATAGCGCCTCATGATTTGATTCGTACCGTAGAATTTTCTCGGCTCCTGCTAGTAATCATAATTACATAAATACTCGAGTAATTAACGACTTCTTGTAATGATCAACCTCTAATTTCTAGTATTATCTGCGTTATTCAGACTATTGTCATCATCTTCATTGTTATCTGTACAACGTTTCGGCCGATACGCCCTCCGGCCTTCTTCGGGTATTTCTTGTCGGACTCGGGAACCTTCTTTTCGGACTCGGGAACCTTCTTGTCCTAATCGTGGGCCATCACGGAACTTTGAACCTAACCCTTTATTCAGTCCATGGGGGTATCCTGTTCTCATCCCGCTAGCCATAGCTGGGGTAGGGGCGTTAAGCAGTGTTAATTATTATTCTATGTTACTGCTGCCCTTGATCAGGATTGAACCTGCAATCTAGAGATAACTGTCACTTAGAACTGTCTTGACCTAAATCCTTTATCCACTAGGCCATGTGTCCAATTGGACAATCCAGTGTGAATTTCTAGCTGCAAAAGGGTGTTTTTACGTGACACAATGGTTAAGTGAGAATATGGCCAGAGGAAAACAAAAGAAGGAAAATAGAATGTGTTAGGTCCAGATATAAGTATATGAGCGGGGTTTATCCTCAAGGAGGCAAAGGATCAGTCGGGTAAAGTTTAAGAGGGTTATACAGCCACTATGAAGTTAAGCTAGTTAGATATAATAACTTTAGGTAACTGGTTTTAAGAGAAAATGGGTCTTTAAAAAGTTAATGTTCTGAAAAGTGGGCACACTGAGACTGATAAAAAAGTAATGGCTATAATTTTAGGGAAAAAACAGTCACGATGTCTGAGAAGAAAAGTAAGTACCCGTTTTTTGGTGGTCGAATCCATGAGGGTGTGTAGGGGTGTAATCTGCATATATTCAGCCGGCTCAAACCCCTTAGCAGTTTCAGACCAGCCGTTGGAGTGAGAGTGTCGTCCCAGTAGCAGGTGATAGAAAAATAGGCAGGAACCCACATTAGTGAAATTAGCAATCGACTTATAGTTAAGGCAACTTTCTTGCCAGCTGACATAGACTTAAGTGTCTTCTGCGCCACCACAAACTGCACAAAGTGTCATAACTTCCTCTTCCATTAGCGTCCTGTTATCAAACTTTGTGTTCTGTTTTTTTTTCTATCCATGTGAACCTGTCTTTAGCTCGTACCCTTCGAATCGGCCAGCACAGAACATTACAACATCGACATTGTGCAACGAGAGTGCACGAGTGCAGACCGGTATTCTCATATTTATCAGCAAAATTAAGCCCATAAACAAGTTAAGTTTCGACATTTAAGAATATCACAATTGCTTTAAAAAAAGATCTGAGGATGTTAGTGGATATTTTTGTATTATTTATTGCAAATGCAACAATAAGATTTATGAGGGAGATTTTAAAAAATCATCCGCACTCTTGTTTTATGGAAGCCGAGTTCATCGTGGATGATTTGATAGGCAGAACCATGACTAATCTGCTGAGAACAAGTTACCTCATCGATGATAATTGGCTGGTTTTCCATTACCATCTCTCGAGTTTGCCGAATCTTTTCATCAGTGGTGGAAATGGACAGGCCTCCTGCTCTCTCTTCGCGCGTCCAAAAAATGCCGACTATAAGCACGCATGCGTAGGATGCAGCGTGACATTACTAAATACATGTTATGGTGAAAGTGAGGATAATGTTTTACTCTCCTTCATATATGTATTTGTTGGATTATTTTGTGATATAGGGTATCCTGCAATACACTACCTAAATTTATAGACTAGGTGGGGTCATGTGTGCTATTCCTCCGCCAATCAATAGCCATAATGTATGGCTGATTAACTACTTAAACACTGATAGTTTCATTGTCCATTTGCAATCATTGACGAACGAACTTACAATACTAAGGATTCTTTACGAAAGGATTACCAAGGATTTCCGCTGGGCAAGCGCTCTAACTTGAAGGCCAAAGAGGATGGCCATTAAAATTGTAACAGTATTAAAATTGCAAATCACCCTTTCTTGTTTAAATAGCTCCTCTTGATTTTTTTATGGGTAAATTGTGGGGCAGACTGGGTTCTTTAACCTTGGTTAGCAACCAGTATAAGAGAGGAAAAACTGTGAATTCAAACCTGTTTAACGCCATTTAAGAAATTGACCATGTGTCATATCCTACTTGTGCGGGGGGGGGGGGGGGCGGGGTTAAATATGTATGCAATTATTTTGTAGGCTGTCTTTTTATCATCATTCATAATTCAACATTATGAAATTTAATACGAAAAAAATTTTGAAAAAACCGTTATATGGTGTCGTGCTGAGCGGAATATTACTGTACATATATTCATCAACGCTGAACCTGATCACTAACCTTCCCACGCGTAGTGATACATGCAAGTGCAATGTCAAACCACGATAAAATTTCACACGCACCTCCAAGACACGACCAGACTTGTATTCTGTCATAAGAACGATACCTGTTTACGCGACTAAATTCACGTAGTTCCTTCACGATCTTACCAGCACCCCGACTCCTTTACATCCTCTGACACACGTTTTGGGCACTTAGAGGTGTGTACATACGCATCCGTTACACAGAAGCAAAATTTGGAGAGATGTTACTAGAACATAGTCGTAAATAAGGAACTATAAATGCTGTAATTGCATCATCACTTAACCGACTTAATCCAGAAAAAAAATGTCAATCTGAAGAAAGTGAAACACATTGTCACACAATCTGTCCTTAAAAAAGTGCATTTATTTTCAGATCAAATTTGATCTTGGTTGGTTGGTTGGTTGGTTGGGATTTCCGCATGTTAACCCTTAGGTTATTTGATGCCAACGACGTTTTTGTTTTATTCATTCTTGTTGGGTATACATTTTTTTTATCAATCTAAAGAAAATGTAACATATTGCTACACAATATATCCTGAAAAGAATTGCATTTTTAAAATCAAATTTGATGCTGGTTGGTTGGTTGGCCGGTTGGTTCGTTGGGTTTTGCGGTATGTTAACCCTTGTTGGATTATTTTATACCAACGACGTTTTGTTTTATTCATTCTTGTTGGGTATTCAAATTTGTAATCAATTTTAAGAAAATGTAACACATTGCCACACAATCTGTCCTGAAAAGAATTGCATTTTTTAAATCAAATTTGATGCTGGTTGGTTGGTTGGTTGGTTGGTTGGTTGGTTGGTTTTTGCGGTATGTTAACCCTTGTTGGATTATTTTATACCAATGACGTTTTTGTTTTATTCATTCTTGTTTGGTATTCAAATTTTTTAAACTCATTTTTAATCACATTTTTAAAACTCATTTTTATCTATTTAAACCATACATGGGACCCTAACAGGTACTGCCACTTCGGGTTAGAGTGGACCTGGAAGTAATGGCAATGAAGAAATACTCCACGCTCCCTAGAGCTCCAAAATTGGAACCTTATCACTAGATGTAGTTTAACGTCATACCCAGGACACTAAGACCATTAGCAACCGTCTTGAAGCACATATATCATAAAAAGGGTTAGGAGATTGCCATTGAAGCAATACGGTCGGGACAAGCATATAGGTGCTAGGACTTGACGTGACCAGCCGATTATTCGAAGTAGGTCTCTCCGACCGAAGTGGAGTGTTGCATGTCATGGACCAGGATTCTGTTCTTAAGCATTACGGGTTGCCACCCACGGCAAACAGCAGAGGTTCAGTCGGTATATTCTAAAGCTCTAGTCGACAGGTCTAAAAAAAATTAAATTTGATCACAGAAGATAAATTCTATGTTTAAATAATAAAATATGAAGAAGATAAGAGACTGTGGCGGGAAATCTTCTTTCCAGGCTAAACTGAAAGATTTACAGTTATTACTCAAAAAGTTGGAGGTCAAATGTTTTGAATTTTATTGGTCTGGGTTTTTTTTTAGATGAGGCTCGATAAATTGTATTATTTAGATTTTTCGGACTGTTGTTCTTATCTTTATTGTTATATACAATACGTTCCTTCATCAGGTGTTTATGCTGCGAATTATACAATAAACGCCAATAAACAATGTAAGGATATTTTTTAAATAATCGTCACGCTTCTCAAATTGATAGGCGTGCAAAAACAATGACATCATCATTTGAATGAGATGATTTTAAAGTCTTCAATACTTTGTTTACACAACAGTCAACTTATTCAAAATCATTTCACAGTTGGAATCTTTACAAAATCTTAACACTTGTACTCGGCCATGTTTAACGGAATGAGCATGATCTTCCCCAATGGATTAATTAAATATAATTAATATTTCAACATGAAGTTTTCGTCAAGAAGGTTTTCGAGTTCAAAAAGAAACAACCGAAAAAGGCTGGAAGGCACATCGGCTGAAACGTTGTGTATATAGTTATTTACTAAGCTTTGCTTAGATGTGGCACAAGGCTGAATGTATGGGGCACCTGGTGAGGCTAGAACACACTAGTCATGGTTTATCAGTCTACCTTGCTAACGATTACACTACGAGAGGCACCCAAACGTTGTGTATATAACAACAGTCCGAAAAATCTAAATATTACAACTTTTAAATTTTCTCCGAATGAATAGAATATAAAAATAAGAGATTCTTCGTTTCGTTTACTTTTTTGGTTTGCGAAGGAATCAAAGTAAATGAAATATACTTTATACATTATTAGAAAAGCGGTTTTACAACTGAAATAAAGAAATATGCTTAGATGTGCGTTTGGTATATATATATATATATATATATATATATATATATATATATATTGAACAGCCTTCTGAACACCTTGTTTTTTTGTATTCTAATATACTTAAACACACACACACACACACACACACACACACACACACATATATATAATATATATATATATATATATATATATATATATATATATATAATGACTAGCTTGCTAACCATTACACCACGGCGTGACACCAGAACAACCTCAAATTTGTGTTTTATTTTTTTCAGTCTTCAAAGTCTACCATTTTTTTGAAATCTTTAAAAACTTATTCGAATGTAATAGCAATCAAGTTAAATTAAATTAAATTAAAATTAATGTCATTTTTAAATGTAATTAACTTTTAAATTAGAAAATATATATATATGTGTGTGTGTGTGTGTGTGTGTGTGTGTGTGTGTAATGTTGTAAAAATTGAAAAAATACAAGTTTCATTATGTTTTTTCAATTTTTACAATATCACATATTGTCGGATTTACTTCCACTTTTTCTTCATATATATATATATATATATATATATATATATATATATGCAAATTATTCATGGAGAATGCGACGTAAACAACTAATGGAATAGTGACGTCGGTGGTGACGTACTTTCGGTTACAAACTGACAGGCATTTAATCTTCATCATAACAATATCAGTCACAAAAAATGTAATTGCTTTTTCTAATAGGAAAGTTCGTTGGTAGAAACTAATAAGAAAAATGGGACTTAAAAGATTTAGAATGGAAATGAAAGCATAACATTTATGAATTACATTAATATTTATTTCTTTTAATTTGATTTAATTTAATTTAATTTACTATTACATTCGAATAAGTTTTTAAAGATATTTTTTAATGATAGACTTTAGTGACTGAAAAAAAAAATCTGGCATGCTGCTAGTCTCACAGATCTATTAGTACTGAATAGCGATCTCGATCCTCACTGAGTACCACATAGAATTTTTAAAAATCTCTACGTTAAAAAGACCTTGGGCTAATCAGGCTTGGTTGAAGGTCAGGAAAATAATCTTATTCTAGGCCAGCGCCTTTCTCTTTCTTTCTTTTTTTTCTTCTTTCTATTTTTTCTTTCTTTCTTTCTTTCTTTCTTTTTTCTGTCTCAGAACGACGTGACCATTCTTTTCTAAAATATTTAGTTTCAACACTTAATACATTAATTTAATACTTTTTAAATACAAAGTTTCTTCAAGACTAGAAAGCAGATGTTTTAAAGAATATTTTTATGAATAAAATTTTTGTACAGCTTTATGAGGCTGGTTCAATTTAGCGTAGCTTAATGCAAAAATGAATTTGATTAGTAATGGTTATCGTCTTAGAAAACGTATACGCCGATTCAAGTTCAAATCGTGGACAAAGCGTTTCAGTTGTGACAGGCATAAATCCATCCCTTCTATCTATGGATAAATAGTAGAACAGAAATTGTTTCTTTTACCATTATTAAGATAATCAGTCTATGAGAAGGAGAAGGAAAATTTTGAATTGAAACCAGCTGTACTCTGCTTAAAAATTATCTTTAAGTCGCATCCTGCCCGTGGCGGGTGTAAAATACATACTTTGAATTTGACTTGGGTGTTAGACTTTAGCATTCCCTTTGAAGAAAAAAAAAGGTCTCTCCCATGTGGTTAAACAGGAGTGAAATAAAAACATTAAACATCAAAAAGCAACTACGCAGCAGTCACGTGTAGGTGGTGGGTGTTTTTTTTACATTAACATACATTACAAATTGAACCCTGGCTTGAAACTTGTAAAATAACTTTTCGAAAAAAAAGAAATTGAGTAATCTGAATCTTTGTAGTTCATTATTTGATAATCGGAAGAAACTTTTGGTAAAAAAACAAAAAATCACTAACAAAAGATTCCGAAACTCTGCCAACGAATGTATCTATAAAAGCTTATATGTATCTATAAAAGGTTTAAAGATAATTTTACAATAACAATAAATAATAATTTTAAAAAGGGTTTAAAAATAATTTTACAATGAAAATAAATAATGATTTTAAAATGGGTTTAAAAATAATTTTACAATGAAAATAAATAATGATTTTAAAATGGGTTTAAAGATAATTTTACAATAACAATAAATAATAATTTTAAAATGGGTTTAAAAATAATTTTACAGTGAAAATAAATAATGATTTTAAAATGGGTTTAAAGATAATTTTACAATAACAATAAATAATAATTGTAAAATAATTTTACAGTGAAAATAAATAATGATTTTAAAATGGGTTTAAAGATAATTTTACAATAACAATAAATAATAATTTTAAAATGGGTTTTGAAATAGTTTTACAGTGAAAATAAATAATAATTTTAAAATGGGTTTAAAGATAATTTTACAATAACAATAAATAATAATTTTAAAATGGGTTTTAAAATAATTTTACAATAACAATAAATAATGATTTTAAAATGGGTTTAAAGATAATTTTACAATAACAATAAATAATAATTTTAAAATGGGTTTTAAAATAATTTTACAGTGAAAATAAATAATGATTTTAAAATGGGTTTAAAAATAATTTTACAATAACAATAAATAATAATTTTGAAATGGGTTTTAAAATAATTTTACAGTGAAAATAAATAATGATTTTAAAATGGGTTTTAAAATAATTTTACAATAACAAGAAATAATAATTTTGAAATGGGTTTAAAAATAATTTTACAGTGAAAATAAATAATGATTTTAAAATGGTTTAAAAATGATTTTACAGTGAAAATAAATAATAATTTTAAAATGGGTTTAAAAATAATTTCACAGTGAAAATAAATAATGATTTTAAAATGGGTTTTAAAACAATTTTACAATAACAATAAATGATAATTTTAAAATGGGTTTAAAAATAATTTTACAGTGAAAATAAATAATGATTTTAAATGGTTTTAAATAATTTACAATAACAATAAATAATAATTTAAAATGGGTTTAAAATAATTTTACAGTGAAATAAATAAATTTTAAAATGGGTTTTAAAATAATTTTACGATAACAATAAATAATAATTCTAAAATGGGTTTTAAAATAATTGTACTAATAAAATTTTATACTGAACTTTTCAAAAATAATTTCCCCGATTTAAGTTGTTTTGAATTTTAGTTGATTAGAAATTTTATTAATCAAAGCTTCCTCGAAAAGTGACTTTTGATTAAAAAGGCTTTGATTGTATATTTCACCATAATAAATATAAATATAATATAATATTATAATATTAATAATACGCTTGTTGCTAAATCTTCCGCCTGTTATCATTCTGCAACA
>CM042149.1:41070519-41090519 GCA_023376005.1 Doryteuthis pealeii | reverse complement strand
ATAAAATAGGAAAAAAAATGAAATAGAAAAAAATAATCCAGCGAGACCCATGTAAATACCACAGTGTTGTAATTTAACAATTAAAATGTTTGATATATATACTCAAAAGTTATTGCGAATAGTTCAATATGTAAAAAGTATAATCATCTTGATTTAACTCTCCCCCCCTTCCTTCCTTCCATCTTTCTATTCTACCCCATTCCTCTCTCGCTCCCCACCCCTCTTTCTTTCTCATTATATTTTCTTTCTTTTTCTTTCTGGTGCGTAGCATGGCATTTTTCTTCCCTTACAATCAAAACGGAATAGTTCATTATTTATCTGAGGTGACAATAGGGCTTCATACATGAATGTACAAGCGTATTAATTAGAGATACCCCAAAATTCGTCTGCTTTTCATTTTAAAAACGACCTAAAATTAATTAAATCGATTATTTATGGTCAAATGTTTGTCTAAGTCGAAAAGTAATAACATAATGAGCATCAGTAAAAAAAAAAAAATAATAAATTTGAAAAAAGCAAAATAATATTACACATGTAATTTATTTTTAATACATTTAAAACTATTTTTTCGGTCAATTTTGATCAGGATGGCCACCCGTTAGTTACCGTAAAATACGTGTTTACAAAATAAATTTAACCCTTGCGATTGAAAACAAAAATTACCAAAAATTAGGGAATTATCTGATTTTAATGAAGTTTTCAGTATTTATTAATTAATGAATGCATTTTATAGTCCAATAGTTATTTTATTTCAAGACTTTCTGATTTAAGTAGGTATTTCTACTATGATAAATTAAAATTCATTTAAACTATGAGCAGCATGATGTCAAGTTTCAAATGTCATATTAGATTCTAAAAACATTTTTTCAATAACTTTTCTTTAGTATCAATCACCCATATTCTTTTGGTCGAAAACTGTACTGGAAATTTAGCTCCCTCCCCCTTTTAAACGGAACAAATATCGATGTATTATTTTTCTTTTATAAGATAATAGCCAATTAAATAATTATCGAAATGAGTAAAAAAAAAATCTCCAAAAATTATTTTTTTAGTTTTTATTTTCATTTTATTTTCCGATTTTCGGTACTTATTTATTACCAGAGCAGATTCCTTAAAAAAACTGTTTTTCTTCTATTCACACCTTCGGTCTTTTGTCTTTTTATTTATGCAAAAAAAGTATTAATCACATATAACCCCACCGATATTTTGCGCCCCAAAAATAAATGGGGAATTCAAAGTTAAGTGACCTGAAAAAAATCAGGAAGTTTTGAAATGAAATAACTGATGCATTATAAAATTCATTCATTGATAAATCAACATTGAAAATTTCATTAAGATTGGATGATTCCCTGATCTTTGGTAATTTTTTTTTTCAAACGGGGTGGGAGAGAATTTGTATTGTAAAAACCCGGATTTTTCGACAAATTGGGTATACCTAGTATTAATGTATAGATTGATATGCTAGTACCTACATGCGTGTGTCACATCCTGTCCTCACCTCAGATAAATAATAGACCATTCCATTAAAAAGAACAACATAAACGTGAAAGAAAGAGAAGAGAATTGGGAAAGAAATAAATCAAGTAACAGTGTGAAAACGTCGATTACGTCACGAATGCTTTCACAAACATATTATAAACAAAAATCATACACATACACGTACGTACAAGCCAAGAGGAGAGAAGAGGAAATCAGATCAATGAAAGCCATCAAAGGAACGCTGACCATAAGACTGGTCATGGAATTAACTAGAATTAACGGGTAGGATTTATTACCACTCTCCCAACCACTACCCTGGAAATGAGTATATATTGAAATAAGTCTCATAGGGTTGTGAGAATCCTATAGGTGCTAGGGTTTGGTGTAATCAGTTGTTTGATTGGAGGAAGCCTCTCCGACCACCCATCTAGCTTAAGTAAGAGTCAAAGTGGAGTGTTGCATGTCATGGACTGCTCAGCCACCGCGACTCCGTCATTAAGCATCACAGATCACCACGGCCAACAATTGGCCCCATTAGCAGGATTTTACCCCCCTGTAGAAGTGCAGTTGGTGTATTCTTCAGTCCCAGACGACAGGGTGGTTTCTCTATCTGTTCCCGTCTATGTCAATCTGTTCATATGTATACATATCAGTCTATTTATCTCTGTTTCAATCTCTCTCTCTCTCTCTCTCTCTCTCTCTCTCTCTCTCTCTCTCTCTCTCTCTCTCTCTCTCTCTCTCTCTCTCTCTCTGCCTTAGCTACCGAAACTGTGTTATCACTCCTAGTTGGCAGCTGATGAGGGCAGGGTATCGCACGTGCCATCACACGTTGTATGACGAAAAAAAAAAATATATATATATATATATATATATATATATATATATATATATATATATATATATATGAAGAAAGGAAGTGAATCCGACGGTATGTAGTATATTAAGAAAAATGAAAAACACAGGTTTAAATGGGTTAAGTGGTGAGTTTATTGGCCGACGCTGCAGTGTTTCGATCTAATTAATAATTAGATCATCTTCAGGGCATAAGATAAGAAATTATTTATCACAGAATAACGAGAAAAGCGAGTGGTAGTCCTTGTCATTCAGTCTGTATATATATATATATATATATATATATATATATATATATATATATATATATATATATATATATATATATATATATATATATATGAGTTTTCTTTTTTTAATTTTAAAATTAAGTTTGATATATATATATATATATATGTATATTAAGTTTATATATATATATATATATATTATATATGTGAGTTTGTTTTTTTTAATTTTAAAATTAAGTTTGAAAAAGAATTGAATATCTAACAAGAATGAATCAAACAAAATGTTTTCGGCATAAATTAATCCAACAAGCGTTGACATGCCATAAAATCCAACCAAACAATAAACTAACCATACTGAAAAAGATAGATGTGAATAGATTGACATAGATATGAACATGCTGCTGTAATAAACTTCATGTCTTTCAGTACAAAACTTGCATCATGTGAGCTAATATCCTGGTTTTAAAATAAATAATTGAAACTATTTATATCGTTTGTCAATAGAATACATACATATATGAATATATATCATCATCATTGGCATTTCAGTCTCGGAAGACTATAATAAAGTTTTTGTGCCCCTGAAGTTACAGTGCTTCCTGTGACAGTAAAGTCCAATGTTCGAAAAACATTCTCGACCACAGATGTCATATGTGAAGGCTGTCCCTGAAGATGTTGATGTGCCGGTACTTTGTTGCCGCTGCTTTCTTCTGGACCTCTTGGCTTCATGGTGTTGCGCCAGGGTGGCCCCAGAGATGAACAGTGTGCTACAGAGAGCTTGTCGCCACCGAGGACGGTCCTGAGCCAAATTTTCCCAGCTGGAAATAACAAAATCATAGCTTCACTTGATGTTGAAAATCTTTTCACCAACGGAACGTTAAAGAAACTATAGACGTTATCATAGAAAATATTTACAATAATCCTTCATATCCACCTCTCAAAATTAATTCCAACATCCTAAAAAAATTATCCTCTACTGTACAACTGAAGTCACATCTTACGACCATCTAGTTAATTTATATATATATATATATATATATATATATATATATGTGTGTGTGTGTGTGTGTGTGTGTGTGTGTAAAATTGTCAATATTAGTTTAATAGAAATAAACAATCGTAGGAAATGGGTGTAGACATTAGTTTGGGCGTTTTTAAGTGATTTCTTAGAAATCAACTCAATGTTTTTCCCAAGAATTTTTGTCGTTTTAGGAAGCTGAAGACGATAGAAATCTGAGTTAATGAAAATTCTTAAGCACTTAAGAACAATTTGGGAATATCAGAAATTTACCCCTGGGGGCAGGTTGGAAGTTTTTACAACTTACTGCACAAAGGTCCATTGATATATATATTTACCAATCCCTCCGCACGAGCAGGATGTGACACAAGGTCAATTTCTTAAGCAGAGTTCAACAGGTTTGAATTCAGAGTTTTCCTTCTCCTAGCCCGATTGCCTAACCAAGGTTAAAGAGCCCGGTCTGCCCTACTATTTATCCATAGCTGGAGGGAGAGTAGGATTTATACCTTTCCCAAGGGTATTAGCGCTAAGTGAAATGCAATTACCACATCCAGGAATTGAACTCGGGGCGATGAGTCCATTTCCCATGACTTTAACCATTACACCATGCGCTTCCATAATAAGGTCCATTGATATATTTGCATTCACCCACATCTCTCTCTCTCTCTCTCTCTCTCTCTCTCTCTCTCTCTCTCTCTCTCTCTCTCTCTATCTATCTATCTATCTATCTATCCCTATCGCCCTCTCTCTCTTATGTACATTACAAATTCTTAAAAATAACCTGTAATAAAAATGAAACACAAAAAATATGGTTACATAAATATATGACGCCTCCTGGTCAAATAAGGGACGAAAAGGAATGAAAAATAGAGGAAAGAAGCCACCACAAAAAAGAGAGCCAGAAGGAAGGAGAGACAACAGCAACTCCAGCAAGCATCACTTTGTTTTCAGTCACTTCACCAGAAATTGCCATTTAAAAATTGGTCTGTTAAGCCACTCGCGCAGTTGCAGATAAAAAAAATTGGACACTACGCCATCATCTTTAGACTGAAGGATGCCAACAACATATATATATATATATATATATATATATATATATATATATATGGATAGATTGAAAAATATGGAAATAAATCTGATGGCATGTAAAAATATGAATAGAAAAAAAGTATTCCAAAGGATGGATAGATAGTCAACGTTAAAACATTTCGGTTTTTCCCCTCATAAAAGAAAAAACTTCACCGGGACAATTGGATGAATATACTGATTTCATTTTTTTTTTAATGAAAACGAAAAATGAGAATGTATAAAAGAAAAATGTTATTTTTCAGTTATTATATATATATATATATATATATATATATATATATATATATATATATAGATAGATAGATAGATAGATAGATAGATAAAAGAATATGAAAACACACAATGCTGTTAAAATGAAAATATATCATATCATATCCAGGCAAATGGAAAATTAATTTTCATTTTAACAGCATTGTGTGTTTTCATATTCTTTATCTATCTATCTATCTATCTATCTATCTATCTATATATATATATATATATATATATATATATATATATATATATATATATATATATATATATGGCTGAATTAATTGACAAATGGACGCTAAAAATAATCTTAAAAGTTTCTTTTTATTACAATTTTTAATGAAAGTGAACCGTTTTCACACACACATACATATACACACAAATACATATATGTTTATATATACACATCTATACATTCTTACACACACATCTATGCACCCGTCCACACACACACACACACACACACACACACACACATATATATATATATATATATATATGTGTGTGTGTGTGTGTGTGTGTGTGTTTGCATGTGTTTGTGTGTGTATTTACTTACAGTGTTAGTAGGCAAATAAGAATTTCTAATTGTTTCTTCTTATTACAAATTTTTATTAACTGCTTTTAATGACCATACAAAATGATATATATTTACCAACCCCTCCGCACGAGCAGGATGCGACACAAGGTCAATTTCTTAAGCAGAGTTCAACAGTTTTGAATTCAGAGTTTTCCTTCTCCTAGCCCGATTGCCTAACCAATGTTAAAGGGCCCAGTCTGCCCAGCTATTTATCCATAGCTGGAGGGAGAGTAGGATTTATGCCTTTCCCAGGGGTATTAGCGCTAAGTGAAATGCAATTACCACATCCAGGATTTGAACTCGGGGTGACGAGTCCATTTCCCATGACTTTAACCATTACACCACGCGCTTTCCGCAATAAACATACAAAATAATATGCTTGTTTGTATATGTTTGTAGGTGGCTGTGTGTATTAAATTACAATGTCAACAGGCAAATGGAAATTTAGTAGATTTTCTCGTTAAATCGAACTTAACGAACCTAAATTCCACCATCGTATGTCACCCCGCCGAAAGAAAAAAAATACCAAAAATCAGGGAATTAACCGAATTTAATGAAATTTTCAGTGTTATTATATTAATGAATAAAAAATATAATGCACCTCTTATTTTATTTAAAACCTTACATTTTTTCAGGTCAGTTAACTTTGAACCACGTATCTTTGAGGCGTAACACAGATTCTACCCTTCTATGCTGGCCTTATTGGGTTAAGCTCTCTTGTCTTCTTCATCTGGCACCTCTTGGGTTGTCGAGGATGTTCCTCGGGTTTATATATCTCCGTGTCCATCTTCTGTTGGTTTTTAATCAAATAACACAAATTAACACAAAGACTCATCAAATTTTCAGTATCTTTATTTCCTGATCTCTAGCATTCCATGCGCGCGAAGAAGAACTTGGCAGACTTCATTTGTAATTTCCAGTTCCGAGGATCGATTAAGCCCGACTCATTAACTTTCTAAATGTTTCCCATGACTACCTCAACCAATGAGGAGGTGACGTTACAGGTTAATAAGGGATCAGAAGCTGTCTGTCAAATCTACGGTTATTTTCCATGACTCTTCAAAAGAATTACAAGTTAACGTTTAAATTTCGATATTATACTACATTACAAAATGAATAGGCTACCCTATTCCTTATGTAACAATACGTGTGTGAGCATGTTCTTACTTTTTAAGTGAAATTTGATAGCGCAAAGCATAATCTATTTTGTTTTAAGCGTGATAGCACCCAATGAAGGAAGTAAACATTTGTCTCTCTGTAGGAAGAGAAGAGTAATCTCAATTTATGATCGTTATACATTCAGAACCTCAAAGAAGTGACTGAAAGAAAGAAATTTGCATTTGTCATTGACCATCACTTACAAAATGGACAAAGAGAATTAAGAAAAAGATAAAGAGTCTGAAAAAATATCGGCATTTTTTTAAAGACAGAAAATACAATGGACAAGAGAAAACGTTTCAGAAGGTTTTTTTCTGTTAACAGGAAGCAAACAATCACTCTATTCTTACAACATACTGTTACATGATGAATAGGGTTGCCTATTAATTTTGTAATGTAGTGTAATATTCAAATTTAAAAGTTAATTGGTAATTAGTTAGAAGAATCATTTAAAATAACCATAGATGAACTTTCGTTGAAGTTTAAAGAAGCTCTCTTCTCGTGAGTTAAATTACTTACACCCCATAGTAAGATCTCATGTAAACAAATTTAATGCAAAATTTATGTACGTATATATGTGTATATATGTTTATGTTTATGTGTGTAATAAACATTTAATCTCTCACAAATTTTAAAAAAACCAAAGCGCGTGGGATTCCGCTGACAAATTTAGTAGTTGATTCTTCCGTTTCTCAGAAGTACGACCGAAGTAGTACAAATACAACGTTTTTTTTTTCTTTTTTTAAATAAACTATGATTTCAAGGAATTTCAGTTTGTAGCAACCCCTAATAAATACTACCCCCATTGGCGCTTCGGAGAACAATTATTTGATACTAGCAGCCGCTACCCGGCGTCGTCTGGGTAGAGGGGGATTTTTAAAGTTAGTCCCACAGATCCATTATTGCTGAATCGTGAGTTGAATCCTTGTGGGATGGCCCATTTAAATCCCTATGTAAAAAAATAGAACTTGCATTGATCCAGCTACCGTGAAAAGAAATGTTAATGTCTACTATCTGAAATATTAAATGAAAAAAAATCCATGCTGCTATCATTTAAATTTTATTTTTTAATTATCTTCACGAATATAAATCAAATCTCTATTATTTTTGCTCAAAAACCAAGCGCTGGTGATATTTAATGTGTATATATATTTACTTTGTCCTTAATTGTTTTATTTTCGAAGTTTCATACATATACACGGACATACATATACACACAACTGCCCTTTATATATATATATATATATATATATATATATATATAGATAGATAGATAGATATTAAATTTTTAAAAATCGAAACTTTTTTAATTAAAAGGAATTTTGAATTTGTTTATAATTTTTGGTACAAATGCAGAATATCACGCAAGAAATAACATTAGAATCACATTTTGAGATAGCCGTAGATTACGTTATTGAGCGTCTCAAAAACTTCGGATAATTCCGTGAAACACGTAAACTAACATTGCTTAGATTGGCATACAACATATGGCAAACTTTTAAAAGTAGAATCTATTCAATAAATGTCATATTTCAAAGTGAAAAAAAAAGTTCAATATATATATATATATATATATATATATATATATATATATATGTGTGTGTGTGTGTGTGTGTGTGTGTGTGTTGAAAGAATAAAACGACCGTATTTATTACTATATATTTATTATACATTTTTCTATATCTATCTATCTATCTAAAACAAAGTTCAATATATATATATATATATATATATATATATATATATATATATATATTGAAAGAATAAAACGACCGTATTTATTACTATTTATTTATTATACATTTTTTCTTTTTTGTATTATGTAGAAATTAGTACAGAGACGATCAAAATAATTATATGTATATTATTTTTTAAATTAAAAAGTGGTCAGACGACCATGAAAAAAAATTAATGTCTTTTATTTAAAATATTAAATGTAAAAAAATTTTAAAAAAGAATAAAAAAAATCTAAACTAATCTTAGAAATAATTCTATATTTCACCGTAATAATTACGGGGAAATATAGCAAATATTAATACTACTACTACAAAAAGGTAACGCCATTTTCTGGCAAGTATTATCTTAATGTTGTTTAATTTTTCAATGTATTCGAAAATATAAATCAAATCTTCATTATTTTTGCTTTAAAACCCAGACCGGGTGATATCTAATGCGTATATCTATTTACTTTGTTAATTGTTTTATTTTCGAAGTTTCCTCCGGACAAAAATTAATGCAAATTCCTTTATATATAGATTAAGTAACTTTCACTCTCTATTTTTTGGAGCTGAAAAAATTTCGCCGCTGCGAATTTGTTATGGATTTTAATTATATATATTAGGATTAATTAATTTTTATATCGAATTTCAAAAAGTAATATAGCAATATGAACGGAAGCTATGTTTGAAAAATATAAGAAATTTAATATAAAATCGAAATTTACTTATTGGACAAATTTTAGGTTTAATTCATTATATATGATTTAAACTTTTTAAATTATATATTTGGGACTATTTTTAAACTATTAAAACCAAGAACAAGTTATAGAACAAACCTCTTATATTTTTTATTAGGCTTTCAAAATAAGGTATTAAAAAATTGGTAATATCTAAGTTAAAAATAAAATTAAAAAAAGGATAACTACCATAAAATATAATATGATTTGCTTAGTTTATAGAAATCATTTTTAATGTATTTTTCACCAAAATTTATTAAATTGAATATATTATTTATATTTAAATTCACTATTCAGTATTAAGTATCCTGTGACACTAGCTTGCTAACCATTACATCACGCCGTGAAGGTGTGTAAGATAATGGTTACCGTCGTAGAAAATGAACACGGTGACACGAGTTCAAATCCTGGACGAGGATGTTTGCATTTCACATAACGCTAATACCCCTGGAAAAGGTACGAATCAGACTATTCCCCCTCCATCTAAGGATAAATAGGAGGGTAGACTGGAATCTCTAACCATGTTATGGCAACTAGTCTAGGAAAAGGAAAATTATGAATTCCAAACAGAGAGGCTCTCTTCTTGTTATTCAAAACTACTTTAAGAGCTATTACTCCTCCTGTAGGACCTGGTTAGCTCGTCGGTAGTACATCCCTTAATAGACTTTATCAGTAACGATAAGACACCCACATGAATTAAAAGATAATCGTAAATACATCATTTTTTTTATTATATGATTTAACAACCCCCCACTTCCTAATGCCCCAATGATTTTACAAATCAAACTGAGTGCTCATCTCAATCAGTTGCTGAGAACTATTATGCTCGTGGTTTCACGTAACTCATATAGCGAGAAAGTTTTGCCGCCTAAAAAATTCAATAGAGAACCATTTATTAATATTAATATTTATTAATATATTAATAGAACCAATTATTGACGTAATGTATTACTATATATATATATATATATATTATTGTTTATCGGGACATATATTAATTTTGAAACATTATGCATACGAGCAAAAGTATGCGCCCCGCTGGGCGCAAGTTTATAGGTTCTAATGTAATAAAATATTATATTAAATCAGAAAGACTAACAAAACTAAATAAGAACGAATATAAAAATTACATATGTTGTGAGGTTATTTAATTGATTTTTGTATAAAATTATATATAGGATTGCTTTTAATAGGCATGATAGTATCAAAAATCAGTAACAGCAAATGACTATTTATTAAACTCAGTTTTGTTAAAAATCATTATGCAAGTTATTCCCACTATATACTATCTAAATCTTTATTTCTTAGAGTGATATAACATATATTTCGGGATTTTAAATGAATTAATAATATGGGCAGCTTTACAGCAAATCTAATTCAGCAAGACTTTAATAAATACATTGTTAATAAATAAGATGCTAATAAAGATTAAATAATGACTATTTCATAATCGTTGAAAATATAAATTAAATAACTAAGGAAATCATGCCGTCAATGACGTAGTTTCGGTTACAGACTGACAGGTACATAATCTCCATTAGAATAAGATTAAAAGCTTCATAAAATATTATGATATTTACGTCGTCTGTAAAAATAGCTGTATCATTCATACCGTTAATGGTGCCGTTAATTCCGGATTGTATCAATTGTTGTTTATGCTTCTAATTTACTGAAATATACCGATTACGTAATCAAATATAAAAACTAGGTTAGGCTATTGATAGCCTTCATAATGTACCAACATTTACCGATTACGTTATCTAACATAAAAAAAAGTAGGCTAGGCCTAGGTCGGCTCATTGTTTCTAAATAATGGCTTTTTCGACTTAAGTTGTTTTTCGATTGGAACCAAGAACTAAAGAGCTCTACCGGGTTACGGGAGCATATAGTAAGTTATCCACAGACACCATGTTTCGACGTTTCACGTCTCATCAGTGTGGCTAGACACAGCAACTAACTCCGATCAGGAGCGAAACCCGACTGACTTTACGTGAACCCGATCCGTTAACCTCTAGGCCATCGCCAGCTGCCATTAAGACAAAACGTGACACGTTGGGCCACCCACTGAGCTGTGGGTAAATAATTGGGATTAGGGAAAAGTGAGTTTGTAAAGCGAATTATTTTTTTTTAAATAAATACGGTCGGAGAATAAAAAACACATTAAAATCATTTTGCAAGATTTCTAAGAAAGGCAACGTTTGACCTAATTTAAATTTATTGAGAGCAAAGATGAAGCTACGGGCTGGCTGCTTATGAAACTTAACATACAAATACGTTTCAAACTCTCTCTCTCTCTCTCTCTCTCTCTCTCTCTCTCTCTCTCTCTCTCTCTCTCACACACACACACACACACACTGAAGAGTTAACAGTGACAGGTAGAATGTGAAGTGAGAGATGGATCAGTCTTTTACTTAATTGCCAATTACGACTAATTAGAACCAATTAAAATGGAATTTTTTCAAACATAACTCAATCCTAAAAGTAAAAAATAATATAGTATAACTTTCGCGTCATTAAACTAAACAGTAAAAAAAAGCCTTTAGGATACAAACATTGACTCGCTCAGCTTTAATATAATATAATATATATATATAATATATATATATATATATATATATATATATATATATATATATATATGTGGGTAATTCCATGTCAAATCATCAGGGCCATGTCACCTACCCCCTTCAATTTTCTGAAATTTTGCACAAGTGTAGACTAGGTTAAAATTAGACAATCCCCCAAATTTGAGCTTCCAATTCGAAATATTCGCTTAATTATGTCGATTTTAAACTCGAAAAATTTGAGCGGGGGGTGAGAAAAATGGCGACATTTTGTAATCTAATTTTGTCTATAAAATGTGTTCTATAGCTCCTCTACTCCTAAAAATTGGTTTATAGAAGTTTTTAGGTCTGAGGAATCCAAAAATGTTATCAAAATAAGCATAAAGTTTTCACGTTATTAATGATTTCTGATTTTTTTCAATGTAAGATCAATAAGTGAAAAAATCAAATGTGGCACTACATATAATTTTCTTTTTCCTTTAAATTATTATTCTACATATATTGAACATTATTTGTACCAAAAATGAAGTTTGGTTTTTGCTCACAAGCGAAGTTACAACATCAGTTAAAATTTGGCACTTTTACGTACAGCCATTGAATAAGCATCATATGGAACAAAATAACTGTCAGAGTTCGATAGAAATTATCAGGATTATGTTAGTGGTTGGATATATTTAAAATAATAAACAAACAATATATTTCCCATGTATTAATCATATTGCCTGCAAAATTCTGACAATATACAAACGTCAATATCAGCATCACATTACATTTTAGAATTGAAAATTGGAAGGTAACAAAAATGATAACAATATCCTTGGTACCACCAATTTTCCCTGTGAAATTTACCCCCTATATTTAACACAATAAAATTTGCAAAAGAATTAATATTATCTTGAAAAAAAATTTTCCATTCGAAAGAAGAAACTTTAAAAAAAACTCCTGATGATTTTAGAAAGTTTTTTCAGCTCAAGGAAATAATGGAAATTATGATTGAAACACAATGTTTTCATTTATATATATATATATATATATATATATATATATATATATATATATATATATATATATATATATTATAAATGGTTCGTGTGAAACTTCGCAGACATCTGCTCCAAGGTAGGATCACAAATGTTTACAGTTTGTTATGGTTGTGCTTTTTCTTTCTTTTCCTTTCTTTTTCTTTTTCGTATCTAATTTCAGGGTTTGTTTTCTTTTTCTTGTTGCTGTTGTTAGTTTGTTTTTTTGGTTATCCTAATATTGGATATTGTTTTATATCTGAAACATCATTATCACTAACCCAGATAGCTCCACCAATACCACACGATATCTGCAGATCTAGTTAATTTTTTTTTTTTTTTTTGGGGGGGGGTCTTTCGTAACAGTGGTAGGATTTTGTTTTTTTTGTTTTTTTGTTGTTTTTTTTTTGTTTTGTTTTTTGTTTGTTTGTGGGGGTATTAGATTTTTGAGAATTGCCCTTTCTGACTGAGGAAGTGACTTGGACATTTACTACACAATGTTAAAATGTCATCTTTGAAAGGAACCAGTTAAAGATGCTTGTCCTTGTCATGCAAAACTTCAGTGCTCGCTCGAGTTCTGCTTCACTACATCTATAAAATAAAATAGAATAAAATAAATAACAAAAAACGTCAGCTGTCACATATTACATAACTTATTTAATGATAAAATGGGAGTGCAACATTGTAATACTTTTTCATATTACTGAAATCGGTGTCAAGGATGTTATTGTATCATAAAATGGGAATGTTCTTATAATAAGTTAGAAGGCTCAGAGTAACCTTCCAACTTGTACATGAAATAATCCGACAAAGAAGTTATACATGATATCAAACATAGGCTTTATTTTGTGAACACGTGGAGAAAATACATGACAGGTATACACATATTCATGACAAGGTACAGTAAGATATAGAGAACGGAGACATAAATATATACAAAGGATGTAGAACTAAGTCCTAAAAAAATGATACAGAGTTACATGTACAAATTAGTCACTTTATTGATGGTTTGCTGGGGGGGGGAAGCCTCCCACTTAAGGGGCAGAGGCACCAAGCGCCTAACCTATGTGCCCTGGTTGCCGGACCGAGAGAGAAAGTGTGTGTGTGTGTGAGAGAGAGAGAGAGAGAGGGGGGATTTACAGCGGCCACCTATGGGTGAAAACCTGGTGGCAAGGGAAGATATCCCTTTTGGATTCATGTCTATCCCAACAGGAGAGGACAATCGGTACAGTACCATTTACACATTAAAACTAATAGATATGCGATATTATGTTAATGTCTAAACAAGTATTTCTCAACCGGTGTTCTCCGAAACCCTAAAGGTTCTGCAAGAGGTCACTAGGGGTTGTGAAAAATAGTTAAAAACATAGTTTAAAGAGATAGTTAATAATGATTGCATATAATAATTTTATGATGGGTTTCCCTGAGACATGTAAAGAAGAATAAAAATGTTGAAAATGCTATATATATATATATATATATATATATACTTGTGCGTGTGAGCGTTTTTTTAAAATCGCATTGGTGAGAAACTGACAGTTACTAAGGGCCGCTGATTGTGTGTGTGTGTGTGTGTTGTGTGTGTGTGTGTGTGTGTGTGTGTGTGCAGGTATATACATGTATGTATGTAAACTCTGTTTATATGTACGTTTGGTTAAATCCAATCACCTAAATATTTGATATCATACACACACACACACACACACACATACACACACACACACATACACACACACACACACACACACATATATATATATATATATATATTAAATGGGTAAGATGTAATAAACGTAAATCATTTCATCGGCTCCGACATCTAAAAATTAACACTGCACTAGTTTTTTATGTGTCTATTTCTGTGAATGTCTGTGGCGAAGCTGATGAGAAAAGAGGAAGTTACAATGGCCAAGGTTGGCCAATTGCTGTCAGATTAAATTGTTGTTAACGTATAATTACAAGTTTCCTAAATGGTAGGAAAAGAAACTTGGATAGTTGTAGGAGGAAGAAATTTACTGCTCCATTGTTTGTAGTCTCAATTTATGGTCTTTTTTTTTTTTTAATTTTATTTTATTAAGTTTTGTTTCTCGCTGTAACCGACATTCTAAGTCCCACGGTTGTATCACTCTTAGAACTAGAAAGAGAAAAAAGACTAAACAAACGACAAGTAATTCGAGTTGATAAAAATATCTTTAAAGGGCTATGTTTAGCACAACTGCATTATAACATCACCTAATTTCTAGTTGGAAAAACCCACCGTTGAACATTCTTTAGTAATCAAAATCCACTGACAACCCACTAGGACAGTGGTTCTCAACTGGAATCCATATGACCTCCACCCCACCCCGGGAACCATATAAATATTTTGGGGGTCCAGGCAATCAAAAATATTGGACCATATGACCTTTAGGCACCCCTTTTGCGATCTCAGTTCATAAGGACATGTTTTTCATTTACACCGTCAAAATCCAGACAATCTGGTACAATCCTGAACTCCTCCACACAGGTTGTGTGGAGGAGTTGGTAAAAATGCATACTAGTTACCGTACCAAGGCAAAATAAACCTGTCTGTCCTACTATTTACCCATAGTTAGGAGAGGAGAAGAGATTCGTGCCTTTTGTAACGCCAAGTCCAGGATTTAAACTCGGCTCATCAGGTCCATTTCCTACGACGATAACCATTTTGACACGCGCGCCTCCTAATATTGGATATTGTTTTATATCTGAAACATCATTATCACTAACCCAGATAGCTCCACCAATACCACACGATATCTGCAGATCTAGTTTTTTTTGTTTTTTTGTTGTTTTTTTTTGGGGGGGGGTCTTTCGTAACAGTGGTAGGATGCTGCATCTATACAGATACAGATACTAACCCATCTTGAAATTTGTTTATATATATTTACCAACACGAGCAGGATGCGACACAAGGCCAATTTCTTAAGCGGGGTTTAACAGGTTTGAATTCAGAGTTTTCCTTCTCCTAGACTGGTTACCTAGCCATGGTTAAAGAGCCCAGTCAGCCTTACTATTTACCCATAGCTGGATGCAGAATTGGATTCATACCTTAACGCCATGTGAAATGCAAACAGTTTCGTCCAGGAATTGAACTCGGGTCGACAAGTCCATTTCCTACGACTCTAACCATTACACCACGCGTCTCCATTTGAAATTTGCTTATATACAATCATTATAAGTTATACGATGCATTTATTCATTGATGGGTACTTTTTGTTTTAAATCAAGCAGATGACACTGTAACGATTCTCAATGATTGATGTCACTTTTTTCCTAGGAAATAAGAAAGAACGTCAATAACGTTAACAACGACAAAACTCCAATCGGCAATGTCATCAAGAAATCTTATACTGACTACTTTTTTGTTTACATCTCAACACAGAGATCCTTGTGTGTTGTGCTATTTGTCACAACACTGGCTCATTTACTCCATTTATTCATATATCTCTTAGATATTTACATTCCATATTCGAGCGATTGACCTGAACGTCTTTATCACTTTAAAAGGTCTTCTATTTGCGGTTTGACGCAGAGAGACAGCAGACAGAAAGACATACAGAGAGAGAGACAGACAGACAGACAGAGAGATGCATATATACATGCATCCAAACTAACTCACAAACTCGTAGATACATTAACTTACTTTGAGAAAGGCAAGACGTTACTGATCTAATTTTTATAGAGGAAAATCTTAGGAATTTTAAAAGAAATATTTAAATGTTATTGCTTTTTGGAATCTAGTCTCTAGTCACACACAAACACGTGTGTGTGTGTGTGTGTGTGTGTGTGTGTGTGTGTGTGGTGTGTGTGTGTTGGCAACCTTCCGTCTGGAAAAGACGATGGCGTAGTGTCCAATTTTTTATCTGCATCTGCGCGAGTGGTATGCCAGTCCCTAGTGCAGTGACTACACACAAACAGTGATGTTTGCTGGGAATGTTGTTGTCTTTTCTTCTTTCTGGCTCTCTTTGCTGTAGCGGACACTTTCCTCTCTGTTTCACTCCTTTTCGTGGCTTGTTTGGCAAGGAGGCGTAAGGCCGCTCGTTGGTTCGTTCGTCGGTTCGTTGGTTTTTACAGCGTGTCGACCCTTGTTGGGTTATTTTTGTTCTATTCATTCTTAATGGGTATTCAACATTTTTATTTAAATTCAATTTTTTAACACCATTTTATTTAAACTCATTTTTTCTATTTAACCCATAGATGTGATCCTAACAGGTAATACCGCTCCTGATTAGAGTGGACCGGGGAGTAATGGCGATAAGGGGCACTCCACACTCCCCAGAGCTCCAGAATTAGAACCTTGCCTCTAGATGCAGTTTAACGTCATAACCAGCACATATATGTTGAGCTAGCCTGACGAACACAATGTAAGGGTTCAGTTTAGTATTATATCTCCATTATAAATTGAACTCTTATTTAAAACTTCAAACATTTACATTTTCAAAAACTAATGCGCTAAAGTCGGATCTGGTTTATAATATCGAACACTTACTTCACAGAACATCATTACGCAGAAATAATTGTTTCGTGGCAAGTTTCTTTATCTGAAGAATCTGCTAGCCAAATTCAAAGAAAGATAACTTTAAAATATGAATCAGATTGTAATAAGTAATTGAGAGTTACCTCCCCATTTTATTATTACCTCCGCTATTTTATTATTACCTCCCCTTTGTGGAACTCTTTGGCGTTTCTAAGAGTATATAAGCTCTCAGTAAACTGTAACATTTTTCTAAATAGAATAAAGCTTTCCTAATCCTATCCGTATGTTCGTTTATTATTACACGGATTTTTTAAAATTCTGTATAATTTTAAAATTACACCGTGTTGTAGATAGCATTTGTTTATTTACAATAAAAACTTATCAAAGAATAAATATGATTCATTAAGAATTTTAGAAATGAATTACCTTTTTTCTATGAATTCATCGCTAAATTTCTTATTCGCATGAAGTTTATTGTTTTTATGCTTTAGGATTACCATATATGATGATCACCACAAATGCGATAATTCTTCGGATTGTGTTCCCTTTTAAAATCTCTTAAAATTAGAGAAGACTTTCCAAATACGATATGTGACCTGTTAAATTTTACGGAAGAAAGTAAAATAAAATGATATCATTTTTTGAAAAAAGTGAATATTTTTAGGATGCAATTTTTATTTTCAAAGTCCTCCGAACTTGTTTTTATGTTTTTTGTTGTTTTCGTTTAGATTATTTACTTACTAAATTTATTTACTAAATCATAAAGCTAAAAACAATGAACTTTATGAGAATAAAAATTTAATGACTTTATGGAAAAAAGATATTTTATTTTTTTGATTCTTCTTAAATCAATTTTATTCTTTAATACTTTAAATTAACAAATACTATTTACAGTGTAATTTTGAAATTATACAAAATTTTTTTTCTATTTAACCTAACTTATTTTATGCTTTTTGTTGTTGGTTTCGTTTAGATATTTTACTCATTTTTAACAAAATCTTAGAAGAGCTAAAGACTATAAACTTTATGCGAATAGAAAATTTAGCGATGGATTTAATAGAAAAAAGGTATTTTATTCTAAAATTCTTTTTGAATCAATTTCATTTTTTCATTTTTTTAATATCTATTCTTCTTTGATGTTTTTTTTTTCTTTTTTAATTATACAATTTTCTAAAAAAATCTGATTCATATATAAAAGTTATCTACCGTCTTACTGATTTTTTGGGTCAACGATCCTTCGATGAAGCGATTATTTCTGTGTTATGATGTTCAGTCAAGTCAATTTTCCCACACCGATATTTTGTATTATGATTGCCTCCCTCGAATCCAATTAATAATCAGTTGTAGCAGTTCTTCAGTTATGCGATGACAAACAGGGAAAAAAGACATTTTCTGAATCATAATACGAGTATGAAATTAATTTCAACAAATAAATCTTTTTAAAAAATTGATTGATTGATTGGTGCGCTTCCAATATGTGATCTACCAAATGGTTTCTAATCCAATATGTGATCTAACGATTTGTTTACATTCCAATTTGTGATATATCCATTAACTACCCAATATTTTCCCATTAAACTAACCCTCACCCTCATCCTAACCCTAACCCTGTCTTCTTTTTTCCTAGTAGATCACATGCCATGAATAGTAGATTAATAATAGATCACAAACCTTCGGTGGATGACATATTGGAAGAGCACTGATTGATTTTAACTGCATGTTGACTAGGGTTAGTTTATACCTATAGGTTAGAGAATTGCGTTCATTGTACACTTATATTTATATCTAGTCGTTTCTTAAGTTGTTTCTTTACGATTTGGAGATCTTACTTTTGGGATTACCCTCATACTTAAATAAATAATGTAGATATTTTTGTGGGAAAGGATAATCTCGTCTTCTGAGAATTTGTCTCAAATTTTGTGATCGTGTTTTATGTGCCTGATCTTGCAATCGCAAAATTTAGCGCGGGAAATAAAAAAAGATGTAGGCGGAAACCAAGTTGGCCTCAAAACAGAACCAGGAAACGCAGCGGTTTTGCAATCTGGGGTGGGGAGGGGAGGGATGCAAGAAAGAGCGTCAAGAGAATTGCCTTAAGTAATTGGGTTGGGACATAATGGATTAAGAAGTGCGATGTTTGGGTGGTTAGGGTTTCGAATCTTTTCGGATTCCCCTAAGCAAATTTTTGTGGTGATATTCAACAGCAGAGGAAAGACTATCAATGATGTATGATGCAGCGAACATCCGTTATTGGATATTTTTTTACCCAAAATTCGCACTAGGACAATTCCGGATGTGCTATTTGCTTTTAATTGATCACCGGAAATGCAACTCGTTATTTTGTGATTGTCTTTAATTATTTTCTGGTTATGACTTGCGTCTTGGGAGTTCCCTTGTAGAACAGCTGGTGCTAGGATTTCGAAAGAAAACAACAATTCATCAGTAAAGTACATGTTATAATAGAGGGTTATTTTGTTTAATGGTATATCCACGCTTGTGGACTATTTAATGCCAAATCCTTGGAGTGTATATATGATTATTGAGGCGCTTGATGTAATGGTTACCGTCGTAGGAAATTGACTCATTTGTTTGAACACAGCTATAAGATACCATATATTCCAATCTAATCTATATATTAATACTCGTATTCCTCAATTGTACGGTCGTTATCATCTTGCAACACCCTCTGGTTAAAAATAAGAACGTCCAAATTGTCCAAGATGAAATGAAAAAATGTAAATCTTGATTATCTGGTGTTGCTTATCCGCCGAATATTTCTTATTTCTTATGAATGTTGTCACTTCAGATAAATAAT
>CM042149.1:41060519-41065519 GCA_023376005.1 Doryteuthis pealeii | reverse complement strand
ACATGTACACGATAAAAGGGGTTGGGGGTTTGCCATAAGAGAAGTAGGGACAGGGCAATTTACATGATCAGCCGGTTGCTCTTGATTGTTCTTACCCCCTGCATTCGACGTATTCTATAGCCGCACCCGATAGGGGGTGGAGTCTTTTTGGCTCTACATTAAGCAACCAAGGGAAATTGAAATCTACCAAGATTTTATTTGTCTGATTTTTTTTTTTTTTTAATGATTGTGATGCTCACCGTGACACATGTCCGAATGATAAGCATGCAAAAACAATGACTTTGAATAAGATCTTTAAAAGTCCTTCGACGCCTTGTTTGTTCAACAGTCAAACTATTCAATGTAATTTTCCAGGTTGGGACATTGCTATGTCCGGATATACAGAAAACACCTGAGGAAGACCGAAACGTTGGGATTTTACATACCACAATAAAGATGAGGACAATATTTCGAAAAATCAAAATTATACACTACCAAGATTTTACAAAGAGTATTTTCTTTTAACAAAAAAAATATATATATATATATATAATCATGATATTGCCCTCATCTTCATGGTTATCTGTACAATGTTTTGGCCGATGTGCTCTCCGGCCTTCTTCAGGTATTTCTTGTCGGATTCGGGATCCTTCTCGGACTCGGCAACCTTCTTTTCGAACTCGGGAACCTTCCTGTTGTAATCGGGAACCATCACGGAACTTTGAACCTAACCCTTTATTCTGTCCACGGGGGTATCATGTTCTCATTCCGCTAACTACATCTGGGGCACAGGTGTTAAGCTGTGTTAATTATTATTCTGTTACTGCTGCCCCTGACCAGGATTGAACCTGCAAGTCTAGAGATAACTGTCACTTAGAACTATCTTAACCTAACACCCTTATGCACTACGCTATGTGTCCAATTGGACAATCCAGTGTTAATTTTGGAACTTATTAACCTAATGTCTTAGAATATCTACCTATTCACATGTAAGATTTTTTACCAAGACTCATATTGGGTGTTTGTTTGTTTTAAATCTAATCTAGCCTTTTTAATTATAGGTTCCCATATAAATAGAGAAATAATCGTGATAAGTCTATTATAAAACTGAACAGGATATATGTTGTACCATTAGCGCCAAGTCTACATATAACATACAAGTGTCATCGAGTTATTCTTAACCATTTTAGGGGGGGGGGCGCTGGCCATAAATGGCATAGGAAACATGTGCGTTTGTTAACAACTAAATCTAATGATGCCAATTGACCGTTGAAGCAAATACACTATTGAATTTACTAGTTGGATACATGGTGTAGCGGTATTGAGTTAATACAGTTCTAAGTGACCGCTCTGGCTCAATCCTGTTCAAGGGCGACAAAAGAATGCTGCGTGCAGTCTTGAACAAGTCGTGGAAACAACACCCTACAAGGAAGCAGCTGTATGGCCACCTGCCCACCATCTCACAAACAATCCGACTGAGACGGACTAGGCATGCAGGACACTGCTAGAGAAGCAAGGATGAGCTCATAAGCGACGTTCTCCTGTGGAAGCCAACACATGGACTTGCTAGTGTGGGCCACCCACCTACATTGACCAACTATGCGAGGATGCTGGTTGCTGCGCAGAAGACCTCCCAGGGGCAATGAGTGATAGGGAAGGTTGGCGAGAGATTGTCATGGATATCCGTGCTGCTTGTGTGATGATGATGATGATGATGATGATGATGATGATGATGATGGTGGTGGTGAATACTTGTACCCAGTCATGGTAAGCGGAATGAGAACAGCCTACCTCCGTGGATTGAATAAAGGGTTAGGTTTGAATTTCCGTGAAGGCTCCCGATTACGACAAGAAGGCTCCCAAGTTCGCGGAGAGGATTCCAAAGTTCGAGAAGGTTCCTGAGTCCGACAAGAAATACCTGAATAAGGCCGGGTGGGGGGACATGTCGGACGAAACGTTGTGCAGATAACAATAAAGGTGATAACAACTGTCCGAATAATCAAAATAATACAAATTATCAAACCTCACTCAAAAATTCAGAGAAATAAATCAGTATTATTCAGATAAAAGTATTTTTTGTTTCATCAGTCAAATTTATTTATTTATTATTCTTACATTAATTAATAAAATCCCAGGGATGTGCTGTGAGTGGAAAGGTTCATTCTACGAATGTCAATGTTAAACCTCTAAAAAAAACATCTAATCTGATTTTTTTCTCTTTTATTAACCACATCCTTATAAGGTTAAGTTACGAAAACGAATAAAGGAAAAATGCCTAGAAGAATGATATTCGTCTCTGATATTGTGGAACAAAATAATAAAAAAAACAAGTATGTATTACACTCGGAGCAGCCTTCTTACGAGAGTGACATGTACACCTCTTGTTCATCACTGTCGAAAATGTATAATGTAAATGTATACGATATCCGAGCAATATGGCGTATCCTAGGTATGACATTAAACTGGATCTAGTGGTGAGATTCGAATCCTGGGACTTTGGGGAGTGTGGAGTACCCCTTAGTTGACATTACTCCCAGATCCATTCAGACCCGGAGTGATAGTACTTGTTAGGGTCTCATCTATGATTAAATAGATCAAAAAGGAGTTTTAAAATGTGTTTTTAAAAATTCTGAATACTCATAAAGAATGAATAAAACAAAAACGTCTTCGGCATAAAATAACCCAAGGGTTGACATGCCGTAAAATCCAACCAATCAACCAACCAAAGAGAAATATAGCGCCCTCTCTTTCGTGCGGTGTTTTTATAACCATCATCATCAACAGCACTGATATCTGGGAATCCCTCTCTCGCCAACCGTTCCTATCGGTCATCGCCATTGGGAGGTCCTCTGCGCAGTATCCAGAATCTACACAGAGCTGATTGATGTAGTTTCTTGCTGGTCGGCCTACATTGGTGTGTCCATGTGTAGCTGTCCACAGGAGAACATCACTTATGAGTTCGTCCTAGCTTTTCAAGCTGTATCCAGCATGTCTTGTTTGTCTATTCGGATGGTTTGTGCAAGCGGTCGTCCAGCTCTTTTCTTGTTGGGTGCTGCTTCCAAGATTTGCTGAAGACAGCACGCAGCATATTTGTGTAGCTCCCATCTATTTTTTTCTCCAAGCGTTTCTTTAAATTATAAGTAGTGCAGCTATACAGTAGCACTGGCACGGCTACAGCTGAGAATTATTCTATTTGTCTTTGTATATATATATATATATATATATATATATATATATATAATATATAGGGTAATTGTGTGTATGTATATATGTAAGTGTGTATGCCCGGATGAAATTTCGAAAATAAAACAATTAACGGCAAAGATGTATATACACATTCACTATCACCAGATCTTGCTTTTTGAACAAAAATAATGAACATTTGATTTATATTCGTGAAGATAATTGAAAAATAACATTTAAATCCTAACATGGATTTTTTTACATCTAATATTTTAAAAAGAAGACACTGTTTTTTCTTTTCTGGGTATCTGTGCACTTTTTTTCTGACGCCTCACAAGGCCGAATCAATGCACGGTCTTTTTTACGTGGGGATTTTAATGGGGCATCCTGCCAGGATACAACTCACGATTCAGTTATAATGGATCTACGAGACTTTTCTCCCTCCCCACCCTACAATGCGACGCCGGGTACCTGCTTCTATTTATCTATATAACTGATTCTTCGTATATCATGATATCAACGGATTCACGGATTAGTAATAGATAGGAATACTTGATAGCATATATACATATATATATATATATATATATATATATGTGTGTGTGTGTGTGTGTGTGTGTGTGTGTGTGTGTGTGTGTGTGTGTTGCGTTTCAATTTATTAACGAGGTGACACTTTTCCATTAAATCCAAATACTACTCGTTTGAATTTAACGAAATTATCAGAGATTGATGACAAAATGTATGTACTCCTACTCTATAAAAACTGTAAGGTTCTGAAAAAGGGAACAGAAGTTACGGTTATTTACCTAATTTACTTAAATTGTTCGTGAGCCAAATTATTATCGATGTGTAATAAAAGCCTCAGTAAAAACAAAAGAAAAGCACACTTTTATTGCTTCATTTACAGGTTTTTAGGGATTACATCCAGCAACTAAGATGAAATTAAATCGAAATAAAAAAAAGGAAACAGAGTTTTAAAAAATGATTGTAGAGTTGGTTGATATGAGATATGCGATCCTTTTTTTTTAATGACTTAGAAAAAGCCCTGATCCATCGAATACGTGAATTTCTTGATTTCCGCTGAAGGAAATAGTTCACGTGAAATTATTTCACGTGAACTATTTCCTGCCACAAGTCATTGCTTCTAAATTGGCGTCGATTCTTATAAAACACGTCGTGTCAGAACGCTCCACAAGTTTTCAACTGGGTTTAAGTCTGGTGAATTAGTCGGCCAGTTCATCTTTCGAAGCCTAATTTTTGAAGGTACTCTGTAGTTTTATGCACCAAATGTCAAAGAGCATTATCTTGCACAAATATGATGGTTCTCCTGAAGATTATTCTTTGCTTTTTTAGTTAAGATTCCAGGTGCTAATTAAGGAAGGCTATTTAAACATTTACGGTTATTTTCGTACCGTCAGGCACTTTCCACGGACCAACCATGATACCTCCAATGATATTTCTAATATGATAATATTTCTGGATATTTCTAATGTAGATTTGCATTTGGAAAGTTCAGATTTTATAATATCTTTCTCAGATTGTGCCAGGTCACATTTACGACCCATAATTGCATGATTCTAATGACACTCGTTTATAGTCTGGAACATTTCTATACCATGTTAATATTGCAAATGACCTCCGTTTGTTTCCTTAACAGGAAACAAACAGAGGTCATTTGCAATATTAACATGGTATAGAAATGTTCCAGACTATAAAACAAAACATTTTTTATCCAGCCTATGCATTTATTTATTCATATTATTCTGTAAAACAAGCGACTGGTAGTTTTTGGTAAAAATGAAAAAATGTCACCGCGTAAATAATTTGAAACGCAGTAT
>CM042149.1:41045519-41058019 GCA_023376005.1 Doryteuthis pealeii | reverse complement strand
TTTTGAATAAAATTATCTATTTCACTATTTTTAGCTTCAATGGGGATACTCCCCAATTTATTCTAACGGAAGCGCGTGTTCTGACTAAGGTTATATGTGCACATGAATATCATTGGAAAATTCATGAATCCATATCTGTTTGCACTCTGTACTATATATATATATATATATATATATATATATATATATATATAATGGATGAAAGTAACCTACTCGAGTTTCATCGTCTGATTCGTCAGGGTTACATCCATTAAATTAATCGAGTTTTCGATTAATCTCAGTTGGTATGGGACTTATCTTTTATGCATTTATATATATATATATATATATATATATATATATATATATATATATATACATAATATGTAATTTATATATATATATATATATATATATATATATATATATATATATATATATATATATATATATAATGTAAGGTAATCCAAACGACTGGTTGTAAGGGATGATTCTATTTGGGATCTTCGGAATCTCACTGTACAACTATACTGTATGCTCTTGTAGGTGCAAACATATACTTATATAAGGATTTTGGTAAATTCCTAAAAAGAGCTCAATGTATGATAATAAATGAATTATATCATATACAGAGCAATATTTAACTTTCAAAGAAAGAAAAGCTTAACAAACCTTCATCCGTCTCAAAATTAAAAAATTTTTTTTTTTTTTAGTTTCTGGTTGAATAAAAATATAAATTATATATATATGGGTCATTCCATGTCAAATCACCAGCAAAAAGTTGAAATCTGCACCTACCGACACCGAATTACTTGAAATTTGGCGCAAGTGTGCCAAATTATTTTGTCTTAAACCCTACCGTTCCGATTTTAGAGGTGGGGTATAATTTTCCTATTTTGCCTCAAAATTAAGGCCGTGCGGTGTCACAGAATCTCAGTGTTTTTATTTTTAATTTTAAAAACTACTTCCATGCATTCAATATTTCTGAAATTTGGTATGTAGGGCAAATAAGGATTGTAGAATCCAAATATCCAACTATTCTAACCCTATACCTGATAGAAAATTTTATTTTGCCCACCCAAATGCATGACTCCAAAATCAACAACTTTTCACCTATGTAGCTTACGGTCAGTCTATCGAAAATTTGTCCTCTTCAATTTTCATAATATTTTTTCCTAACATCTACTATGCCTGCCTAAGTTCACCAAAAAAATTTGTGAGGGGTTCAACTCTACTTTAGAAGATATGAACCTGCAAAGTTTAGAGTTTTTTTCCTATGTAAATGCAGAATTTCAGTGAAAGATTATAATTAAAGACAATCATCCTAATGCTCCATGAACTCTCAAATGTTGATATTCTGCTCAGGGACTTCTTAAACTATTCAATAATATTGTTTTTATTAATAAAAAAAAAAAATTAAATATGAGCATGAGTCAAAAAATAATGCCATTTTGTTTAGGACAGGTATAATTACCGACACCATCATACATCAAAATTAAGCTGGTCCTCTGAGGATCCCATCCCTACTTTCCCACAGTCACTGTTTCTCTCAATAGCTATATTCCACCTTCAAATTAGAGCATATATCCCTATTCTGTTGACTGTTCTTTGAGCCACTTCCTCACTACAGATTTCACTTCCTCATTACTGGAATAATGTTTTTATTGAAAATTTGTGTTCGACAATTAGGACAGAGGTTTTGCCTGGGATTAGTACCGCCTTTGCTTTGTCTGCCATCTCCACTGAAATTGGTTTTAAACCACCTGTAATTTGCTTTTTATGATTTTTAAGCCATTCATATTTAGTCAACAAGGTCTGCTTGTGATGGCAACAGATAGTCTGTATTTTATCCTCATCACAATTCTGTTCTATAGGCAATAAGCTTTATATCCATTACATCCAACTGATCATCTGAAATCACTGTAACCAGTTTATCATGGAATAAACAATGACATTTTTCAACTGTTAGTTCAGTACAAATAGACTCTATCCACGCGCTTCCACTATGTATATGTCCACAAGTACAATTACAAACACTCTAGATGATAATTCCAATGGACGGGTACTCCAAATTTCCCAGATCTCTAGAACCGGACCTAACCATCAGATTGTCTGAGTGATTGATTTTAACGGTATGTCAACCCGCCCAAGATTATTTTATTTTAAAATTAAGTTGTTCGCAATTGTTTGTTGTTAAATGGATCGGGAATCATTTTTAGGTATAAGTTTATAGGGTAAAGTTCACGTTTATTGCTATATTTTTGTAATAATTCTGTTTCTTTCAGGAATGAATGAATAAAGAGTGCTCACTATCGGTGATAGAGCACATGTATATCTAAAATATAATGTCGATGATACAGAATCAACACCGCTTGGTTACTGTGAGTTTCTGGCCTATTACAACAACGGTTAGGTGAGAAACTGACAGTTAGAAAGTGCTGTTGATACTGTGTCCACGCTTTATATATATATATATATATATATATATATATATATATATATATATATATACCGCATTTACCATTAAATCCACCAAGCAAATAAGTATACAATGTTATTTACCTCGGGGTTTTTTCACTAAAGCCGATTAAAAAGTGCTCAATATAAAGAGCTAAATAGACAATTAAAATCGAATGGTTTAAAATCTAGCGACAAGTTTCTCGCAATAGCGCGAATCTTCGGAGTATCTACCCTAGAAGATCTACCCTGGAGATTCGCGCTATTGCGAGAAACTTGAGTCGGTAGATTTTAAACCATTCGATTTTAATCGTATCTCTCTCTCTCTCTCTCTCTCTCTATATATATATATATATATATATATATATATATATATATATATATATGTGTGTGTGTGTGTGTGTGTGTGTGTGTGTGTGTAGGCCAGTGCATAATGGAAATTAAGCATGGAATTTAAAGATTTCCTCTTGGATAAGTTTTATGCATGCACACTTAAATCCCGAAAATTCACCACTACTAATAAATAAAAGAAACTAAAAAAAACAAAAACAACCGAGTTTTCTGATATTTATTCACAGATGAATATATTATGATAACTACATTATTATAATATATCACATCAATGCTTCACACTAATGCCCAAACTTGATTTTTCTACTTCCAAAAAATGGATACAGATACAAAAATATCTCAAATATATATACCAACTAGAAGCATACGGAGACTCCTAAACAACACCATGCATAACATATATATAGATATAGATATAATATATACACAGAAAATTTGACACATCAGATACACCAACAAAGGAGCATACATGGACTCCACAGCACACATACTCATATATACATGTGTGTGCGCACGTGTGTGTGTGTGTGCGTGTGTTTTCCAGAATATCTCTTATTTCTCTGTTCTCTATTAGTCAGTTTTGTAACTAGATTATCTTCGATATAAAACACTAGAGCTTTATGTTTATCTACTGAGTGTTATGTAAACTCGAGTGCACATGGCGATTTCTTTAAAGGTTTTCTTTATTACGGGTGCGTCTTAGAGGAGAGGATAAAAGTTTCTAGTTTAAACAAAACTGCTGAGTCGATTTGAGGGGAGACTTGATAGCGATGCATACACTTTATTTGTTGTTCTTCGCCTCCCAAATTGTTTCTCTACCTAACAAACTGGTATGTAATTTCAGTAAAAAAAAAAAATTAAATAAAATTTTAAACAAATATGGTAACGTTTATATTTACATAGTATATGTTTTATGTATATTTTGTTTATTCACCAAAATAAAAACCCGGATTCTGCAGGTTGCACTCAGCTCTGTCGGCTAGGGCTGTATAATATGACGACTGCACCTCTGCAGAGGGGGAAGACCCCATTCAACGCCAATGGGGCCACCTGTTAGCCGTGGGTGGCGACCTGTGATGCTTAAGGACGGAATTTTGGTGGCTGGGCAGTCCATAAGAGGCAACACTCCACTTTGGCCCTTACTTAGGCTAGAGTGGCAGTTGGGGAGGCTCTCACCGATCAATCGGATGGTCACGTCAAGCCCTAGCACTTATATGATTGTCCCGACCCTATTTCTCTTATGGCAAACCGCCGACCGTTTCTATCATAAATGTGCTAAAAGACGGTAGCTGAAGGTCTTAGTGTCCTGTGTATGATGCTAAACTACACCTAGTAGTGAGGTTCTGATTCTGGAGCTCTAGGAAGTACCCCTCCATCACCATTGCTCCCAGGTCCACTTTGACTCGGAGTGGTATTACCTGTCAGGGTCTCTTATATGGGTTGAATAGATTTATTAAAAAAATTCAATTCCCAATAAGAACATATAAAACAATGTCTTCGGCATAAAATAACCCAACATGTTTTGATATGCCGTAAAATCCAACCAACAAAAACGAAGCTAAGTGAGAAAACTTGGGCATTTAAAAATAACTTAAATACGCACACTGAATGGATTTAGGTTTAAACTATTTTAATTATATATACATTTTAATGTTTTTTTAACTACCGTATTTGACGGCATATAAGACGCACGGACATATAAGATGCACACCCATTTCAGCAGGTCAGATTCAGAAAAAAAAGTTTTTAGTGTATTTAAGCATATATTGTTGAAAACAGTTTAGCTGTTAACCTTGATTATAACAATACCAGCAATGAAATAAGGATGCATGGAGTTTAGGGTTGGTAAAAGTACTGAATGTAAGCTGGGTTAGTGAGCATCCCAGAGAAGATTAGCCTAGGCCTGCGGGAGGTCTTACACTTCACCTACGATGTATAAGACGCAGGGCAATTTTTTAGCCAAAATTTTGGAAAAAAGTGCGTCCTCTATGCTGTCAAATACGGTAACTTATTTTGATTTAATGCAACTTGTAACAGATTATCGTAACTGAATGTAAACTAAATACTAATGGAACATGATATTCATATGGTTTGGTTTATTGTAGAGCATATCAACTTTTCTTTTATATCTTCTATATTAAACTAGATCACTTATAAACTCATTGGATTTCTCTTGTAATAGTAACCAATGATACTGATACTTCTAAAGAGTGCTGTAGAAATACATCCCACTTCTTAAACTGTCAGCTGTGTGGTTCAAACGTACTTTGGCAAATGGCAATGGTAACTCCATCTAGCAAATGTCTTAGCATATTTTTTTATAGATACGATCAGTTACAATTAGAGTTTGGACCGGTGCACACCCTAGTCTGGCTGTTAAAATGGTTTTTCAAACTGGTTAATCAGTAATTGCTACACAGAGTGCTTTTCATGCTCATGTTTATGTTAAGTCAGAATGATGCAGTTCCGGATAGAATTTTCAATTACTTAGAAACCGGTGGCCCGATTGGACTGAATATATTTTACACGTTTATTTTCTTTAAGTCGTCGGGGTGGCTTAAAGTCGGTACCAGCCAAAGTCTATCCCTTTTTCACTAGCGCTAGACAAGGAAGTTATTTTAGCATCTGAAGTGGAGCGCTCCACCGGCCAGCAGCTCCTTACTTTACCGTACAGATCCCTGTGCTACTCATACGCTGAGTTGGCGAGGTATTGAACCAGGAACCTTCTGGTTCCTAGTCGAACGCTCTACCGACTGAGATAAACCGTTATGACGATAAACAATATTTTTCGTTAAAGTTATTTTTCTATTATCACCTTTCTTCATTATTGGATTGAATAACTTGATTTTAACATTATGAGCTCGAGTTTCTTGGAAAAAATATATAAACATTACACACACACACACACACACACACACACACACACATACACACACACACACACATATATATATATATATATATATATATATATATACATATGCACATATATGTATACACACACATATGTATACATATATACATATACATGTATACATATATTTTATAGGTAATATAATTATATATTTATTTTGATTTTATAATTTTAGTAAACAGTGCTCAATATCATTGATAGAGCATTGAATTTAAGTTAAGGTAGCATGGACATGGGATCAACCGCGCCTATTTACTGACAGTTTCTCGCCGTGTGATCTTCAAACCAGATGAAGATCGCCTAAGCGAGAAATTGCAGAAAAAGAAAACGGTATCAATGGTGTCGTTGACTGTTAATACAAATAATTTGTACACAGTTATATGGTTTCAAGTAACTAATAATAATAATCCTTAGTAAATGTTTGAACAGTTTTATTTGACCCATAGATGCGACTCTATCAGGTACTACCACAATGTGGACCCGTTAGTAAGGGCAATGAAGTGTACTTCACGCACCCTAGATATGTAGAACTATAGCCTCACATCAGATGCAATGGGCTAGGTGAAAGGACGGAGAGGCCCCATCCGATCAATCGGCTGGTCATGTCAAGCCCTAGCACTTATATGATTGCCCCAACCCTATTGCTCTTATGGGAAGGTCCAACCCTTTTTATGATATGGGTGCTAGAAGGCAGTGGCTGAGGGTCTTCATCTCCTGGGAATGACGTTAAACTCTATCTGATTGTGAGGTTCCAGTTTTGGAGGTTTGGTGAATGTGAAGTACCCTTTCATCACCATTGCTCCCCGGTCCACTCTGAACCGGAATGGTAGTACCTGTTAGGGTCCCATCTATGGGTTAAATAGAAAAACAGTTTATAAGAAAAGTTTATAAACAAAATTGATTATCCATTAAGAATGAATTTATTTCAAAACTTTGTCGGCATTAAATGACCCACTGAGGTTGATATGCCGTAAAACAAACCAAACCAATCAGATGCAGTTTAGTATCATAACCAGAACATCCATGGGTCTTATAGATGGTCTTATCCCACGATAGGGGATATAGTCAGTATATTCTAAGCCCTGTCTACAGGGATGAATGATATTTACCTATTTTATGGGACCATATTACCTTTAGGCACCCCTTTTTGATCTCGATTAGGTACATGTTTTTTATTTACACCGTCAATATCCGGTTGTTTTAACAGACGATTTTTAGATTTTTTTAAAGTTATAAAACTAAACCCTAACCCTAACCACTAACAAACAACCAGATATTGACGGTGTAAATGAAAAACGTGTCCTTTCTTATTCGAGATCAAAAAGGGGTGCCTAATGGTAATATGGTCCATTTTATGTACCATTAGTCAGTCTACAGTAGTGAAGCGTCTAGCGAGGATCGAACTCACGACTCAAGCAAAGAAGTGAAATATGCATTTCTTAACGATCACTCTATGGCAGACCCCACTTTTTTCAGCGTTGATTTACCGCAATTCCAATATACTTATCAAATTCCAAAGGTTAAAAAAATCAGGTGTACCAAATAACATTTCAGTCCATCTAGTTTGTCGGGGTGGGGGTGGGGTCTGTCTGTGCGTCCTGCACATGCATACAAAATCTTCTTTATTTAAGAGATTTCTTTACCTTTGTTCTAGTGCGAGTGATATTTTGGCTGCTAAGTCTGGCTAAGCGAACAAGCCAACCAGTAATCAACTAACAACAGACTAAGTGTTTTTGAGGTTATATATATATATATATATATATATATATATATATATATATATATATATATATATTGAGAAGCGGGAAGAATAAAAAGAAAGTGACAAGAGAGAGAAAGAGAGTGAGAGTGAAAAGAGAACACGTAAATAACAACCGACTTTGTAGTTGAGAATATATATATATATATATATATATATATATATATATATATAGTGAGATAAACAAGCGGAAAGACTAAAGAGATAGGAGAGAGAGAGAGAGATGGTGAGAGAGTGAGAGTGAGAGGAAAGGAAAGGAAATCAATTAACAACAGGTTGTGTAATTGAGGGTGTATATATATATATATATGTGTGTGTGTGTGTGTGTGTGTTGTTGTTGTTGTTGTTGTGTGTGTGCGTATGTGTGTGTGTGTATGTGTGTGGAGATAGACAAGCGGGAAGATAAAAAGGAAAGAGAGAGACAGAGACAGAGAAGAAAAAAGTCTGTAGCGGGACGTAAAAGATTCCAATTAGATGATGACGTGTTTTGCACGTTGACCTGCGAACCTCCCGAGGGCGAATGATGATGCACCTGTCATCACCTGCGTTCACGTGACCCCACCTCATCCTGGTTGGTTGTGATGACGTCAACCAGGCGGATTCACTTTTCGTAAGCCATGTGACAAATCTGGTGCCGGGGGTTTTTCCCCATACCAAAAAAATAAAAAATAGTGATTTATCTGTTTCTGCTCAACACTGATTGTTCTCTCCTCCTCTCCCTCCTCCTTCTCCTCCTCCTCTTCTTCTTCTTCTTCTAGTCCAATGCAGTGGACGGTGGATGTGGTGGAGACTTGGACAGTCTTCACCACACCTGCCGTTAGCTTCACCGGACTAGGTGAGGAAGAGAGAGAGAAAACAATCAGGGTCGAGCAGATATTGTCACTTTGGCCCCGGGCACAGGGAGTGCAGCGCATTCCTGGATGGGCCGCCGCGGGAGAGGAAATACTACAGCGGCGGCGAAAAAGGAACAAAATTTATTCGACGCCATTATTGGAAAAAACACACCGCATTTTTGTGGACAGTGTTTGTTACTTTATAATTAGCAAGGCTTCTTTATTTGAAACCGTTAATTCTTATGATTTTATCAATTGGGATTCCCTGTGATTATTTTCGGCATAATCACCTGTTACAAGAAATATTCAGCTTAGTTTTCAACACAACGTTTTGGTCGGTACATTCTCCGGCTTTCGTCATACTGCATCTAGTAATCTTTGAATCTCATCCAAAATATTTTTGTTTAATATTTGTGACGAATTTTAGACAAAAATATTTCCTTTTCCTTTCCTTTCTTTCTTTCTTTTATTCATTCTTTCTTTCTTTCTTTTTATTCTCGAACAAACCTTTATTTTTTTTATTTTCTTTATTTTTTTTTTTTGTCTTCTATATGGACTTTCTTTCTTTCTTTCTTTCTTAATCAAACTTTCTTATTTATCTTTTTGTTCTTTCTTTCCTTCTTTCTTTCTTTCTTTCTTTCTTTCTTTCCTTTTTTCTTTCTTTCTTTTATTCTTTTATTCTTAATCAAACTTTCTTATTTATCTCTTTGTTCTTTCTTTCCTTCCTTCTTTCTTTCTTTCTTTGCTTCTTAATTTTTTCTTTCTTTCTTTCTTTTTATTCTCCAATAAATCTTTATTTCTTTATTTCTTTTCTTTCTTTTTTTTTTTACTTCTATATGGACTTTCCTTCTTTCTTTCTTTTTTCCTTCTTAATTTCTTTCTTTCTTTTTATTCTCCAATAAATCTTTATTTCTTTATTTCTTTTCTTTCTTTTTTTCTTCTATATGGACTTTCCTTCTTTCTTTCTTTCTTTCTTTCTTTCTTTCTTTCCTTCCTTTCTTAATTTCTTCTTTCTTTATTTCTTCTTTCTTTCTTTTTTTTCTTTCATTCTTAATCAAACTTTCTTATTTATCTTTCTTTCTTTCCTTCTTTCTTTCTTTCTTTTTTTCTTAACCAAACTTTTTTTTTATTTATCTCTTTGTTCTTTCTTTCTTTCTTTTCCTTTATTCATTCTATTTATTTACTCTGTACTCCATACTCCTCAGAACTCCACCAACCAATCATGACTGAATGCAGTTTAGTATCATACCAAAGAAAAAAAAGAGTCGGTCAAAGCATTAAAAAAACTATTTGTATTTAGATAAAATATTTTAAAGTCCTGTCACATTTAATATAAGAACCTAAACTTAAACCTGTTACTTAACTATTCTGAGTATACTAGCTTTCAGATACCAGTAAAAAATCTAAGACGGAGACGACTGCTGTACATATTTTTCTCTCTGAAACTAACATTGTATTATCTAAATTGGGAAGTGTCAAATTGATTCTAATATTTCCTGGCATTTAAACAATGTAGTAAATGGTTTTAAGCCAGCACAATTAGTTGGGTTGGTTGGTTGGTTGGTTGGTTGGTTGGTTGAATTTTACGGCATGTTAACCCTTATGTTATTTCAGGAGATCAGATTGTCTGAACTGTGCTCTTCATACGTTGAGTTGTCAAGGATCTGAACTGAACCCGGCATCTTGAAATTCCAAAGTGGGTGCTTTACCGACTGAGTTAAAGAAGACTTCAAATAATAACAACTTAACCCAAAATAATACGTAAAATAATTTGAATTATCTAATGTTGGTTGATTGGTTGGTGGGATTTTACAGAATGTCAACCCTTATTGGGTTATTTCATGCCGAAGACGTTTTCTTTTTTCTTTTTCTTTTTCTTTTTTGTTTGATTTTTTTCTTTTTTTTTTTTCATTCTTGATGGGTATTCAATATTTATTTCAAACTCAATTTTTCTAAAAAAAAAAAAATTAAACTCCCTTTTTTCTATTTAACCCATAGACGGGACTCCAACAGGCACTACCACAATGGGTCAGAGTGGACCTACGAGTAATGGGGATGAAGGGGTACTGCATATTCCCCAGAGCTCCAGAATTTGAACTTCACCATCAGATAGAGTTTAACGTCATACCCCGGACAATAAAACCCTCAGCCAGTGCCTTCTAGCACATATGATAAAAGGGTTGGGGCTTGCCATAAGGGCAATAGGGTTAGGACAATCATATAGGTGCTAGGGTTTGGCGTGACCAGCCGGTTGATCAGAGGTGGCCTTACCGACCAACCGTCTAACCTAAGTAAGGGCCAAAGTGGAGTTTTGCATGTCATGGACTGCTCAGCCACCAGGTTTCCATCATTAAGCATCATAGTCAACAGGTGGCTCCATTGGGGGAATTTTACCCCTCTACAGAGGTGCAGTTGGTGTATTCTAAGGCACCAGCCGACAGGACTGATTTAAAATTAGGCTAAATCATCGATTGGAATAATAATTTGATATTAATTTAAATTTAATTAAATCTAATTAAAATCTAATTTAAATTAAGTTGATAATAATTTGAATGAAATATATCTTATAAAATCATATATACTAGAAACAAAAAAACACCCCCTGGGTGGTGTAAAATTAATTTTTGAAAGATATTACCTGAGGTGTGAGTAAAAATTCAATGTCAGAGGTTTTGTATCATAAGTAAGCAAAATCATCAAGTTTATTAAAGCAGTAAAAAAAATAAATAAAATAAATAAATAAATAAATTGAAATGGAAACATCAAATGAAATGTTGCGTACATCTATTAATTATTGATTAAATAGTTATTTTGAATATTTTACACATAAATTTTACACAAAATCGTAGGTATTTATTTATTTGTAAACTTTTTAGTTAACATTGTTACTGAAAAAAAGGGTTTGAGTAAAAAAAACAATTTTTAAAATTGTTTACTCAAATTTTGACTGTATATAACACAGGGTTGTTTTTATTCTACGTATTAACGATTTTGACTATAAATTAAATACTCATTAATAGACTTACACAATCATTGAGAATATTGTGACGTAGGCAGTGACGTAGTTTTTATTACAGACAGAAATACTCCAAATCTCCATTATTAAAAGACTAGAAGTGACTACACGGCGTCGTAGATCCATTATTAATGAATCATGAGTTGGATCCTAACAGGATTTCATTAAAATCCCTATGTAAAAAAAAAAGACCTTACATTAATTCAGCCTTGTGGGGCATCAGAAAAAAGTTCACTGACTCTCTAAAAAGAAAAAAATCAGTGTCTTCTATTTAATTGCAAAAAAAAAATCCATGCTGTTACTATTCAAATTTTATTTTTTAACTATTTTCCCGAATATAAATCAAATCTTCATTATTTTTGCTCAAAAAGCAAAATCTGATGATTGTGAATGGGTATATATATTTACTTTGTCATTAATTGTTTTATTCTTGTAGTTTCATCCGGACATACATACATACATACATACATACATACACACAACTGTCCTTTATATATGTATAAATTATCCCTTATAGATTATATTTTGGATAATTTAACAATTTCAATTTAAAACTTCTACGTAGAATATTTTAAGGAATTGACCCTCAAATTCGATATTTTCTTCTTTTTTTACATTACGAGGAATGGTCATTTGTATGGAAATGATTCGATTTGTGTATATTGGTATGTTTCATTTCGTGCTACTATAAGAAACATAAAGAAATAACTTCATAATAATCATTATGTTTTTTTTTTTATACAAGGTAGTGGTGGTTTTCTTATTTAAAAAAAAAACGTAACAAAACGATTAATGTTTTGGAGGAAAATGCGGGAACGGATTAATTGCTTTTCAGTTTATTTCACTAGACAAAATTGATTTCATATACGAGTAAATTTAGTTACGAGCAGAATAAATTAAACTTGTACGTCAAAACATTCTGATTTAATTAGGTATTTCTGCTATGGTAAATTAATATATGAAATTCATTTGAAATATGAAACGCCTAATTTTAAGTTTCAAATTTCATATTTTTAGATTCTAAAAACAAATATTCATTTAATAACTACTTTAGTTTATTATTGTTATAAATATAATAAAAAGTAATATTAATTCAAATACAATTCTACCTTCACTTACGAGTGGTCTAATTGACGAGTTTTCTGGCTTACAAGCTATCACTGTCGATTTTTCTAAATTTATTACGCTAGA
>CM042149.1:41008019-41035519 GCA_023376005.1 Doryteuthis pealeii | reverse complement strand
TGTCGGTTTTGTCTCCCGCCGTTTTAAAAGAATTATAAAATTCTTTAAACAAGGTTAATTTTCATTGTGTCTCAAGGCCGTTTAACGAATACTGTGAACTGATATCTTTTTTTACATATTTGTTTTTGCATAATCTAAATAAAACTGGCGTTGGCCGTTGAAATGTTACTTGACATCAAGCAGCAGTCACAATTCAAATGAAATTTGACAATTGGAACACCAAACGGACTATATATATATATATATATATATATATATATATATATATATATATATATTTATAATAATGGTACACAGTAATAACCTACTCGAGTTTCACCATAAGGATCTTTAGGGTTAAATCCACTGGTTAATCAAGATATTGATTAATTGCAGTCGATTGCGCGTGTGTATTTTTTCCACAAATACCATATATATATATATATATTTCAACAAATGTTGCTACAACGTTTTCATTGTTGTAACATAAGTAGTTAATCTAAAAAGTGCTCAATATATTTCGTGAAATATAGAGCATTTATAGTTACATATAACAATATATATAACAATATATATATATATATATATGTGTGTGTGTGTGTGTGTGTATACGTGTGTGGTTGTATTATGCGTTGCTAAGGAAAAATTCGGGTATTTTAACTATGACAAATTTCTCATACTAAAATCTAGTTTTCAGCACCTCCTTCATTTTCCTATTCATTTTTTTTTCTTCTTTTCTATTTTGCAGAGTCGCTCACAAAGAGTTTTGCATACAAATCATGCCGGCAAAAGACCGTATTGCGTTCAGATCACGCCTCCATATAAAATTTCCCGAACTTTTGAATAGCAGTTCTTATATATATATATATATATATATATATATATATATATATATATATATATATATATCATCGGCATTGCAGTCTCGGAAGACTACATATTTCTTGTGCCGCTGAAGTTACAGCGCCTTCTGTGACTGTGAAGGCCACTGTTCTGGACCTCTTGGCTTCATGGTTTTTTGCCAGGGTGACTTCAGACATGAATAGTCCGCTGCGGGATCATGCCGGTACCGAGGGTGGTCCTGAGCCAAATGTTCCTAGCTGGAAGGGGTAATTCCAAAGCACCTGAGATCATACCAATCTGTCTCTTGCCAGACAAAAGGTCTATAGAGACGATGTCCCTTGGGATTCGTCCATCACCCATCCATGGATTATATATATATATATATATATATATATATATATATATATATATATATATATATATATATATAACCAAAATCTCTATAATTAACTTCTGTCACTGATTCGGTTCTAAGAACTGGCTCTACAAGTATGTATTGAGAACTTTTCAATATTTATTAACCTGACTCATTCTTTTTCTTGTGGACACCAACACATGTACATACCAGTGTGAACCGACCAGTAAAAACCTACATCAATCATATTTGTGCGGATTCTGGTTGCTACACGGAGGTCCTCACAGAGACGATGAACAATAGGGGTGATTAGATAGATAGATATAGAAAAAGTAAAAGACTTTTTTTGCATTATAGTCTATAAACTATTTTAAAGTCTTTTGTTATATTTTTACTTATAAATTTGCTCTGTGACTAACAATAAGAGCACACATTGAGCTCTGCAAACTGAGACAGGTTTTAAAAAAAAAACTCCCATGTCGTAATGAAAATTTCTTCTCTGGACTTTTGGATTTATATATATATATATATATATATATATATATATATATATATATATATATATATATACAGAAATGAACAAATCTTTTGTGCAAACTTTATTTATCCGAAAATTTCTCAAAGTGCCAGTAAAACAGGATAAACACTAAAATGAATAAATATTTTCTCATCTCATCATGTCTGACTAGGATTTTTATGTACTTGTTCAAAAATGAAATCTTTTGATGAAACATGCGACTTTTTTTTTTCTTTGAGTTGTCGGAATATTTTTAGAGAGTTAAAAAACAAAAACAAAAAAAAAACAAAAACAAGAAACAAGCAAAAAACATCAAAGCAGTAAACTTCATTATGTGCTTTCGCGTTACTATCTTCTAGTTTTAATATATATAAGAATAACCTGATAAACTATTAGGCTTCATCAATGAGAAAGTTGCTGAAATAAATGCGTTGAATATCAAAGTACTACTTTAATGAAACAATGTTTCATTCATTGTTAATTTTTGTCTTGCCAAATGTAGCCTCAGTGTATGTATGTATATATATTATATATATATATATATATATATATTCGTAGGCGGAATACCAGGTAATTTGGTCCTTTATTCTAACTGTACGATGTTAGAGAGTTCAGGTCAATTTTGAGAGCTCAATGTATCATTTACAAATGGTACCATAATCACATAATACCCGATTTTTAAGCTAGTATCTTCACTAATAATATATATATATATATATATATATATATATATATATATATATATATATATGAGCATCCAAAATAGATGAAAGTCATCAATAAAAAGTGTTTCATTTTTCGTGGACAATTCTATTTCTTTATAATAAGAATTTTTTAAAATGTCTGTTTTTTAAATGTATGAATGATAAGTTTTTTTATCCTTCATTCACATTTTCCGACGCATGACACAATTGTTTTGCTTCCTTATGTTTCAACTGAATCAATTGTATATCAACCTTCGTGTGTTATTTAATAGCAAAGTCATCCTTGTAGAAGAACAGTAGTGGTACTATTTAACCCGTAGCTGAACTTCAAACCTCTCCCCAAAAGTATTTGTCCCAAAGTGAACGTACTAGCTCGACTGGAGTGTGAACTCGCTTACTATGATACTGCAATCCAGCACCTTACCAAGTACGCCACGTGGACTCAACTGCAAATCGTTGATTCAATGAATAATCGGCTTAAAAGAAAAGTCAACAAATGACATTCTCCAAAATGTTTTCTTGCTGTGAATTTGGGGATTAAAAGATATTTTAATAATATTTACGAATAAAAATGATAATGATTCTACGAATTGTATTTGCATACATCGTCTATCAATTTATATATCTCAACCTCTCCATATCTATGAGTCTATCCATGTATCCTTTTTAATTTTTGTTAGTCATTGAGCTCCCTCTCTCTCTCTCTCTCTCTCTCTCTCTCTCTCTCTCTCTCTCTCCACACGAGTAGGATGTGGCACATGGTCAATTTCTTAAACGGAGTTTAACAAGTTTCTATTCAAAGTTTTTTTTTTAATCCTAGACTGCTTGCCTAACCAAGTTTAAAGAGCTCAGTCTTTCACACTGTCCTACTATAGGTAATGGATAGTGGCATAGATTTACCATAAGTCTCCCTCTTTCTCCTTTGCTGGTACCTCTAGTGTCCGAGGCTTATCAATAATACGTGCTGATTGATTGCCTTTCTCTACAATTCCAATAATCCTAGCCTAGTTTCCTTCTTGCTTTTCTGTATCCATGCAGTAGGCTGCAACCCGCACACTTAGGAAGAGCAATTAGCAAACCACCTGCAAACAAGAACAAAAAGATTTTTCAAAGAAAAAAAGAAATATTAAAAATTACATTTGTAAATTTCACAAAAAATCATTTATATATACTCGTATGTATGATATATTATACCCAACTATTCTCCCTCCATAGTTGGGGGGGGGGATATTTGGATTCATACCTTTCCCAAGAGTAGATAGATAGATCAATCAATCACCTATCATACAGTGATGGTAAGCGTGTTTGTCTTTTAGAACATTTTCTAGACCATCTTCTCCCAACCCCTCTGCATGAGTAGGATGTGACACAAGGTCATTTTTTAAGTGAAGTTTAACAGGTTTGAATTCAGAGCTTTCCTTCTCCTAGACTGGTTGCCTAACCAAAATTAAAGAGCTCAGTCTGTCCTACTATTTACCTATGACTGCAAGGTATTAGCGATATATGAAATGCAAACAGGCTCGTCCAGGATTTGAACTTGTCTCGCCGTGTCCATTTCTTACGGTGGTAACCATTACACCGCGCACCTCTAAGTATATATAAACTAGCGACCAAAATATTTGGACCACATTGAATTTTTCCACTAAACTTAAAAAATGAATCAAGTTTCATGTCTTTAAAGAAAGAAATTTATTTTTTTCAATGTTTGCATGTAATTATGCAATAATTCAACAAAAATGTATATAAAATAATCCTAATTTCAATTAAAGCAAATTTATATTTTCTTTTCATCAAAGAATCCACCACGAACATTTATTACTACAAAGCAAATTCTTGGTATCCTTTCTAGTAACTTGCAAAAGTATGTTGATGAAAACGATTCCCAAACAGTGCGTAAACGTGTAATCAACTCTTGCTTATTCTTGGTAATTTCACTTAGAACTTTACGATAATTTCGTCCCAGACTGATCCAATCGATGAAAGATCTGGAGACTGGGGGTTGGGCTACGTCATGGTTTGCAAAATTCCCTTATCTTTCTTTGATTTTAGATAATTTATACACGGTTTTGAGCTGTGTTTTTGGATCATTATCCTCCCAATCCCCAAAAAAGGAGACTTAGGAACCGCTAAGAACTACAGAGGTATAACACTTACTGCTATAACCGCTAAGATATATAATGCACTTCTCCTTAATCGCATCAGACCTGAAATAGAGAAGATCCTTAGAAAGAAAAAAAACGGATTCCGCGGAAATCGGTCCATAACCTCTCAGATCCTGACAATTCGCCGAATCATAGAAGGGGTGCGAGCAAAGAATCTCGAGGCAACCGTACTATTTGTAGACTTCTCCAAGGCATTTGATTCCATACACAGAGGGAAAATGGAACAAATACTAATAGTCTACGCTCTCCTTAAAGAAACGGTTACCGCCATAATGATGCTCTATCAAAACACCAAAGCTATGGTACGTTCACCTGATGGAGAGACAGATTTCTTTGACATCGTAGCTGGAGTCCTACAAGGAGATACGCTAGCGCTATATATATTTATAATATGTCTAGATTACATACTTCGAACATGACTAGACCCCATAAAAGAAAAAGGCCCCACACTAAAAAGGCAAGAAGCAGGCGATATCCCACACAGACTGTTACTGATGTGGACTATGCAGATGATCTCGCACTTCTCACAGATACACCTGCGCAGGCCGAATCTTTGCTACACAGCCTTGAAAAGGCAGCGCGGAATATTGACCTATATGTGAACTCTGATAAAATCGAATTCATGTGCTTTAGAAATGAAGGAGACATCTCCACACTCAATGGTAAACCCCTAAAATCGGTGAAACAATTCACATATCTAGGTAGTAATATCTCCTCAACAGAAAACGACGTTAATGCAAGGAAAGGCATGGGCTGCTCTAAAAAATATCAGTGATATAGAAATCAGATCTCGCTGACAAATTAAAGCGAAAATTCTTCCAGGCCGTAGTAGTCTCAGTGTTACTGTACGGCTGCACTACCTGGACTCTAACGAAGTGCATAGAGAATAAGCTGGATGGGACTTGCATGAAAATGCTGCGTGAAATATTAAACAAGACGTGGAAACAGCAACCCACGAGAACACAACTGTATGGCCACCTGCCCCATATCACACAAACCATTCACGTGAGGCGAACAAGACACGCTGGGCACTGCTGGAGAAGCAAAGATGAACTCATAAGTGACGTTCTTCTGTGGAAGCCATCACATAAGCATGCCAGAGTAGGTCGCCTTACAAAGACATACATAGATCAACTCACGCGGATACTGGATTGCTGCGCATATGACCTCCCAGGGACAATGAATGATAGGGAAGGATGGCGAGAGATTGTCATGGATATCCGTGCTGCCATCACGATACAAAATTTTGTTCCATAATGCGGCAGCCAATGCAGTCATAAACTTTTGGTCGATAGTGTATGTATAGTTAGAGGCGCATTGTGTAATGGTTACTGTCGTAGGAAATGGATCACGGCGAGAAGAGTTCAAATCCTGGACGAAGCAGTTTGTACTTTAGATATCGCTAATGCTCTTGGGAAAGGTATGAATCCATCTATTTCTAACATGTTTCTATTTAATATTTTGTGGGTCCTTTTATTTATTTAACACAGTGATGAGGACTATTTAGAATTATATGAGGAATATAACAATGATGTGGTAGATATAATTATATGATAGGTTGGTCGTTATTTTGTTTTATGGTATATCAACCGTTTTAGGTTATTTAATGCCAAATCTTGGGGGTGGGGTTATATGATTTGTAATCGAATACTTTTGTTTGGTTTAATAAACTGGTCGAAATAATTTTCATTTACTTCATGTCTATGAATGAATGAACTCAGCCGCTACCTTCTAAGATAAAAGAAGTGCTTGTAAAATTGCGTGGTGTAAGTAAGTCATCGGGGTGGCCTAAAGTCGGTATCAGCCAATCAGCGAAGGAGTATATCCCCTTTTCAGTAACGTTAGACCAAGGAGATTGTTTTTTGCGTCTGAGGTGGAGCGCCACACCTACCATCAGCTCCTTACTTTACTGCACAATTCCCTGTGCTACTCATTCGCTGAGTTGGTGAGGACCGGTATCGAACTAGGAACGCTTGTGGTTTCTAGCCGAACGCTCTACCGACTGAGATGACCCGGCCCTTAAAAATTAAATAATTGTAGAAGATTTGTGTATATCAATTTTAGAAATAGCTTGTCTCTGTTTGTCGATGGAGGGTTAATGTAGTGGTTTTCAACCAATGGGATCCTTTGATTCCTATTTTACTATTTTGGGACCCCTAGCTATTCGATGTTTAAAAATCCTATTGTCTTTTAGGATAAAATATATTTTGCTTGCCTGGATCCCCAAAAAAGTTATATGGTCCCCGGTACACCATTTGAGAAACTCTGGGTTAGTATATCTGAGAATCCACTATTTTTCAAAACTGTTTCATATTCTTTAGCTTTGTTAAAGAGATTTCCAATAGAGGGATTCTTGGATAATTTATTGCTAATGGACTGTGGCATTTTGTTTAATGATGGATGGCGTGTTGGTTAGTAAAGTAATTCATCATTCTCTTTACGAAATGGTTGATAAATTTCTTAAGATATGATTGCCACACCCAACCGGATGTACACTCTATTCGGCTGTAGAGTTTTGTAAGAGAAGATTTCTTACTATCTGAGTAATTCTTCCAAACCTCAAATATTTCGAGGTTGAAATAGTTACGAAACAATGATACATGAGCGTTTCCGTCACACTCGCATTTTGAATATGTGTATTATTGTGATAGACTAGCCTATCGTACCTTTTCTGGGGATATATGGACTCATCTTGTTTACTGTTGTTGAGAGCAATCTGAGAAACTTAAGGTAAATACGAGACGTTTGGAGACTTTTATGAGAACCGTTTATGTAATACCAATTATTTCAGCCCTGTCGGGTGAGACATTAGAATACACTGCCGAAGAGTAAGCTCCTCCCCAATGGGGCCAACTGTTGGCCGTGGGTGGCGACCTGTGATGCTTAAGGATTGAAACCTGGTGGCTGAGCAGTCCATGACATACAACACTCCACTTTGGCTAGACGGGCGATTGAAGAGGCTCCCTCCGATCAATCGGCTGGTCACGTCAAGCCCTAGTACATCATTGTCCCAACCCTTTATGGCAACCTACAATCTGTTTTATCATATATGTGCTAGAAGGCTGTAACTGAGGGTCTTAAAGTCTTGGGTATGACGTTAAACTCTATCTGATGGTGAAGTTTCAATTCTGGAGCTCTGGGGAATCTGGTGTAACCTGTAACCCTTCATCACTATTACACCTAGGTCCACCCTGACCCGGAGTGGTAGTACCTGTTAGGGTCCCGTCTATAGGTTAAATAGAAAAATTGAGTTTAAAAATGTGTTTAAAAATTGAGTCTTGAATAAATGAGTACCATCGAGAACGAATAAAACAAAACGTCTTCGGAATAAAATAACCCAACAACCAAAAATACTGGGGATAAATCTTAAAAGAAATCCATTAACAAGAGGAAATAACTGTAATTTTATTTTTTTACTTCCTATTTTAACTAAATAGTTAAATTAGGAAAATTTAGCAATGAAAGACGGGAGTGATGAAAGAGTAAATTTCAATTGTTCTATTTTTGATTTTACCCCCCTCTCTTTCAAATCTTTTTATCTGCATTGTTATTTAGTTTCATTAGCCTTTCTAATTTAATGTAATATTTAATTACATTAAAACTTAAATACTTGAACCCTACGGAGGGTGCATATATTTGCTAGTAACAACAATCTGCCAAATGATGAAGAGAATCATTTTTGATTTAAACTGATTTATGTTTTTAATTTTTTCTCATTTCCTTTCCATTTCTATTTATCTGAATATGAGCACAAAAAGCTGTGTAGCAATTACAGATTCGCTAGTCTTAAAATGCCGTAAAATCCAACCAACCAACCAAATCTTAGCACCCTGCTGCGAATTACTTATTTGTATACTTACTAGTATACCGGTACATTTTAGGTTTCAGTATACAACAATTATTTAAACTTTATCGTCTTCGTTTTAAAAAAAAAGTCGGCTGAACTTGCACAAAGGTGTCAAAATTAGGGTGACCCAGAAAGAACAGAACCCAAACTATTTATTTATTTTCCCATTAAACTAACCTTAAACCCCAACCCCAACCCTAACCTAACCCTTTAGCCTAACCCTAACTCCTAGCCCTAACCCTAAACCACCCTAGTTAAAATTAACAGTTTTATTACAAAATTTGTGGGTTCTGTTTTTCTGGGTCACCGGTATACAGGTTGACCCAGAAAAAACAGAACCAAAATTATTTATTCATTTTTCCATTAAACTAACCCTAAACCCCAACCCTATCCTTAATCCTAACCCTAACCCTAACCCTAACCCTAAACCCTAACCCTAAACCCTAACCCTAGATCCCCATAGTTAAAATTAAGAGTTTTATTACAAAATTTGTGGGTTCTGATTTTTCTGGGTCACCCTAATTTTGACACCTTTGTGCAAGTTCAGTCAAAAAGTCAGGCATAGTTTTGAGAGTTGAACATCATTAACAATAATACACATCGACCCAGCAACTTTTAATAATATCACCAGACTTAATTGTATGGCTTAAGATGTGTGTTGCCACACTCATCCGGATACAAATTCGGTTCTAGTGCTCTGTAAAACATTTCTTTCTGAGTGTTTTCATTCCGACCAACCTCAGATATTTTGAGGTAGCTACAAAGCTATGACTCAATAGGAAATATATTGAATGTTATATGCATTATCTATTTCATGGCAATCTTTTCATCATCATCATCATCATTATCATCATCATGAATTTTTCACACCAGCTGATGGACTTTCACTGGAGTCTGAGTGACAAAAAGTCTCCACAGGTCTCCAGGACACTTCTGAGTATTCTAGCCGATCTTAACATAGCTGTAGTTTGGATGGTCCAGATTCTTCCTCTACTTTCCAATTCACCCAATTATTATTATTATTACTATTATTACTATTATATACATTATTATTATTAGTAGTAGTAGTAGTAGTAGTAGTAGTAGTAGAAGTAGTAGTATTAGTAGTAGTATTTAACAACAGAGTAAGCTGGTTGTCTTTCACTGGAGTCTGAATGACAACAAGTCTCCTCGGGTCTCCAGGACTCTTCTAAATATTCTAGCATATCTCAACAATGCTGTTGTCTAGATGGTCTCCATTCTTACTCTGATTTTCAGTTTCTCTAGTCTGTTTTCTAAACTTTTGGGGACCGTTCCTAGTGATTTACTGGAACTGCAAAATCTTCTCTTTTTCTAGTTAATCAATACTAGATCTGGTCTTCTGGCTGTGATAATGTGATCCATCTTTATCTCAAAGTCCCTGAGAATGTTATGAGTTTCATTCTCAATAACAAATTCTGGTTTATACTTTTTTGTGCTGTAATTATGAGCGACGTGGCCTTCCTCTTGTTTCCTTTCTTTAATCATGTCCAGGTCTTTTCATATGCAATCTTCCCAATTTGTCGTTTGAAGTATCCATATAATTGTTTATCTTCCCATTTTTGTTTTCCTGTTTGTATTGTTTTTTTTCCCATTTGTCCATATGCAGCAACTGCTGTTATTGGCAGCTATAATTAAACTTTTCTTGCTCTTTTTTTTTGTGTGTGTATTCTTCGAGTCCTTGGATTGTGGCATCTACGCAATACTCAATGTTGGCGAGACCTCATCCACCTTTCTTTCTTGATTCATATAGTCTGTATTCATCATCTCTCGGGTGTAATGTCTTGTGCATCGTGAATGCATGAATAGAAAACATTAAATTAGGTTAAAAAGTTAAAAAAATATCATATATATATATATATATATATATATATATATATATATATATATATAATTTTGTGGAGACGCGTGATGGTTACCGTCGTAGGAAATAGACACAGTGGGACGAGTTCAAATCTCAGAAATGTTTGCATTTCACATAGCGTCAATGTAGCGCTGTGGTTACCGTCTTTAGAAATGGACTCGGTGAGACGGGTTCAACACCTGAACTCTGCTGTTTGCATTTCACATAACGCTAATACCCTTGGGAAATGTACGAAACCAACTATTCTCACTCCAGCTATAGGCGAATGTAATAAGGCAGACTGGGTTCTTTAACCTTGGTATGGCAACTGATCTAGGAGAAGGAAAACTATGTATTTAAAGCAAAGAGACTCTCTTCTTGTTTGTCGTTTCAGATCTCCTCCTCTCCCTTGATTGAAAAAAATACGTGTGCTTTTCTCAAATTACATTTTATTTATCTTCGAGAAACTATTAAGTTTTATTTTGAAATAATAACTATTTTGATTTGTATCGTTTACGGTTAACAAGAATCACAACTTACTTACTCTGTTATTGGTATATAAATGGCGAGAGTTCTTCTATTAAGATCATGAGATACAAGAGCATCCGTGGTTATACTCTCATATCTAATCTTTCTTATTTACTTGAGAAACTGGTTGGTATCTTATGGCTGGATTTATTATTTTCTGTTTCTTGTATCTGGGGAATTTCTTCTAACTTCAATTGGGGTCTGTAGTTTGTAGCAAGGCAATTCTTCTCATTTATGGTGTTAATTCTGGTTTGATTCAGCTGCAAGTCTGGTTTGATTTCGCGTTGGTTCGCTAAGGCTGCCATTTAGTTCATAGAGACAACCAAGGCATATATTTAGTGATGATATTTTTTATTCAGAACTCAACCTTGGATCCATCAACTGCATGCGTGGAGTCGAAGCTGGTATCGATGTCTCTGGCCTAACTGACTAAGCGAACTAAATTTTGAGCTTTCTTTTTCACAGTCTGTGTAACCGGAAAGATGGTTCCCCAAAGGTTATTTCATGCCAATCATCTAACCCTCCAGCGATTTTGAATTTCAACCGGTTTATCATCAATATACAACATAATATAATACACTGTCAGTTAAATATGAGGGTCCACACGCATAAATGTAGACAGGGACAATAACTGTTCAGTCCCAAAGGCATCGGACCCTCTTGTAGTGTTATATACCTCCTTATAACATCGGGTATAATTGAGAGTGACTTCAGAGAGTTCTCGGTGATAGAGAGAGAGGGGGAGAGAGAGAGATGTTAGAGAGAGAGAGAGAGACAGATACAGAGTGTGACATTATATTCATATGTCCACTAGTATACATATCGCTGAAATCGACAGTTGACTCAGTTTGCCAGTAAATTCATGGGTGCGTGGGCAGTAGGCAAACCAGAAACTTAAAAGTTTATTTAACCCCTTGCATTCTTTTGTCTTCGTGGTGAGGACATTCTTAGTACTATCGTGCATAAGGCTAAGAGACGGGCGGGTTGCCAGACCCCACCCCTTTACTTCTTCTTGAGATGGCTGTTACGTTGTAATACTCACGGTACTAAAACGATACATGCACCGTAGTCCCTTTTTTTCTTTCTTGGTACTAAAACTCCGATAAAAAATCATAACCCGAGAAACATGTCGTCACAACTCCCAGCCTTTATTAACGTGTTCGTCTAGTGGCTTCTACCAGGGAGGAGGAGAGGCAGAGAGAACGAGAGAGAGAGAACACTACTAGATTACTGGGCTCTCATGGGGGACCCAATGTCAGGTCCGTACCCTACGACATCCGCAGGCAAAAAGAGGGCGAACCCTTTCTTCCTTCCCCCACGTCACCACGTGACTTCCGGTCAACACCCGACTTCCGGTCAACAACCGACTTCCGCTTGCCCCTCAATTCTTCGTTCGGGGTCACGCTACGGTCAAAACCATCGCTCTCCTCTTTTGGGTCATCACTATTTTTTAAGCCTTTGTTATTTATTCCTCCTCCTTCCATTAGCAGTTCTAGCTCACACAAGTCATATTGCAACATTCCTCCCTTACCATCATTCTAAAATTTTTACCCGTAAAAATTTTCAAAAGTATCTCTTTTTTTTCAAGAATATGCGTAATTATTCATTAGATTTTTTTTTTCCCCTTCTATCCGATATAGACCTTCCTCTCTCCGATAGAGCCACACGAGCATTCAATTTTACAATAATACAAAAAACACATACATATATAAAGTAAAAAGAACATTTACAAAATCATTAATGCAGGTGATATTCTCCTCTTTGTTCCACAATTGTGCTCTGACCTTCCTTACTTATTTGTTCATTTTTTCTTCTTTCTCTTTTCTTTTTTTTTTTTTTTTTTTTTTTTTTTTTTTTACTCTCCCCAATTTGAATTTAAAAAAAAATTACTCATTTATTTTTCATTCTTATCAATTGCAGACCTATACTGATTTATAGCTTTTTTTTTTTTTCAAGCAACGGCGTTATCGTCGCCTTCTTCAGCTGGTCAATAATTCTTTTCTCTATTATTCCTTTTCTTTTTGTATCTATTCATTTTAATCCCTTTCAGTTTTTCATTTATTTATCTTTTTTTTTTTTTCGTCATTATTCCATCTCATATTCCGTGTAATTCGTATTTTCATTTACTCATTTTTCTCATCCTTTTTCTTTTCTTTTTTTTTTTTTTTCATTCATCTATCTCTAATTTATTTCCGAGCGCCAAAACTAGGTTTTTCTGGAAGGTATCTGCTGTGTGAACAAACACTTGAACCACAGGCCTTTAAAGCTATCTTCATAGTCGCTGTCTGGTGGAGTATCATGTTTCCTTGTGGGCAGCACTGGTTGACCCTGGGTGAGCTCGCTGCTACTACCATAATCTTTTGTACCCCAGCGTTCTCAATACTTTCTTTCATTGCAACTCTAAGCATAGCTATTTTCCTTTCCATTAGGGAACATATTCTTTTATTTCTCTGTAGTCACTATCTGACGGTGTGGTATTTACCTTAGCCCTTACTGTTTTAGGGGAATCTTTCGTGATGCTATTCACTGTTGGAGTTATTTTGTGGTTTTCCATTTTAGCCATTACTCCAAAATTATTTTATTATTATTAACGTCCACCTGTCTGTTCAATTTCTCTTTCTTTTTCTTTTTTCTATTGGGACATAGTTGTTCATTGTTCCTATCACCTTCACCGTGTGATTTGTACCCTCGGTATCCACATCACTATATGAAGTTACTATCCTTATCGGAGTTTTCTCTCTTAATAGCTGTATATTTATCTTTATTTTCTGAGATATGTTCCGAGGACGTAGAATGGACTTGTGTGCCCTCCTTAGTTTTGCCATTCATATTAGACAAAGCGTGGTGCTGATTTTTGAGGGCTATCCCATGCTTGTCTCTATTTTTAATTTGTTCGGATGTGCTTTTAGGGGTAGGTGCCATCCACTTTTTATTAATTTTTACGGGACAATTTCTAATGAGGTGATACTTGCTATTACACCCCCAACAACGTCCAGTCTGGTCTCTATTACCTATCTGAGGATGCACATTGCAATTCCTCACTGTAGGTACGTTTCTACTCTGCTTGTTAAATTTTTTCCTATTGTTACTTGTTCTTAATCTATCCTCTAAAAGAGTTCTTTGATAGGCCCTATCCAACCCCTTTTCAACGCTTTTTAAGGCACTCGTTACAGAATTTAATGCATCAACCAAGCCTGCGGTGAGATTCTGTAAGAACTCTTTAATGGTCTGAGACTCCATTTCGCATAAACAATTTCAGTCACAGAATAATAGAAGACTTATACTAATATTAATGATATCAATAACCAGTGAAGAGAAAAAAAATACACAACTGTAGAACAAGAGAAAAAAAAATTATCACCTACCTTGTCACTTCTACGTATATTTTTTCTTTTTTTTAAAAAAAGTTCTTTTTTTTTCTTTTGTAATGTTCATTAATTCCGTCTTTTCTTCTTTTTTTTTTTTTTAAATTCACACGTGGACGTATTTTTTTTTTCTCCACGTGGGTTTCTCCTTCTTCTTTTATAAGTCCTTTTCTTCTTCTTTAAATCTTTTTGTTTTCTTCACACGTGGCTCTTTTTTTTTTAAATTCTTTTTGTTTTCTTCACACGTGGGTCCGTTTTTTTTTAATTCTTTTTGTTTTCTTCACACGTGGGTCCGTTTTTTTTTGTTTTTTTTTTAAGTTCTCAATTGTCTGTTGACTCGTTGTTGTCGTTCATCTCCTTTACTAAGATTTTAAAAGGTTGCTCCCTTTTCTTTTTCAAGGTGGGTCTTTTTCTTTTTTTTGTTTGTTTTTTTTTTAAGCCCTTTTTTCTCTTCAAATGCTCGCTGTTGTTGCTCTTTCTTTTTATTCTTTTACTTCTGTTTTTTTTTTTTTTTCCTTTCTTTCTCTCTCGTTTCTCAACAGGTCACTCCCTTTTTGTTTTTCGTCACACGTGGGTCCTTTTTCTTTGTTTGTTTGACTCGTTCTTTCTTTCGTTTACGTTAGTTTCTGTTACAATTACGGCCGATGTCTTTTCTTTTTTCGTATCCCCTCGTTGCGTCGTGGTAAATTGGTTCCTTATGAGTCCGTGTCTGAACTCCGAGGTCAACGGGCACCAAAACGATATATGTTACGTTGTAATACTCACGGTACTAAAACGATACATGCACCGTAGTCCCTTTTTTTCTTTCTTGGTACTAAAACTCCGATAAAAAATCATAACCCGAGAAACATGTCGTCACAACTCCCAGCCTTTATTAACGTGCTCGTCTAGTGGCTTCTACCAGGGAGGAGGAGAGGCAGAGAGAACGAGAGAGAGAGAACACTACTAGATTACTGGGCTCTCATGGGGGACCCAATGTCAGGTCCGTACCCTACGACATCCGCAGGCAAAAAGAGGGCGAACCCTTTCTTCCTTCCCCCACGTCACCACGTGACTTCCGGTCAACACCCGACTTCCGGTCAACAACCGACTTCCGCTTGCCCCTCAATTCTTCGTTCGGGGTCACGCTACGGTCAAAACCATCGCTCTCCTCTTTTGGGTCATCACTATTTTTTAAGCCTTTGTTATTTATTCCTCCTCCTTCCATTAGCAGTTCTAGCTCACACAAGTCATATTGCAACATGGCCTCACGAATAATGCGGGCGACTCAATGACCCCATCTTCATAGCAACCATGAAAAAACCCGCGCGAATCCGAGAGAAAATGTACAATTCACTGAACTCCGCATGTGAACAGAAGTACATTTCTTCTGCTCTGGGATTTGACTGATCATTTTGGCAGGATATTATTATGAAGAAGATTATTTGAAAAGAATTACCAGTATTAAGAGGATAAAAAAAGGGAAAAAGAAAAGAAAAGAAACTGAACTATGATTGTTCTGATCGGAAACTTTCCTTCTAGATTGATCTGATGACTTTAATGATTTTAAGAGAGAAAACTTTAGCAGGTTTTTTTTTTACTCGTTTGTGAAAAGAAGAGAAGATTCAATTTCTTTGAAACCCAATGCAACGAATCGTGAGAAAGTGAAGTGAAATATTGTTGCCATATTCCTGTATTTGCATGAACCTTTTTTTGATCGTACTTTGTATTATACATTTTGCCTAGTTGCTGTCTTCTAACTAAGGGCTTCTTTGGGGCTTTTTTTAGTCATTGAGGCTAATTAAATTCACAAGACGTTTTATCTTGATCAAGCTTTTATTTAGCCCATGTTCTTCCGCGTGTGGGGGGGGGGGAATTATCAACCCCCAGCAGAGAGAGGCACATCCTCTCTGCTCAAAAGTCAGGTTGTATCTAATTCTCTAAACTAACCTAATCACGTGACGCGCGTGATTCGCGCCTCTAGGAGTCAGGCTCCCCAACAGTCACGTATTTTTCCACTGACCCACTTGAATTCAACTACAGGGTCTGTCTATAATTCATAACACCATGAATTGTAACAGTAGGTGCCGCTCCGGAGTTGGGATCTTCCGTACTGCGATTTTTTCTAGGAAGATGAAAACATGGCTGAAAGTGAGGAAAATATACCGTACTTGGATATAAGCTGAAAGTTTAATAGCAGCTATACATTGATCCTTGGCAGAAGTGATACTACACTCTGATCCTGGACAAAATACTGGAGAGTAACCACTTTGATACTAGACAGAGCGCACAGATACAACATTCTGGTCCGATACAGAATCACTGTGGAGTGATACTTTCGTCCGAGGCAAAACGCACAGATACTACACTCTGATCCTAGGCAGAATCGCTGAGGAGTACCACTTTCATCCGAGGCAAAACGCACAGATCCTACACTCTGATCTTAGACAGAAGTACAGAAGAGTGAGCACTATGATACTAAACAAAGCCCACAGATACAACACTCTGATCGAGACAGAATCGCTGAGGAGTGATACTTTCGTCTGAGGCCAAATGCACAGATACTACACTCTGATCCTAGACAAAAGTACAGGAGGGTGAGCACTATGATACTAGACAAAGTGCACAGATACTACACTCTGATCCGATACAGAATCACTGTGGAGTGATACATTCGTCCGAGGCAAAACGCACAGATACTACACTCTGATCCTTGGCAGAAACACTGGAGAGTGACCACTTTGTTACTAGACAAAGTGCACAGATACTACACTCTGATCCGATACAGAATCACTGTGGAGTGATACATTCGTCCGAGGCAAAACGCACAGATACTACACTCTGATCCTTGGCAGAAACACTGGAGAGTGACCACTTTGTTACTAGACAAAGTGCACAGATACTACACTCTGATCCGATACAGAATCACTGTGGAGTGATACATTCGTCAAAACGCACAGATACTACACTCTGATCCTTGGCAGAAACACTGGAGAGTGACCACTTTGTTACTAGACAAAGTGCACAGATACTACACTCTGATCCGATACAGAATCACTGGAGTGATACATTCGTCCGAGGCAAACGCACAGATACTACACTCTGATCCTTGGTAGAAACACTGGAGAGTGACCACTTTGTTACTAGACAAAGTGCACAGATACTACACTCTGATCCGATACAGAATCACTGTGGAGTGATACATTCGTCCGAGGCAAAACGCACAGATACTACACTCTGATCCTTGGTAGAAACACTGGAGAGTGACCACTTTGTTACTAGACAAAGTGCACATATCCCAGACTGATCCTAGGCTGAGGAGTATCACTCTAATCTGAAGCAAAACGCACAGATACTACACCCTGATCCTAGTCAAAAGTACTGGAGTGAGCATTATGATACTAGACAAAGGGCACCGATAGTTTGACCCTAAAAAAAAGAAAAAAAAAGAGACTATCAATTACATAAACTAGCAAAAACAAAATTAATTAAATATTTTAATTCTAGTGAAAAAAAATTTTTTTTTTAAATTATCTCGATTTTATCGATGTCTAAAAGTACATATAAAGGTTTTTTTTACCACGCTCTTTGGTAAAAAAAATGTAAACAGATCTTTGAAATCTTATATTTTTGAATAATAGACATAAAAAATAGTTTTCCTATCAAAATTAGAATAAATATGTTTTCTTTCTAATAAAATCAAGTTTCTATCAGTTAAATTCAAATTAATTCAAACAAGGTCGTCCTATATTATTATGTATTGACTATTTGGGGTAATGTGACGTAAGCAATGACGTAGTTTCGGTTACAGACAAATAGAGACCAAATCTTTATTATCAATTGATAATCCCACTATATTTTATAAAAAGTGTGTGTGTGTGTGTGTGTGTGTGTGTGTGTGTGTGTGTGTGTGTGTGTGTGCATTAAGATGCATGCAGAAAAAATATTCATATTTACATAAGCACGAACACTGTGTATATATTCATATTTGTAAATAAACATATTTTCATTGGTTCTTTTTCCTATGGTTGTTTTTTCCTCCCTTTCTTTCTTCCTTCCTTCCTTCAGAAAATTCTAATTATAGGTCATGACTTAAAAGCGAATAACACAGAAACAAATAACACTATTCTTTACAGTAAATAAATAACGCGGCGTACTTTGAAATTTGATCATGTAAAAAGACAAACTTTCCATAATTTTTCCGCAGGACCTGTGGATATACCACAGCATGATAATCTTATTATTACGTTTGATATGTTTACAAGATAGTTCAAAATGTAAAAAGTATAATAATCTTAATTGAACTCTATCTCACTATTTTTGTTAATTTCTTTCCTTCTTTCCATCTTTTCTTCTTTTCGTCTTTTCATTATGTTCGATTGAAACAGATTAGCGTTATCGCTTCCGTGCTCTCCCCCTCTCTATCTTTTCCCTACTCTTTTCGTCTTTATTATATTTTTTCTGTGTAGCATTTTCTTCCATTTTTATAATAAAAACGGAATGGTCCATTATTTATTTGAGGTGACAACACTATTTTTTCTTAAAAAGGGGGTTGTAGAATATTTACATTGATTTGCCGATAAAAACATGACTCGGAAATGGGCAGGAAATTCGCCTGACGCTGGTTTGCTAAAACTTAAATTAGAGCAGCAGGACGGGACAACATAAGATCAAAATTACCAAAATATATTCCGTAATTTACAATTTCAATATTACAAATAAAACAAACATGTAACTTCTTTATATATATATATATATATATATATATATATATATATATATATATATATATATATATATTCCTTTTAATTTGACGTTGGGCATTTAAGTGACGCAAGACCAAGAACTGGATAAAATAAAATGGGACAAATAAGAAATCTACGATAAGCGACACCAGATAATTTGGATTTACATTTTTGCATTGCATCTTGAACAATTTGAACGATCACATTTTTAACCAGAGGGTGTTGCAGGATGATAACCGATGGAAGATTTAGGAATACGTGTATTAATATATAGATAGCCGCACTTTTTCCAACATCCCGCGAAAAATCTGTCCTACATTCGGTTATGTATATATGAGCTGATATATATATATATATATATATATATATATATATATATATATATATATATATATATATGGAGGGCTAGTGGCTAGAGTACAGTGGTTATATATATATATATATATATATATATATATATATATATATATAACCACTGTACTCTAACCACTAGCCCTCCATATATATATATATATATATATATATATATATATTAGCTTAGTCGGTAGACCGTTCGGCTGGAAACCGCAAGGTTCCTAGTTCGATACCGGCCCTCCCCAACTCAGCGTATGAGTAGCACAGGGAACTGTGCGGTAAAGTAAGGAGCTGATGGTATGTGTGGCGCTCCACCTCAGACGCAAAAACAATCTAGTCTAGCGCTAGTGAAAAGGGGAGACACTCCCTCGCTGATCGGCTGATACCGACTTTTGCCCACCCCGACGACTTTACTTATATATATATATATATATATATATATATATATATATATATATAGGGAAACCCAAAAAGTCTGTTTTTTATCACCCTGTATTTTGGCAGCTTTTGAAGAAAGTTTTTTAAACTTCTAACAGTTTACAACTTTTTATATTTAAAAAAAAAAAAGTATTTACAAACAACATGACGTGTCACGCACTGGCAAAAAAATACATACAATCTTTTTTAAATAGTACATTGGCAGGTTCGTGTATTTGTACATCTTTAATTTTAAACTAGCTGTTTGCCACTTCTGCGTTTAAATGTTTAAAACTTACCTTTAAACTTAAAATATTCATTTAAACTTTATGTCAACGATGGTTTAGCAGATGTGTGTATTTGTATATCCCTTATTTTAAACTAGATGTGTGTCATTTCTGCTTTAAAGAAAATCCCGGTCATTTGTTGTGCGTGAAAGAGTTGAATCTATGAATATCAAATTTAAAAGTTTGAAAAAGTTTGAAAAGTTTGAAAAAACTTATCAATTTTAAAAGTTTTAAAACGTTTAAAAAAAAACAAAACGTTTAAGTTTATTTTTTTCTATTTCTCGGAATTTTGTAGATGAGGCTTGATAATTAGTATTATTTGGATTATTCGGACTCATCTTCATTGTTATATGTACAACGTTTCGGTCGATGTGTCCTCCGGCCTTCTTCAGGTATTTCTTGTCGGACTCTGGAAATTTCTCGGACTCTGGAACCTTTTTTTCGGACTCGGGAACCGGAGGGCACATCGATCGAATCGTTGTACAGATAACAATAAATATGAGGACAATAGTCTGAATGATTCAAGTAATACTTATTTTTTCTCTTTTATCATTAGAATGATTAAGCTACGAAAACGAATAAGGTAAAAAAAATATGAGAAGGGCAATATTGTACCTTATTTTAGCTTATTTTGAATTTCAAAAATACGAACAAATAAACAAACGTTATTAAAAAATTCAAACATAATCTAATTCTCCGTGACTGAGTTTATTTCCTGGTGTCTGGGGCGCCTCAAAAGAGGAATGCAGAGGAGATAAATGCAATTTTTACACTGGCCGCAGCGTAAGAGAAAATTCAGTCAGGTCTCGATCCAGGCTAGAGGTAGCTGTTAAGGTGTAGACACACTGATGAGAGGTGAAACCTCGAAACAGGTGTCTGTGGATTAACTTATATATATATATATATATATATATATATATATATCAGATCATCCACCTGCGTTCCTCAAAGTCTCTCAGTCATCTTGCCTCGGCTTGTCACTGATACTTGACTGTGGGGAAGGAGAGCATGCGGTGCGTGTCGCACAAGCGCACAACATATAAAACAAAGACATGTGCAGATATTTCTACAAGTCTCACACTGATGGAGGAATGGTGACGTGTGCAGGCCTGACGGGCTGGAAGCACGCAGGTGTGAATCTACATACGGCGTGACTCGTGACCTACCTAACGTCACTGTCTTGCTGATTGAACAGCAACGTGCCTCGGCGAGGTTGTGGGTGACTCGGCAGTCCCTTGGGTAACACTGTTCACCCAGCCATTTAGGAAGTGTCTAGAAAAGGTGACCTAAACAAATGCCAGTTCACCTATCAAGCTGGCCAGAAACCTGCGGTTCGACGGATGTCCGCATTAGCTGGGTGAAAACAAGAAAATATTACAACAAAAACCAACGCTAAGAATAGCCACCTGGAATGTCTGTACACTTCTCCATCTTGAGAGATCGGGAAACCGCAAACGATGAACTGGTGTCGTGACAGGGGAGCGTCTCGATATGGGGTCGACATCGATGCCCTTGCGGAAGTCAGTTTCAGCGATAAGGACCAATTGACAGAAGGGGTTGGGCTGGGTACACATCCTCTTGGAAAGACAGGCCGATGGTAGCTGTAAGAAGTTTGAGGTAAGGCGGCTTGAGCACTCCATCCTGAAGCGACACATGACGAACGTCATGAAAACATTTCCTACATTTAAGTCTGATCTGTGTGGCAGGGCCTGTCTATCGAGGGCTTCATATGTGTGACAGGGTACATAAAAACAAGTTGGATCCGTGGGCCATCTGCGTGCTCACAACTGAACTACTTGTAGAAATGGCCTTATTCTGTGAAGAAGTGGCAATCACCATATATATATATATATATTCGTAGGTGGGTTACTAGGTAATTTGGAATTAGAATGATTCTAAGCTGGTCCTTTCTTCCAACGGTAAAATATTAGAGAGTTCAGGTTCGATTTGAGAGCTCGATGTTTAATCTTTTTTATAAACAGACCAATATAATTAGTAAAGAAAAGATTTAAAAATCGGCTATTATGGTATCATTTCCACTCACATGTATCTGAATATATCTATCAGACTGCTATCTTTATTGAAAATGGTATACAGATAAATTCTGAGGTTTTTTTAATATATTTTCTGTTGATTCCTGTGATGGTATCAAGTTTCAATTCATCTTATCTTTTATATATATTTTTATATATGTCTATGTGTCTGTATGTAAATGCACATGTGTGTACCACCAGCGTACAAATGTTCAGATGTAGTATTGAAATTGATACTAACTTTAATATTTAATACTAATTAATTAGTACTAATTTCTAAAAATTAAATTTTACTTATATTCTCGAGAGATTTATCTTTTTAGCATGTAAACATTTATTACGTTACAAAAGATGAGGTTAAGTAAAAAAAAAAAAAAATATATATATATATATATATATATATATATATATATATATATATATATACTAATTTCTTTTGCACAGTAGATTTTTCATAATTAATTAATTAATCAATACCAAAAAAGCTTAATTAAATTCCATTGGCTAGTTGAATTTTAGTAGCATTTTAGAATGCAAATTTATTTTGGTACTGGAATTTTCCAATTGATTGTTTTGGGTTGGGTTTTTAATACAAACCAGTATAAAATTAAAAAACACCCTCCGGGCGATGTAAAAATACATTTTTGAAACATATTGCCTGAGGGGTGGAAGTAAAAAATTCAATGTCAGCGAGTTTGTACCCTAAGTAAGTAAAATCATCAAATTCATTAAAGGATTAAAAAAATTAAAAATAAAACAATTTGAAATGCAAACTTTAAATATGTATTAAAATAAAACAAACTATATATAGATATATAATACCAGTTATGTATTTATTAAAACTTGTTTTAAAAAACAATGAGGACTGTCTAATGCTGCATGTTCAAATTTTGAGTGTATTCTATGTTATGTCGATTTTGGGTAATGTGACATAAGCAGTGACGTAATTTTTGTTACAGACAAAAACCGGAAGCGAATCTCCATTATTAATAGATAGATAGAAATACGAATTTCAAGCACAAAAATTCTATCACTATACGATGTAAAAAACATTCGTCCAATTCTTCATTTTAATTATAAATACTAACAAATATATGTTCCCTCCTGGTGCAAGTATCTAAGTTTTAATGTAATAAAATATCATATTAAATTAGAAAGACTAACTAAATAAGAATGAAAAAAAGATTAGAAACAGAGGGGTGTATAATTAAAAAAATAGAACAACTGAAACTTATTCTTCCATTACTCCCGTCTTTCATTACTATTTTTTTTTAATTAAACTACTTAGTTAAAATAGGAAGTAAAGAATAAAATTACAATTATTTCTTCTTGTTAATAAATTTCTTTTAATATTTATCCCCGAGATTTTTGCTCATACCCATTAATATAATACTAAACAATTAGAAATCAATAATACCAAGTACATATTTATCAAAATCAAATTTTCAATATCAATATGCAAATTAGCCTTCCCATTCATACTGTAAACCGCTATTTTGTTGTATATATAAATACAAGTGTATGTTATCAGTACGTAATTCTTGGTTATCAGTATTAATAATGTGAAACGATTTTATTAATAATTGAGGGTTAAAAAGTGAAATCATGGAGAATGTGACGAACAATGATTAAGGGAATTGTGACTTTTCGGTTACAGACAGAAAAACACCCAATCTCCATTATAATAAGATTTTATGAAAATTGATTAAACTGTAAATCACGCGTGTTTCATCTGACAGTTTATTAGTTTGTTGTTCTTTTTTTAATGTCATTATACAAACGTTGACTATTTTTATCTAATTACTTACAACGAATGAGGATTATCTTCCAATTAATAAAACAATTGTAGTTTTTGGGTGTCCATTAAAACCTTTTTTTAAGAATGAAAATATTCAAGAATTGAAACTGAAGTGTCTCTTTGTTGTTTAAACCGCCTCATTCCACCCGACCAGAAGTCACATTCGTTTTACTAATCCACCCCAAACAATAGCCTTTGTTTAAATGTAATATTAAACATATTTAGAAGTCTAGGATTTAAGGGAAATGACAGGTAACTTTAAATGAAAAGGCCATTGTTAGACATATTTTGATAAATCCTTATATGAAAAGGGCTTTGGACTTAGAAAATTCTCAACAGGATGTTAAGAGTTAAAAGTGCATTGGCAAACGATTGTTCAGCTCTTAAATAATCTTATTTCTGGTCACTACAGCTTTCGGACGGTGGTCCAGTGGCATCGGTCCTGGCCACAGAAGTTAACATTGATCCGCCCCCACCTACCACCACCACCAGGCAACACCTGCCCTCTCGATTTAAAGGGACAGGGCTGGGTTTATTGCCCGGTGCATAAGTCCCCCCCCATCCTTGAGGGGGAATGCCAACTGGATCGATGTATATTTTACACCCACCTCCAATGAGTTTCGGTTCGTGGGTGATACTACATTAATAGGGCCTTGTGCCTGACTTGTGTACACGTGAGGTGCATGGTAAATACCCACTACAGCTTTCTGACACAATCTGTATTTATTTATTTATTCTTAATTTTAGTTCTTTTTAATTGATTTATCAAATAGGACAAACGTGACAACAGAACGTTTTGCGTTAAATCATTTCGCTGTTGCTTACAAGTTTATCTTTAATAATTAAAATAACTAAAATTCTTAGTATTGTTCCCACGATCAAAATTTGAATCCTAATTTTTCATTATTACTTGATTTTCTTCTTCTAACTTTCTTTTTTTTATTTCTCGTGAATACTTATCGCTGTTCTTTTCTTATTTTATTCATGTATTTTTTAATTTTTTATTTATTTATATATTTTTTATTACATATCTCACCACTTCCGTTGCAGAGACTATTTCAGCAGACAGTGGGGCTTATGGTCAGATAACTTTGAAACCACGGATCTTCTTCCATACATCTCTCTCTCTCTCTCTCTCTCTCTCTCTCTCTCTCTCTCTCTCTCTCTCTCTCTCTCTCTCTCTCTCTCTCTCTCTTCTTCTTCTTCTTCTTCTTCTTCTTCTTCTTTCCCAACACCCTCTTTACCTGCCTTCCCCCAGCCATCACCCTTAGTAATCTTCACACTTGTTTACAAGGGTTTCCTGCTGAGTTCCGGTTTTTCTCAGCTTCTTTGTGGCTTACTAAGCGCCATTAGAAATACGACATTTCGCATACCATTCAGCAAGGACACGCACACACGCACGCATTGACGCACATGTGAACACACACACACACATGTATATGACTATATACACATACATATATGGTCATACATATATGGTCATATATATAGTTTTTATATATATATATATATATATATAGAGAGAGAGAGAGAGAGAGAGAGAGGGGGGGAGGGAGAGAGGGAGAAGGGGATAAACATGTATATATATATATGTATATATATATATATATATATATATGAAGTGAACAAACAATGTGTTTGAAATGGCGAAGGCCGACAATTTTGGGGAGATTATGTGCTTAATTAAAGTCATACCTAATTTGTTAATTAATTAGTTATAATTAAATGAATTAGGCGTGCATATCGTAAAGCGTAAACAAATTAGGTATGATTTTAATTAAGCACACAATCTCCCTAAAAATTGTCAGCCTTCGCCATTTCAAACACATCGTTTGTTCACTTCATACTGTTGTGCTATAAGTCACCCAACAAGTGCGAAATACATATCAGTTTAAAATAAACGAGAAACTCTGGGGAAGCCTGCTAGTGTAATGGTTAGAGTGTCAGCCTGACAGGTAGGGTTCGAATCACGCACAAAGCACTGCCCTGTCTATAGCTCTGCTGATGAAGCCTAATAGACTGAAATGTACATACAGAGATCGACTTTTTCTCGATTTGTTTACGCTTTACATTTAAACCGATATGCATGCCTAATTCATTTAATTATAATTAATTAATTAACAAATTAGGTATGACTTTAATTAAGCACATAATCTCCCAAAAATATATATATATTTAGAGAGAGAGAGAGAGAAAGAGAGAGAGAGAGGGGTAAAACACACACACACACACACACACATATATATATATATATATATATATATATATATATATATATATATATATCCCCAATGATAGCTCTAACATTAATCAACATAAAAGTGCAAGGCCTCCCTGTTCCAAATAATAACACAATTAAATATTAAATAACATATTTTTCTAATATTAAAAATACTAAAAAGATATATATATATATATATATATATATATATATATATATATATATATATATATATACTACTCTTAAGAGTAGATAGATAGATAGATAAAAGTATATATATATATATATATATATATATATATATATATATATATATATATATATACTACTCTTAAGAGTTTACACAGGTTCAAACATTTTCTACGTTATGAAGCCTAGCAAAATTATACGCCCCCACATGTATTTAAGTTTTGATGTAATAAAATATTATATCAAATTAGAAAGACTAACGAAACTAAATAAGAACGAATATAAAATATTACACTTATTGTAATGTTATTTTAATTGATTTCTATATATAAAATTATAAATAAGATTGCTTTTAATACGTTTGAGAATAACATGATCGTATAAGAAATCATTAATAGCAAAAAAATATTTTATTAATCCCAGTTTTTTTTAAATGATTATGAAAATTATTCCACCATATGTAAATCTTTATTCCTTAGAGATATATAACACATTTTTCAGGATCTTAAATGCATTAATAATATGGGTAGTTTTGCGACAAATCTAACTCTGCTACACTTTGATAGAGACATCGTTGATAAATAAGATGCTAATTAAGATTAAATAATGACTATTTCATAATCGTTGAGAATATAAATTAAATAACTAAGGAAATCGTTACGTCAGTGATGACGATGTTTCAGTTACAGACAGACAGTTACATGATCTCCGTTATAAAAAGAAGATGTGACTATATGCATTTAAAATTTTGGACCATATGACTTTTAGGCACCCCTTTTTTATCTCGATTAAGAAAGGACATGTTTTTCATTTACACCGTCAATATCCAGTTGTTTGTTAGGGGTTAGGGTTAGGGGTTAGTTTTATAATTTTTTTTTAATCTAAAAATCGTCTTTTAAAGCAACCGGATATTGACGGTGTGAATGAAAAACATGTCCTTTCTTAATCTAGATCAAAAAGGGGTGCCTAAAGGTCATATGGTCCAAAAATTTTAATTTGACAAATGCTACAGAAAAACTACAAAATATCCAAAATCTCTCTACACTCTCATTTCGTTTCTTTGTTTGATGGCATATCAACTTTCGTGAGTTATTTAATGCCAAAGCCATCCCTGCAGAAGAAGGGTAGTGGGATTATTTAACATAAAGTTTGGGGCATGAAGGGGTTTATACTTTTCCTAATGGAGTTAGGAGTTTGAATTCGCTTACTACGAGGCTACAGTCCAACACATTAGCCACTACACCTCGGGAAATCCCACTCTATAGATATCAAAACAAAATAATATATATTATTTTAGAAATAAAAGTATATAAAGT